>CM064521.1:25957451-26524951 GCA_032716605.1 Paralithodes platypus | reverse complement strand
AACACGTGTTTTCTAGCAAAACAAACTCGTCTAATGGTGGCAACTGCATAGACTATTCATTACAATTAGGCCAAACATCTGAACCACTAACCTGTATAATCACAACAACAAATACAGTAATCGAGCTAATACTTTTACAATTTGGGAATAATCAACTAGTAAATGGGTGTGGAAATTTACAGCCAATTTTCTGTAACCTATCTTGAATGACAGAGGTTAAGGGTCATTATTTTTGACCCACCAGTAATGAGTGAACTATAGCATACTTTAAGTTAATTGATTGTCTTAGTATTGGAGAGGATGAATGACTTGCTGTATTGAATTCAGTTGTTGTCTCTTGAATCATCTAGCGCATCTGTTTACATATTAATTCTTCCAAACTTCACATTTCTAATTGAATGATACGTTACTAAGTACCCTAACCTTTACATTTGGTTGAAGTTTGTTTTGTTATTACCTCTGTTAAAATCCAGATGAAGGTTATATTATAAATGTAGAAAGCATTATTTTTGTATTACATTCTGGTTAAGGCGGGATTTGTAAAACCTTCCTAGAATTATGATTTTAGTTAGGATTTAAATACTAGACTTAGCTACAGCTTCAACATGATTGCATCATTTATATCCGACTCAGGCATATTAATATGTGGATATTCATTTTGGAAAGTTTATTCCTACGATTGACGTTAAATTATACCGCTTGATGTTACACAATACACTTGTGAACGTTAATAAAACAATCTGGCGGTCACTATTTAAAACAGAAACATTCATACACACTTTGTATTCAAAGATGTTACTTGATACAGCGTTCAAGTTATATACCGGTATCTAAACTAATAATACTATGACTAATATATTAAATCTTGAAGGCGTGGTAGACATAATGCGATGAAAGATCTTTCTTATTTGTTCATGGCATGATATTTGTTCATAAATGGACCCTTAAGAAAGGGTGGGGGGGAGTTTCTAACATATATTCTAGCTAAATAGAGAGAGAGAGAGAGAGAGAGAGAGAGAGAGAGAGAGAGAGAGAGAGAGAGAGAGAGAGAGAGAGAGAGAGAGAGAGAGAGAGAGAGAGAGAGAGAGAGAGAGAGAGAGAGAGAGAGAGAGAGAGAGAGAGAGAGAGGAAGAGATTAAAGAAGGGTAGATAGGAAGGCAGAGAGAGAGAGAGAGAGAGAGAGAGAGAGAGAGAGAGAGAGAGAGAGAGAGAGAGAGAGAGAATATACGAAGGTCACGAGAAGAAAAATGTGTGAAGAAAAATAAACCTTTTAATCGGAAATTACCGTACCCGGAGGAAGAGTGGAGTTGAAAATATAGAATATAATATAGAACTCTAAATTGATTTTTTGTAAAGTCTATAACCACAGGATGGCATAATTAAGAATAATTCCTACAGTGGCAATTGAGTACATTTTAGAACTTAAGAGCTAAATCTGTCACAGATGATTGATTTACTTTCAATTACAGCCAGAAGATTTTATTCGGCTGAAGAGAATGTTATGCCTGGTAAGCCTATTTCTTACAGAAGGAAAGTATTATTGTCAACAATATACACACATATATTGTCAACAATATACACACATATATTGTCAACAATATACACACATATATTGTCAACAATATACACACATATATTGTCAACAATATACACATATATTGTCAACAATATACACACATATATTGTCAACAATATACACACATATATTGTCAACAATATACACACATATATATTTTTTAATTCACATAAATATTTGTTTGTGTGTTAAATAATTTGGTTTCTCTCTACCTCAGTGATTGACTTTGTAATACCTTGTTTTTTTAACTCACCTCTCTGTAAATATCACTTGACTTGAAACTTACTAAATTATAAGGGCTTTCGTCACATTGAAAGGGTTGAAAGAAAATATTTATTAGTCTACGAGACGCATGCACCATATGAGGTATTAAGATGCTCAGAAAACAGTAGATATTTTAAAGTAGTTGATATTATCCTAGGCCAATTCAAGTAGTGCATGTAGGTTAGGTTTGCATACGTTAAGAAAAATCCTTTCAGATGTCACTGGATTAATTATCTGTCTATAGTTGGCGTCACCCAAGCAAGTTTATCGGCTACATGAATCGGAGCCTGGATTCTGCGACTAGTAATCATATTATTTTGAAATATGTTGCTGTGTATTTTTCTATCAAATTTGACTGCACACGATTAGGAGCCCTACAATGCAAAATACAGTCGTAATGTAAGAACAAAAATGTCAACTAGTAGACTCGATTTTAGCTACCCTTTTACTGAGACCCTGTGACTCCAGTACATCCGTCGCTATAGTACTCGTGTGACACCGGCTTTATGGAGGTAGTGCTTGGATTTTGGTCTATATATGTATTTATTAATATAGTTTTGAGTTTCCACGCTAGACCTCCATCAAGCTTAAAAAATATACCTCCTAGATCCCCTTTCAAGATTAATTCGTAAATTTTTCGGTAAAAAAATGTCCCTGCCAAAACCCGGTTCCTTCTAAAAATACTGGCTTGCTATCGCTCGCCAGGACAAAATTTACACCTAAATGGCAAGAAAGGTCTTCATATTGACAACAAAATGAGGCGAAAGGTCTCAAAATCGCCAACTTAACGGAACGAACGTCTTAAACTCTCAAAATTAAAATGCTAAGCATGAGGGAGAAAGGGGTCCAGAAAAAGCGACTAGTTCCCCCTTAAATGGTTCACTACAGACCCACTGAAAGACGTAATATGTGGTAGGCACTGATTGTATTGCAATAGATCTAACACGAGCATCATGACTATTGTAAGACAGGGTGTGTATATACTGTAGTTATCCTTATAAGCTTATTAAGGGGGGGGATGGGCGTATATTTGTCCTCATTTATGTATATTTCTATCATTATTTTAGTGTTTTCCTTAGACCTCCATATAGCTAAAAAAAAAAAAAAAAAACCCTAGACCCGCTTTCAATGTGTACATTTTTCGGTAGAAAAATTTCCCGGCCGAAGACCGGTTTCTCTTAAATTACTGGCTGGCTATCGCTCGCCAGAAAATTATCGACACCTAAATTATACGAAAAATCTTAATATTGACCAAGAAATCGGGCGAAAAGTCTTAATATCGCCTAACTAAATGGCTGAACGTTATAAAATCTGTAAACTAATGGGGCTAAACATGCGGGAGAAGAGGGACCAAAAAATCGACCCATCTCCCCTTAAGCGTTCTGGAGTACATATTATTATCATTCCTCGCCCCTTTGGTTGCAAGATGCGCTTCATTATATACTGGCTAATATTAGACGATTTTTTGCAGCTTAGGAAGGATATCTAGGATTCAAAAGAGTAAAGCCTATCCTGATTAAGCACCTGACAGATCAACATTCCTTCATAAGCTCAATCAAATCGTCTAATGATAGGAAAATAAGAGTGAAAAAGTACGTCCGCGAATACTGAAAGAGTTAATGCACTCTTTTTAATTGATTTCCAACATTCTGTAGTTTATTGACAACATTGTATCAGTAAAAGGGTGTTCGCTATAATGACATTAACATGAACAAAAATGGACCAAATGCAGTGTTATAGTATAGGTACATACTAAGTATTTAATTAGTTCTATGTCATGCGCACTGAAGTATTAAGTTAATATGGAAATCTTACTGAATAATAATTTTACATTTGCAATAAGCAGCTTAATATTGCACATTCTATGTCAGGAAATAAAGGGAATGATATTTAATTAGGAATCTTGTTTGGTGTGCTATAATTATTATTGGCTATGTGATCATATTATTGGCTATGTGATCATATTATTGGCTATGTGATCATATTATTGGCTATGTGATCATATCAACTGTTCATTATCATTGATACAAAAATGTCGGTAGTCATGAACAATTCTTATTGTTCGAAGCAACCTTTTCAGAACGATTGTTATCTACCTTGAGTATCGTATGCAAACAGGGTAGCCAAGAGATAATATCATTGAATAACTATAAAAATGCTGATAATCATTAGTATGGGATATTACTGCGACATATTTCTTCATAATAGCAACACACACACACACCGTAATTACAGAACAAATATTGCCTACTAATATATAGTTTGATATTATAATATGTACGATACTGCATGTGACCTACGGTATGCGCTGGGTAATGCATAACAGATTTAATGAAGCGAAAATGAGAAAATCTGAACTTGAATTAATCTGATACTTCCCGACGAGTGTCATAAAAATACCCTCCACCCTTCCTCCCCCTCCACCCCTCTTCCTGCCCTCACCCCTCCACCACCCGTACCTTCCCCTTGCCCCTCTACCCCTTCCCTCCCTCACCCCTCTACCCCTTCCCTCACCCCTACTACCCCTTCCCTCACCCCTACTACCCCTTCCCTCACCCCTACTACCCCTTCCCTCCCTCCCCCCTCTACCCCTTCCCTCCCTCCCCCCTCTCCCCCCTCCCCCCCTCACCCCTATACCCCTTCCTTTCCCTCACCCCTCTACCCCTTACTTCCTCACCCCTCTACCCCTTCCTTCCCTCAACCCTCTATCCCTTCCTTCCCTCACCCCTCTACCCCTTCCTTCCCTCACCCCTCTACCCCTTCCTTCCCTCAACCCTCTATCCCTTCCTTCCCTCACCCCTCTACCCCTTCCTTCCCTCAACCCTCTATCCCTTCCCTCCCTCTCCCCTCTACCCTTCCCTCCCCTCTACCCTTTCCTTCCCTCTACCCTTTCCTTCCCTCTACCCTTTCCTTCCCTCTACCCTTTCCTTCCCTCTACCCTTTCCTTCCCTCTACCCTTTCCTTCCCTCACCCCTCTACCCTTCCTTCCCTCAACCCTCTACCCCTTCCTTCCCCCACCCTCTCCCCTTCCTTCCCTCACCCCTCTACCCCTTCCTTCCCTCACCCCTCTACCCCTTCCTTCACCCCTCTACCCCTTCCTTCCCTCAACCCTCTATCCCTTCCTTCCCTCACCCCTCTATCCCTTCCTTTCCTCACCCCTCTATCCCTTCCTTCCCTCACCCCTCTACCCCTCCCCTTACCCTCTACCCCTCCCCTCACCCCTCTACTCCATCCTCCCCTCACCCCTCTACCCCTTCCTTCCCTCACCCCTCTATCCCTTCCTTCCCTCACCCCTCTACCCCTTCCTTCCCTCACCCCTCTATCCCTTCCTTTCCTCACCCCTCTATCCCTTCCTTCCCTCACCCCTCTACCCCTCCCCTTACCCTTACCCCTCCCCTCCCCTCACCCCTCTACTCCATCCTCCCCTCACCCCTCTACCCCTTCCTTCCCTCACCCCTCTATCCCTTCCTTCCCTCACCCCTCTACCCCTTCCTTCCCTCACCCCTCTACCCCTTCCTTCCCTCACCCCTCTATCCCTTCCTTTCCTCACCCCTCTATCCCTTCCTTTCCTCACCCCTCTATCCCTTCCTTCCCTCACCCCTCTACCCCTCCCCTTAGCCTCTACCCCTCCCCTCACCCCTTCTACTCCATCCTCCCCTCACCCCTCTAACCCCTTCCTTCCCTCACCCCTCTCTATCCCTTCCTCCCCTCACCCCTCTACCCCTTCCTTCCCTCACCCCTCTATCCCTTCCTTCCCTCACCCCTCTACCCCTTCCTTCCCTCACCCCTCTACCCCTTCCTTCCCTCAACCCTCTATCCCTTCCTTCCCTCACCCCTCTACCCCTTCCTTCCCTCAACCCTCTATCCCTTCCTTCCCTCACCCCTCTATCCCTTCCTTTCCTCACCCCTCTATCCCTTCCTTCCCTCACCCCTCTATCCCTTCCTTCCCTCACCCTCTACCCCTCCCCCTCCCCTTACCCTCTACCCCTCCCCTCACCCCTCTACTCCATCCTCCCCTCACCCCTCTACCCCTTCCTCCCCACACCCCTCTACTCCTTCCTCCCCTCACCCCTCTACCCCTCACCCCTCTACCCCTTCCCCCCTCATCCCTCTACCCCTCCCCTCACCTCTCTACCCGTACCCAACCCGTATAGCTCTCCCCCTCACCCCTCTACCCCTCCCCTCACCCCTCTACCCGTCCCCTATAGCACTCCCCCTCACCCCTCTATACCCTTTCTGTTGGCCCCACCTGCCCTCTCTCTCTCTCCCCCTATACCCTTCGTACCAGGAGGAGGGAGGGGTGCTTGCTTCCTACCACCCTACCTGTGTATACCCTATCTTGCCTCCTGTCTAACTATCTCGCTGTATATCGTGTCTGAAGAATCTCTCCTCAACGTATTCAGGAACTGGTGACAACCTTTTCATTATATTCAGGCATCTGTTACACAATTTTCATTCAGCTTAGGAAGGACGTCTACAGAATTTCTCAATTATTCGTTGCACCTTTCCTTCTAGTGTACCTTATTATGTTCAATGTATACTCTATCCTCCCTCCCTTATTATGTTCAATGTATACTCTATCCTACCTCCCTTATTATGTTCAATGTATACTCTATCCTACCTCCCTTATTATGTTCAATATATACTCTATCCTACCTCCCTTATTATGTTCAATATATACTCTATCCTACCTCCCTTATTATGTTCAATATATACTCTATCCTACCTCCCTTATTATGTTCAATGTATACTCTATCCTACCTCCCTTATTATGTTCAATATATACTCTATCCTACCTCCCTTATTATGTTCAATGTATACTCCTTCCTACCTCCCTTATTATGTTCAATATATACTCTATCCTACCTCCCTTATTATGTTCAATGTATACTCTATCCTACCTCCCTTATTATGTTCAATATATACTCCTTCCTACCTCCCTTATTATGTTCAATATATACTCCTTCCTACCTCCCTTATTATGTTCAATATATACTCTATCCTACCTCCCTTATTATGTTCAATGTATACTCTATCCTACCTCCCTTATTATGTTCAATATATACTCTATCCTACCTCCCTTATTATGTTCAATATATACTCCTTCCTACCTCCCTTATTATGTTCAATATATACTCTATCCTACCTCCCTTATTATGTTCAATATATACTCTATCCTACCTCCCTATTATGTTCAATATATACTCTATCCTACCTCCCTTATTATGTTCAATATATACTCCTTCCTACCTCCCTTATTATGTTCAATATATACTCTATCCTACCTCCCTTATTATGTTCAATATATACTCTATCCTACCTCCCTTATTATGTTCAATATATACTCTATCCTACCTCCCTTATTATGTTCAATATATACTCCTTCCTACCTCCCTTATTATGTTCAATATATACTCCTTCCTACCTCCCTTATTATGTTCAATATACTCTATCCTACCTCCCTTATTATGTTCAATATATACTCTATCCTACCTCCCTTATTATGTTCAATATATACTCTATCCTACCTCCCTTATTATGTTCAATATATACTCCTTCCTACCTCCCTTATTATGTTCAATATATACTCTATCCTACCTCCCTTATTATGTTCAATATATACTCCTTCCTACCTCCCTTATTATGTTCAATATATACTCCTTCCTACCTCCCTTATTATGTTCAATATATACTCCTTCCTACCTCCCTTATTATGTTCAATATATACTCCTTCCTACCTCCCTTATTATGTTCAATATATACTCCTTCCTACCTCCCCTATATTATATATTTCCTTTTTGGTCTTGAATAATAGTAACCTAACCTGCTAATCTTTCCTGACGGCATGCATTAATACATTCCTTTGCGTCTTGCCGTACTGAACCTTGCTGCACCCTTAACTCTTTCACGCATTTATGACGCAAAGGTTGCCAGATTAGCAATAAGAAATAGAGTTTTATCACTCTTATAATTACCTCTCCAAAATAGTTGTACTGCCCACAGCTAACTCAAAGACAACTGCATAGGTTGAAGTAACTAAACTAAAGGTTTCTAAATACCCCTGATGGTAACAAAGGCTTTAAAGTATCCCCAATAGGCTCAAAACTGCGTCATGTGTCGGAGAGGGTTAACTTATTTATTTTTTGTTTGCTGCATTTGACTTATCTTTAACTCCCTGAGGATCTAAGACGCAATTTGTTTGTAAATGTTTGGCTAATAGGCCTACTGGACGATTATAATCAGATTATAAAGAGTATGTGGCAGAAAGATGGGTGATCGAGACAGGCTTTACCCTTTTAACCCCCCACAGGTCCTTCCTAAGCTGTATTATGTCGTCTAATGATAGCCAGAATAAAATATCAAAACGCGTCATGATCCTCAAGGGGTTAACCTATTCTATATATATCATACCTTATACCCTCTTTCATACTCCTTGATGCAGGGCCTACAACGCTACTCTTTTCTTTGGGTCTTACTTTACTGTCCCGCTTGAATACACATGAGTCACTATTATAATGCACGTTGTGATGATAGGATATGCATATTCTTACATTACCATTTAAACTGCTCCATTTTATTACACATTATTTGAAACTTTTTAAGCCGACTATGAGTAACAATTGTACAATGTACATAGATATAGTAAATTGTTATGGGTAAAATAATTGATATCTTTCTAAATGTATCACTATATTGTCACAGTATTGAGTAGTAGATGTATGTATTTTCTTTATGTATTGCTTGTTTTCTCTTTCTTGAATGTGTATCCATTTGGCCCCATTCAGCCTACTGTTTTAAGACATTTATCCCCATCAAGGTGTCGATTTTTTCCTGACGAGATAGCAAGCCAGCATTTTATGGAAAAATCAGGCTTCGCCGGAGACATTTTCCTACCGAAAAATTTACAAATTTAGCCAGTTGTCTAACTCATTATCCAAAATATGGTGGATTGATATCGCTCGCTAGGTATAAATCGACACCTGGATGGGGATAAACGTCTTAAAACAGTAGGCTGAATGGGGCCGAATGGATACAACCCAGAGAGAAAAAAAAGGCAGGTCACCCGACTTAATGTAATTTATCGTCTCTCATATTGTATTAATATTCAAAGCATGCTAATGTGTTTTCCAGTTAAGATGTATAATATTTATCAATTGTATGTGTATTATATACATTTATTATTCGGTTCTTCTAGTTGTTACAATAATTATTATTACTTCTCTATATGCTTCTGTATTAGGTGTATGACTTGTTATTTGTTTATGTAATTATATATAACTATAAACACTTTATTAACATTACCGGTATGGTATGTTATATATATATATATATATATATATATATATATATATATATATATATATATATATATATATATAGATAGATACTTAACGCCGTCCCTAGAGAACATTTTTTTGTCTATTGATCAACAATATTTGTCTTGCAAGACTTTGGAGTTTTGTAGCATTCTTGTTAGCAGCTTGACTACACGTAAGTTACATATACATTAAAAGTCAGCATTCTTACACATGTAAATTTGTAAACCTGAATAAACCAGAATTTTCGAGAGAAAAAAATGGCGTTGGACCTGCAATTCTCAAAATATAATGATCAATATAATTCTGTCGCAAGTGCGTTATCTGGTCATTTTAACCTCAATCAATTCGTTCATTAGAATGTTGTAACCTATCATGCCGAATACAGATATGTAACGCAAGTAATAACCCTATTCGTTAAAAGTGACTTAAGGGGGAGGTAGATGATTTTTCTGGAATCCCTTCGTCCAATTACTTTTAAGATTTTAGGACATTCGTTCCATTTGTTTGGAGATTTTCAGACCTTTCACCCCATTTCATTGTCAGTATTAGGACCGTTCGTTCCATTTAGGTGTCGATTTTTCCTGGCGAGCAATAACGAGCCTGTTATTACCGATAAACATACACATTAATCTCAGAAGGGGGGTCTAGAGGGTATTTATTTAAGTTTGATGGAGGTCTATTAATGAAACTACAAATTAATATATATATATATATATATATATATATATATATATATATATTACAGTATATATATATAATATTATATATATATATATATTTATATATACTGTATATATATATATATATATATATATATATATATATATATATATATATATATATATATATAGCTATATATAGCTATATATAGACCTAAATACTGTATATACCGTACCCCGTTAATGTTATTGCCTTTCAAGTAGAATAAGCCGTAATTATACAGATTTCTAGGATCACCTGAGACTAACAAGTGTTAAAACCTCTACAAATTGTGCTGATCTTGAAAGTCTGTCTATTGATTGCAAAAATCAAATTAAGGAAGGCGATCTTGCACTAAAAAGGTGAACAGACGGAGCATAATGACTAGAGTGAGGGACTACATTAAATATGTAGTCCATCACTCTAGTAATTATACCTTAGTATTTATAGTCATCGGACAAACAACATTAACTCCGTCCTGCTACCGTAATGTTAGTGGTCTCTAATTTAACCCTATCAGTATATCAGGGCGCATGCTTTCAGTTTATGTTAATTCAGTTTAGGAAGAAGTTTGAAGAGTTAAGAGGGTTATTTGGGATTACGTGTATTCCTACAGACCCTTCCTTAGGTGGATGAAAGCATCACAGCACACAAATACAAATTACGCGGCGCCGTATATTCAAATGGTTATTAAACCGTCAATATAATTAGTTATTAACGGTCTTCGTATGATAATTTGTAGATTTTATAAGTAAATTCAAATGTAAAAACATACTTTTTTATTTTCATTGATATTGTTATCATATACTATGTGTATATAATTATGTTGTATTTATTAATTTGTTTATTCATATATTTATTTATTTAATTGTTTATCTTTAAATGTTTAGAGTGTGGTACGTACGTAGACCTAGTACTAGTAACACGATATTTATATCTATATTATTACAACTGAATGATTGAAAGTGTGAGTCTTTCTTCGGTTAGCTTAATTCGGATTAGCTCCTACAAAGCAATTTCGGTTACAATGTACTTTACTATTGTTACCGATATATTACTACATCCTACTGAACTTGTAGGGTTAATAAACAAATCTCTTATTTTTATCAACTTTCAAAACATGAATATATATACTGAAGTCCGGTATATTAGTAAAAAAAAAAAAAAAATCAACGAACAATGAATAACCGTGCATTTTCGCTATCTGCATATTCTACCTTCAAGGCTCCCTATTTCTCCCATCCTCCCCGTATTTCCATATCTATCTCATCCTGTGTATCCATAATATCTCTGTAAACTATGTCATCAAATTATATCAACCCCTCTGAATCCCTGTAGAATATAGACACATTTATCAGTCCGTACCAGGAAAAAGGTGATCTCATGCAAAATTTTATTAGTAATGAAATGACAAAAAAGTAAAGATTCGGTATACCTCATTAAAACAAATCCTGAACCGACAAATACAGTACATTTCCGCTCAGTAATTATTTCTTACAATTAAACGGGCAAAGCGAAAATATTGCTGGCACTATGTATATATTGTATATACATTACCTACATTAATACTATTGTATTTTTTGCAAACATTGATTTTAATGCACAGTGCATCTTTCTATTTCTACTACGCTTATATTTCAACATCAATAAGGACCTAATATCGTGTTGTCTATTTAAAATTCTACATGAACTTTTGGTTGTTTATATAACCAAACATATACCTAAGAATCTAACCAATAATTGCAATAGTTTAAATATCCTTATATGTTCTAGCCACTGATACTAATACTTGTAATACCCTAACTTCTAATGTCAATAGCCACGTATATATATATATATATATATATATATATATATATATACTGTATAATTTATTTATAGATAGATAGATAGAAAAATATAGTCGTCATAAACTGCAACTATATAGTATACATTTACCCTGTCTAGCTGTGATTCAATATTCGCCAACCGAGAATATTACAATATTCATGTAATTTCTACATTCTCTCAGCATACCTAACATGCACCGCCAACCATTACAGATTCAGTGTTCCTACCTTCAATATGCTCTCTAGTATTAAGAGGGGATTTTACAGTATTAATATATTTTTGTTTGTTTAGTTTCCTCCCTAGACCTCCATCAAGCTTAAGAAAATACCCCGAAGACCTCCCTTCAAAACATATTTGTTCATTTCTCAGTAGATAAAAAAAAAAATAATAATAATATAATAACAATATACTGTATATATATATATATATATATATATAATATATATATATATATATATATATATATATATATATATATATAATACTTAAGACGCATGCATATTTTGGATTTGTCTATACCATAATGCTTAAAGTTTTAGCTTCAAATATATTCCGTTTAGAAACAATAGTTTTTTTAATCCCAAAGCTTCAATTTCAGTATTTACTTGTATATTAATTGTGCATATAATCGCAATGCATAGCTTACATATACAATTCTCCATATCGACACAAACTCCATTTACACATGAACGCCTGACAAACATGTATACAGGCCCCACCTTCCATTTCATTCCTTTGAGTACCAGAGACGTGTGTTATATTGTATTCTAGCAATATTAAGACGATATTATGCAGCTTAGGAAGGATATGTGGTAGTTAAAAGGGTTGGTTGAGGAAGTTGGAAGCCTTATTATTGCTTGAGGTCCTCCCTAAGCTGAAGAAAATCGTCTAATAGTTGCCAGCATAGGATGAAAAGGACATCCCTGGTACTGAACAGGTTAAACTCAACACATATTCTTTTTACATAACAGCTGTCATGCGTGGAGTACATATATTTATGTTAAAATCTGTATGTCAATCCCAAATTAACCTCTTTTTACATATTGTAGTCACCATACATACCGTACTATCCTGTGTTATATCCAAAATCATCAACTTCAATCTTCACCAATATTCCTTATATATATAGCGACCATGTATTTGTTTACATTTCTTGTTTTACCCAACGCTTCATTTTTAAATTAAATATGACATAATTGTGCATATAATCGCCATACATATTTTGCTAATTAGTTAGTTAAAATAGGACTTCAGAGGCTATCAAGCTTTCTGAATTATTAAGCCAGCACACTACAAGTCGAGTACATTTTCAGGACTGGAGCACCTTTTCGAGAACCCTAGTCCCTTTTGCATATATATTTGTAAAGCTTTAATAATGTCAACCTACACATATCCTCCTTTTTTTACATATAGAGGCCGTGGATTCCTAACTAACAGGTATATATATATATATATATATATATATATATATATATATATATATATATATATATATATATATATATATATATATATATATATATTCCCCACCTTCCATTTCAATCTGCACGTCTAGTCTTTTATGCCCTTCCTCTCTCCACCCTCTGCTTGTATACCCTAGGCTGTCACAGTGGAACGAAGAGCACTCAGCGGATCTCTCTCTCTCTCTCTCTCTCTCTCTCTCTCTCTCTCTCTCTCTCTCTCTCTCTCTCTCTCTCTCTCTCTCTCTCTCTCTGCCTGCCTGCCTGCCTGCCTGCCTGCCTGCCTGCCTGCCTGCCTATGTCTTCCTTGCTCACTCTCTCTTGATTAGATTTGGTCCTCTCACATACACACTCACTTTCACACACTCTCTCTCTCTCTCTCTCTCTCTCTCTCTCTCTCTCTCTCTCTCTCGTTCGCCTGCTCCCCTCCGCGCCTCTTATTTTTCGTTTCTTTTCCCTTTACGCTGCATATCCATTTCTTTTCTTTTCCGTTTTCTGTTGTGATGGCTGGTAGGCGGGGCTTGCGTGGAGTTGTGCACGGCCCTTCTACGTTTTCATTTATTTTTATTTGTCCTTTTAAGTCGACGCTCCCTCCTAATTAGGCTTTTCATTTGCCTACCATTCTGCATTTTCTCTATCGCTTTTATCTTCGTTTTCCTCATTTGCCATACAGCTGGGTAAATAAGTCAAAACACGATTGCCATTATGTGTTTTGTTCGCTTTTCTCTGTCGTAATGTTAGCCAGATGTTGAATACAATATATGTAATTGAATAAAGTATAGGTAGAGATTTAATTGAATAACTAATCGAGCTTCTGAAGAGTTGATGTCCCTTTCCTATTAATTTGCACTTGTTTATCTTACATAATTATCTTACCAATTTGAATATCACTGTAAATTAGATTTTTGTATATAGGTATATTTTCCAGTTGTTGCCATGTATTTATTTAATGTTTATGTATTTTGTCATGCATGTTAAGACTTAAATTATATTCCTCAGTTCACTTGATTATTATTGCTATATACTTGTTTAAGTAAAGCTATTCCCAAACATATATAGCTTTGTTAGGACAATAGCTGAATTCCTCTCATATATGTATTTTGTGTTACTATTGAATTGAATTGAATTGAAATCTTTTTATTTAGCCTTTAGTATACAATACAATTTTGCTTACAAATGATTTGTTAAAAAACAAAAATATATAATAATAATACAAAAAAATAAGGCTGAGCCTTTTGAGAGATGTCTCTCTTAAAGGCACCTGGCTATAACTCGATCTATCAAAATGCAATTGTATATAATACACTTAGTCACAACTATGTGCCCCGGGAACTACGTGTTGTAAAGATTTTTTCTAAAATTCGAAAAGGGATGTACAGTATGTAGGCAAAATATAATAACATAAAACAAATTCAATTAATGGTGATTAACCCTGAGGTCACACTCACTTCCCAGAGCTCACATCTGATTGTTCATTATCACAATTACCCATGTAATACCATTTACAAAAATTGAATATATATAACATACATTGTACAACTATTGACTTGATGTTCAAAGGCCATACTCGCAATTATACCCACAATTCGACACAATATATATTATTTTGGTTCATTTTGATTTAAATATTATATTCCCATAAATATAATACGTTTTCTTAATAATTCACATGTATTGTGGAATATGTAGTATATCTGTCGCATTGTATATTATGACAAATAGAATATTGGCTGAATGACTGACTACACATGAGTTTTGTTTACACGATCCAGCATTATCAATATTTGCATGAATTTTGATTAATATTTGCCGAAACATTATACCAAACATTATACCAAACATCATCCAATTGTGCTATTCTATACATGGCTACTGTAAGTCACAATTATTTGTATATAACTAGAAGGGCAGCAGATCTACTTTGCCAGTGATAGATACCTATTACTGATAATTTTATAGTAATGCTTTCCTATGCCATGCTTATGCTATTCATAATATCAATTGTATGTAATTTGAAGTCAGTGCTGTTTATTGCAATTCATATAAATCTGCATTACCTAATTCCTTAGGGTTAAGCGCCCCATTAATTACTTCTTCCATTCACCTATTCATAGCCTCCGATAGTGCAGTTGCAATGAATGTACATGCTAAGATTGGTATGCAGGATTCGAAACTGCATTATAAATCGTAGGCTTGTGCATCGTTCTTTAACTGTCTTCGTGGCGCAATGCATACGTATGTTGATTTTCGGTGTGAGCGTCCTGGGTTCGGATCTCCGGGCTGCCACATGTGTTTGTTAATTTCATTAATCGAGTTTAGGAGTAAAGTTGGTTGGTGGAGAGAACATAATATAATTCAAAGCTAATGCCATTCTGTATAACGTAACTCCTAATTATTTGCAAAGCCTATTTCATACAAGTAAATTCCATCAGTACTCTTCTATACTATCAACTAATACTCACACGTTTCCACTGTACAACATTTTCTCATCCATTTCCCTAATCTTTTCTCCCTCGTTATCTATTGCTTCCCGGCAGTGTCCATTTGGCTTTATCTATCGCTTCCTGCCTGTGTGTCTATTTGGTTTTATCTACCTCTCCCTGGCCTGCCTCCTCCTCCTCGCTCGGAAGCCTTTATCTCTCCCCTGCCTGTTGTACCCAGCCAGCCCTTCCTTCACTATATACCCTCCTGCTCCTCCTGCCATGACACCCCCCCCCCCCCTCTCTCTCTCTCTCTCTCTCTCTCTCTCTCTCTCTCTCTCTCTCTCTCTCTCTTTCTCTCTCTCTCTCTCTCTCTCTCTCTCTCTCTCTCTCTCTCTCTCTCTCTCTCTCTCTCTCTCTCTCTCTCTCTCTCTCTCTCTCTCTCTCTCTCTCTCAGCTAAAACCCATGGACGTAGGAAACAATTGGAAATCAAAAGGCCTACTGGCCCGTACGAGGCAGATCCCTTCCTCCCAGCTACATCCCTATTACTTCTTATATACACTAAGAACCATTTCCACTACAGCCTACAGTATATCCCGTATACACCAAATTACACTCCCTATACACCTGACATATAACAGCACTCTCTCTCTAACAAAATAATTAAGTTATTTTGGGTATTATACATATTTTGGTTCACGGTTATACATGTGTAGTTAGTATATGTGAACACTAATACATAAGCACACATCCTATCCTCAACCCAACTGATAGTGTTTTGTATTTTATATAAACTCGTACAACTGTCTACACATTCGTTCTTTCTCTCTTTCTCTTCCCCCTTCGTTCGTTGCTGCATATCCTCTCTCCCCTTCTTCCAATTCCACCCTTCTGAACTCACTCACTCGCCCCGCTCCTCTCTCTCTCTCTCTCTCTCTCTCTCTCTCTCTCTCTCTCTCTCTCTCTCTCTCTCTCTCTCTCTCTCTCTCTCTCTCTCCTGTCAGCGTGTGTGCAACTCGTGCAGGTCTGCCTACTCCTCTCTCTACCTCACACACACTCTCACTCTCATTCTCTCTCACTCTCATTCTCTCTCTCTCTCTCTCTCTCTCTCTCTCTCTCTCTCTCTCTCTCTCTCTCTCTCTCTCTCTCTCTCTCTCTCTCTCTCTCAATTGTGTCCATTTTTTCCCCTCCTTTCTCCACATCCTCCTCCCTCAACCCTCCTCTTCCCTTCCTCCCCTCCCCCACCAAAGCTCTCTGCCTCTCCCTCTCTCTCTCTCTCTCTCTCTCTCTATCTCTCTCACTCTCCTCCTATTGATCCTCCCTCTTCCCCCTTTCGTCGTTATTTTAACTGAAGCGCTGCAGAATTTCCCGTTTCGATAATATATATCTAAAAATAATAAGAGATACCATTCATTGTTTTCGGATTCAGCCTCCTAAATGAACCATTGTACATTGAAACTCACGGGCTTCGCATTGGTTAATTAAATGTGTATTAATTTCCTTTCAAGATATGAATGTATGGAAACAGTTACAATGTATGAATAGGAGTGTACTATTATGAACGCATTCTCAAATAACTCTTTGCTTCAATAATCAATATGATACATTATTGGCCTTAGAAAAGAATATATTATTGCAGTTCCCTAGTTTTCACTGTTAACAAATATTTAACGTCAATAAGGTAATATTAAAATGTATACATAATTATCAGTTAGGCATAATACATAATTTGTTAGCTTCAAACTTGCACAGGAATCTAGAGCTGTATTTTAGAATATAATGTTCACCGTAGCAACATGTAATCGGAAAAAAAAATATATATTATATATACTGTATATATATATATATATATATATATATATATATATATATATATATATATATATATATATACTTTCTCAACTGTATGCATGCTAAGCCGATTATTCTAAAATATATCCATATCGCAGGTCTACTTTTAACCCCTTCTGTACTGGCTACGTCTTTTCATTTTATTCTATCTACATTTAGACGATGATGTGCAGTTTAAGAAAGATCTATGGTAGTAAAAATAGCTAAGTGAGATAGTTTGAAGCCTGTTAATTGTTGGAGGTCCTTCCTAGGCTGACGAAATAGTCTAGTAGTAGCCAGAATAGAGTTCAACAGACGTCGCCGGTAAGGAAAGGGTTAATAACGATATATTGTTCGTGATGTTTCCCCAACATATTGCACATTCTGGTATATATATTCTATTCCGGTTCAGGTATACGTGCTATCAACCTGATGCTGACTGATTGCAATAGGTTTGATGGACTTTATTGGCACTAATCCTTTCCTTAATGACGTGAAGCAAACGGAACAAAATAAAACGCTCAAATTTCTGCGCGCCACGGGTCCAAAATAAAGTCTCCAATTGTTTTAATTTACTAAGCATCGATAATATTTGCTATGCCTACTTTCCAATCAAACATATTTTTTCATCACATATATTATTGTACATTGAATATATAGTTATGAATACCTTATATTAATAGATAGGATGCATACGTGTGCGCATGCGTGTGCGCGAGGGTGGGTGTGTATGTGTGAGTGGGGCTTGTGGAGCGTGCGTGAGTGTGTGTGTGTGTGTGTGTGTGTGTGTGTTCGTATGTCTGGGTGTGTGGTGCCTGTGTTTGTATATACTGTATTTGTTGTTTTTAGTTTTGTTTATGAATGTGTGTTTATGTTTGCGACCGTGTGTTTGTGTGTGTGTTTGCATGTATATGTGTGTGTGTGTGTATGTGTGTGTATGTGTGTGTGTGTGTGAACCTTTAATTATTATTTTTACTTAAAATCAAAACATAATTCTACTGAAAAGAGTAGATATTTTAGGAAAACTAAACATCACGTATTTGTAGTAGATATATTACATAGCTCAAGGATCTATTTGTAGTAGATATATTACATAGCTCAAGGATCTATTTGTAGTAGATATATTACATAGCTCAAGGATCTATTTATAGTAGATATATTACATAGCTCAAGGATCTATTTGTAGTAGATATATTACATAGCTCAAGGATCTATTTATAGTAGATATATTACATAGCTCAAGGATCTATTTTTAGTAGATATATTACATAGCTCAAGGATCTATTTGTAGTAGATATATTACATAGCTCAAGGATCTATTTGTAGTAGATATATTACATAGCTCAAGGATCTATTTGTAGTAGATATATTACATAGCTCAAGGATCTATTTATAGTAGATATATTACATAGCTCAAGGATCTATTTATAGTAGATATATTACATAGCTCAAGGATCTATTTGTAGTAGATATATTACATAGCTCAAGGATCTATTTCAAGAATGTTGTACGTTAGATGAGCCCAAGAAATCATAAAATTATCCTTCGTTTATTTGATCATTAGTATGCTACACATGCGTATTTAAGGCATTCTATATGTATATGTATACGGTATATATAGTAGATACCTACCGTATTCACCTAGTCAATACTATTTGTGTAATCTATCTAGGAAACTTATCTAGCTTCACATTATGCTTTGCTTATAAATATTTAGCAAGCAAATACTGTAGGTCATACAATAACCACACTACACCCAGCAATAAAACACCGAACACCGGACAAGAAAGCCTCTATGTCTTATCTATAAAGATAAACTATGCATAAAACAGCCTGGAAGGAAAAGAAGCGGCGACAAATATTTATGCATTCAGGTCGCACACTAAGAAAAGTTTTTGTTTTGGTTTGATGGTTTGCCTGTCATACAAGCTCTTAGGAGGCTGAGCGAGGATGAATGTTAGACAAGGATTCATTAGACATTTATAGGGAAGGTGCTGTAACTGTCGGTAGCGGAAGAAAAGGTGTAAAAAGGAGGATGAAATGTGTAGGTTGTGGGGGAGAAGAGGGTAGACCATTTTGTTTCAGTAGAACGATATATATATATATATATATATATATATATATATATATAGTCTTCTACTGTTCTCGCTTCTCAGCTTGTTCTTCCTCTGTCCAATTACTCTTCTTTCCTATTTTACTCCAGCCATCTGGTCTGGTATATATACAGTATATATATACTACTTGTGAATAATAATTATCAATAATGGTAAAAGTATAACCCCAACATAGCTGCTAACATTATATACTTATATGTCCCAAAATAGGTTCTTAAAGAAGGTAAAACCCATTCGTATTTATAAATCATTCTATAGTATTCATATAGTATATGAATTTTCTTCCAATGCTTGTACGGCTGATAATATGCCTTATATTATTATTGTATGTAACCAAAGTAATGTTTTGAGTGAGTCTTTTTATAAATATTTAATGTGGTAAATATTGAAACTGCATATTTATTTCAAAAGTTACTCTCTCAATTTTTTTTCTAATAACACATCCTTAACATTGACACTATGATACGTGCAAATCACTTACAAATTTACGTAAATATACGGAAATTAAATTAAAACATATGTATGAGTTTATGCAATATATTGGGAATTATGATTGTCATAAGGATAACATCGATAATAAATGGCTAACTTCTAACGTTATCCAGTATCTTGCAGCCCCTTAACACTATATTGCCCGACGTCTTTTGGGTCAATGAAATGCGTTGTTGAATTATTATTGAGGATTATGCTTGTTTTTACCATTTATAGTTTGTCCACTAGCTTAAGGGGGGATGGCCCAGTTTTCTGGACCACTTTCTCCCCCATGTTTAGCCCCATTAGTTTTCAGATGTTAAGATGTTTGCCCCATTAGTTTGTCGATTTTAAGACCTTTCGCCCCATTTCTTCGTCAGTATTTAGACCTTTCGTGCTATTTAGGTGTCGATTTTTTCCCTGGCGAACGATAGTGAGCCTGTAATGTTGGAAGAACCGGCCTTCGGCCGGGAAATTTTTCTACCGAAAAATGTACAAATTAATCCAGAAGGGGGATCTAATGGATGTTTTTTTTTTTTTTTATTTGATGGAGGTCTAGGGAGAAAACTAGAAAAATAATGAATACATGTAAAAATCGGCCAAAAAGTGAGCCATCTCCCCTTAACCAAAACACATTCCCGGACTTCCTTCACACTTATAACCCTCCCCCACCTCCATTAAGTTAAATTTGTACATTTGTTTTTAGAATGTTCCAGCCGAAGGCCTATTTATTATTTTATGCTTTTATTTTTTTAATGACAGGCTCGCCGTCGCTCACCCAGATCAAAAATCAACATCTGAAGGAGGTGAAACGTCTTATTATCACCAAATTAATGGGGTGAATCATCTTAAAATCAACAAAGTAATTGAATGAAAGAAGATCCCCCCCCTTGGACCAAAAAGGGTTATTAGATATAGCTACCATAATTTCTTCCTTTAGCTCAGCTGTGCAAGTATGTCAGAGTAACAAACATACTACTGGTAATTATTGTTTTGGTTGCACGTAACAATGTTGCCAAATACTTTACGACTAGAATCTGTATAATTACCACAGATATTTCCTAAATTGCACAAAATCGTCTAATGATAGCCAGAATAAACTTTCAAAATGCGTCATAGTCTTCAAAGGGTTGATACCTGACCAGTTTGTACATCAAAATGTCCATTGCACTGTTTGAGGGAAATACATTGTATGCTTAGCATGCCTCGTCATATTGTTAGTTATGAAATTTGCCCACGCAGGAGATAACATTTGAGTTATGGGACAACTTATCATCATGATTGACACATAGGGCACTTTACCACTCTCTAGGACACTTGATTGGAAATATATGAATGCTTGGATAATGAAAGGTAAAATCATAATTAATGTCGTTTGTCTATCCCTCAGAAATAAACATATTGCGAGAACAATAATCCAAGAATAATTGCAGTTTGCTACGGTTAAGCCACAAGATGTTGGCATCTGTCCACTCTCTGTTTATAGAAGCAACTCTAGATTACAAATGTACCTCCGGGTCTCTTATCTTAAGGGGGGTCACCTGCTTTTTTCTCTCCTTTTCTCTCTTTCTTTGGCTTGTATCCATTCGGCCCCATTCAGCCTACTATTTTAAGACGTTTATCCCCAATCAGGTGTCGATTTTTTACTGGCGAGCGATAGTGAGCCAGCATTGTTTGGAGGATTCCAGCTTCGCCTAAGACATTTTTCTATCGAAAAATTTACAAATTTAGCCTGCTGTCTAAAACATTAAACAAATATGCTGGCTCGCTCCCGCTCGCCAGGAAAAATCGGCACCTGGATGGGGATAAACGTCTTAAAACAGTAGGCTGAATGGGGCCGAATGGATAAAAGCCAAAGAAAGAGAGAAAAGGATAGAAAAAAGCAGGTCACCCCCCTTAAACCAGACACTGCTCAACTACTGACATATTATTGGTTATATAAAATACTCTCAGCACTAACTTATTATAAATTGGATATCTGAATGTAGACAATTATGCAGGTCAGTCTCAGTAATATGTATATGTATATTGTATTGTTCTCAACCTATTTAACCTTCTGTGGAGGCTGATATTTATGTGCTTTATATCTAGCAAACATGAAAAGATATTCTGTAAACAAAATGCCTCACCTTCAATACGTTAGTATATTATTATATAAGCTACTTTTAGTTATGTTTCTATGCAGCATATATTTGATTGAACGAGCTTCGCTAACTCCAGAGATTGATATTCAGTTTAGAAGAGAGAGATCTTACATACAAATAATACTTAAAATCATAATCTGGACTCACTCGATCAAATCAACTGTTAATATTATTCCTAACATTTTAGCATGACAATAAACAATCCTTTCAGCTTAGTTCCCAATATTAATTCGCTTCGAAAAATTCCCAGACATAACACAAAAATAAACAAAAAATAAACAAAAAATAGGATAAGTGGGGATTGGGCCTGAGTAAATAGATAGATAGATAGATAGATAGATAGATAGATAGATAGAATAGGAGTTGCTAAACCATTATTACCGGAAACTAACAAGTGGTGTTGATACGTTGTCCAAGGTCTGTGTACTAAAGTCCCCGTTATCTGTCCTATCTCACCACACAGATCTAATCAACACACTCTTATTACCTGCCCTGCACATATGAAGGTTGGGACTCGTTTAATTCACTAGGATGAGTCTAATATGGTTCTAGCTTCTTTACATGATTGTATCGTTTGTGGAACATGGTGCATGAATTTATATATATATAATATATATATTATGTATATATATAATATATATATATATATATATATATATATATAATATATATATTATATATATATATGGGTATATTTGGTTCTTCAATAGTTATAATATTGCTGGAATTTCTTATAAACATAAAAATAATGTTAATACTAAAATAATATATTCAAATATATAGAATTTACTGAAAAAATCTATTCGGTAATTTATTCCATACGTGACTACACAGCCACGAAACAATAACTTAGCCCAGTGGTACCCTTTTATAACTTCATCCCGGCTACTGTTAGACAATTTTATTCAGCTTAGAAAGGGCCTTGAGCAATTGACAAGCTTCGAAATGTCTCGTTCTGCCCGTTTCACTACCACAGAGCCTTTTTAAACTGCACAACATCGTCTAAGTATAGCTAGACTTAATGAAAATGACGACGCCTTTACAGCAAGGGTTAATAGTTGTTAAGCAGTAGTTACAATATTTAAGGGGGGTCACCGTTTTTGTTTTATCTTTCTCTCCTTTTCTCTCTTTCTCTGGCTTGTATCCATTCGGCACTATTCAGATAACTGGTTTAAAACGTTTATCCCCATCCAGGTGTCGATTTTTTCCTGGCGAGCGATAGCGAGCCAGCATTGTATGTAGAAATCCGGCTTCGCCGGAGAAATTTTTCTATCGAAAAATGCACAAATTTAGCTTGCTGTCAAACCGAAAATATATAAATGCTGGCTTGCTACCGCTCGCCAGGAAAATATTGACACCTGGAGGGGGGTAAACGTCTTAAAACAATAGGCTGAATGGGGCCGAATGGATACAAGCCAAAGAGAGAGGGAGAGAAAGAGAAAAACAGCGAGGTGGGCTCCCTTAAGTGACCTCAGAGTCAATTTACCGGTGATATTTGCGCAATAGTATATTACAGAATTGCAAGTTCACACAATGTAGTCCACGTTGCGAAATACAATTGGATAAAACAGTTGTGATGCGTCGATCTGTCCGTGAGAGAATCTATGTTATTAGATTATAAGGGGCAGATTTTTTTTTCAGGACCCCCTTCTCCCTCATGTTTAGCCCCATAAGTTGTTGAGATATTAAGACGTTCGCCGCCGATTAGTCTGTCAATTATGCGACCTTTTGCCCCATTTCGTTATCAGTATCAAGACCTTTCGTGCCAATTAGGCATACCATGTGATATAGTTTATTGTATTACGTAACCAATTGACAAAAAATACCTGGCAGAATTATTATAGTGGATCATAATTATCACTATTTAGAAAAGGGTCTTTGACAAGGAAGCTATTCTTTACTGTCCCCTCTTCTATTAAATATATACATTAAGGGGAGATTTCCACTTGAGGGATTTTTTTCTTGACTCCTTTCTCCCTCATGTTTAGCCCCATTGCTTTTCTAATTTTAAGACGTTCGCCCCATTATTTTGACGATTTTAAGAACTTTCGACCCATTTCTGTCAATTTTAAGACCTTTCGTGCCATCTAGGTGTCGATTTTATCCTGGCGAGCGATAGCGAGCCTGTAATTTAAGAGGAACCGGCTTTCAGCCAGTACATTTTTCTACCGAAAAATTTACAAATTTATCTTGAAAGGAGCTCAAGGGGGTGTAATCTTAAGCTTTATGGATATCTAGGGACCAAACTAAAAACCTCCCCTAAATAGCCTTACTGGTTGTACCGTTTGATCTTAGATGACGGCGTTGAGCAAATGTAAGCTTTGGATTGAGGTCAACAAATATAATTATGTACCTTAACTTGGGCCACTAATCCCATAACTCGAACACAAGATATGCCTGTGTGAGCTCGCCCATTACAGCTATAAGAAGAACGCACGAATGATATCAAACTAATGTACGCCCAATTTCTGTACGTGCGTTAAGGGGGGTCACCGGCTCTTTTTTTTTTGTATCGTTCTCTCCTTTTCTCTCTCTCTCTCCCCCTGGCTTGTATCCATTCGGCCACATTTAGCCAACTGTTTTAAAACGCTTATCTCCATCCAGGTGTCGATTTCTTTTTGGCGAGCGATAGCGAGCCAGCATTGTATGGAGAAATCTGGCTTCGCCGGAGACATTTTTCTATCGAAAAATGTACAAATTTAGCTAGCTGTAGAAAATATATATATATATGCTGGCTCGCTACCGCTCGCCAGGAATATATTGGCACCTGGATGGGGGTAAACTTCTTAAAACAGTAGGCTGAATGGGGCCGAATGGATACAAGCCAAAGAGAGAGAGGGAGAGAAAGAGGAAAAAAGCGAGGTGGGCTCCCTTAACGTACGGCAGTTTTCTTAACCCTTTCAATATCCGATTACGCATTATCGTTTGTTTCCTGGCTAGTACTAGACGATAACATTTAGTTTAGGAAGGGTATATGGAAGTCAAAGTTATTTGACCACTTGTGAGTTTCAGGCTATAAGGAAGTTGGAGCGGTAAACATGGATAATACACATGACTGCGATAATAATGTAGGTTTCTAATGGTTGGAAAGTAGAGTGAATTTGATGGCATGTATTTATATAGGCACTACAACCGTATTTAAGGGGAGATTTCCACCGGGAGGATTTTTTTCTGAACTCCTTTCTCCCTCATGTTTAGCCCCATTGCTTTTGAGATTTTAAGACGTTCGCCCCATTAGTTTGGCGATTTTAAGAACCTTCGCCCAATTTCTGTCAATTTTAAGACCATTCGTGCCATGTAGGTGTCGATTTTTTCCTGGCGAGCGATAGCGAGTCTGTAATTTAAGGGGAACCGGCTTTCGGCCGGGAAATTTTTCTACCGAAATATGTACAAATTTATCTTGAAAGGGAGTCTAGGGGGAGTAATTTTAAGTGTGATGGAAGTCTAGGGAATCAACTAAAAACCTCCCCTTAAGCCAGTGATTATGTTAAATATTGATGTCTATAGCTCCAACTTCCTTATAGCCTGAAAATCGCAAGTGGTCAATTGAGATAGTCTGTACCCTAATTATTCCCACGCATCCTTTCTAAACTGCATAACATCGTCTATTGATGGCCATAATACACCGCCAGAATAGCTGATAATCTCCAAAGGGTTAACTGGATGTCATTAACTTTACACCTCCTGGCTATTGAGTTGAACGGGTATCACACGAGCGCTTATATCGGCAACTTTCGATAGTCATTTTTTTTTCTCTGGCAACATGGCTGTGTTTATTTTGCTCTCACATCGTAAACTAGACTGAAGATAGTTTACATTAAGTGAGATAACTATTTAAAATCATTACCTCTGAAGATAGTTTACTTTAAGTGAGATAACTATTTAAATAGTTTACCTCGGAAGATAGTTCACGTTAAGTGAGAGAACTATTTAAAAACATTACCTCTGAAGATAGTTTAAATACAGTGAGAGAACTATTTAAAAAAATTACCTCTGAAGATAGTTTAAATACAGTGAGATAACTATTTAAAAACATTACCTCTGAAGATAGTTTAGTTAAAGTGAAAGAACTATTTAAAAACGCTACCTCTGAAGATAGTTAATATTAAGTGAGAAAACTATTTAAAAACATTACTTCTGAAGATAGTCTACGTTAAATTAAGTGAGATAACTATTTAAAAACATTACCTCTGAAGATAGTTTAAATACAGTGAGGTAACTATTTAAAAACATTACCTCTGAAGATAGTTTAAATACAGTGAGGTAACTATTTAAAAACATTACCTCTGAAGATAGTTAACATTAAGTGAGAGAACTATCTAAAAACATTACCTCTGCAGATAGTTTAAATAAAGTGACAGAACCATTTTGATAATTAACCCCTGAAGATAGTTTAACATGAGAGAACTATTGAAATAGCTTACCTCTGAAGATAGTTTACATTAAGTGAGAGAACCATTTACATAGTTTACCTCCGAAGATAATTTACGTTAAGTGAGAGAACTGTTTCAATAGTTTACCTCCGAAAATAGTTTAAATACAGTGAGATAACCATTGAAAACATTTACCTCTGAATGAGAGAACTATTATATACAAATTTGACCTCAACTTTCAGACCAGTGTTGAAGATAACAGTTGTGGGACAAATGTTTCATGTGATACCGGCTTTATTAATGTTTCATGTGATACCGGCTTTATTAATGTTTCATGTGATACCGGCTTTATTAATGTTTCATGTGATACCGGCTTTATTAACGGTGGGTCACATAATATGCTTTAATTAATTTCATTGGAGGTGTTTGGTGTTGTGGTGAAATAAATAAAATATAGATTATCTGGTCGATTTATTTATTTAATCATATTTTTGTTTTTCAGTTTCCTCTCTAGACCTCCATCAAGCTTAAGGGGAGGTATTTAGTTTGTTCCCTACTTTTTCATCAAGCTTAAAATTACACCCCCGTGACCCCCTTTCAAGATAAATTTGTACATTTTTCGGTAGAAAAATGTCCAGGCCGGAGGCCGGTTGCTCTTAAATTACAGACTCGCTATCGTTCGCCAGGAAAAAATCGACACCTTAACGGCACGAAAGGTCTTAAAATTGACAGAAATGGGGCAAAATGTCTTAAAATATCCAAACTACTAGGGCGAAGGTCTTAAAATCTCAAAAGCAATGGGGCTAAACATGAGGGAGAAAGGGGTCCAGAAAAAAAATTCTCAAGTGGATATCTCCCCTTAAACAAAAAACATCCCAAAGATCCCTCTTCTAGTTAAAGTTTAACATTTGTGGGTAAACAAATGTCCTGGTCGAAGACCGATTCACGTTAATTACAGGCTCGGTATTGCTCGCCAGGGGAAAAAAATCGACACTTAAATGGCACGAAAGGTTTTAATATTGACGAGGAAACGGGGCGAAAGATATTCAAATCGCCAACCTAATGGGCCTTACGTCACAAAATATGAAAACAAAAATATATGGGGCTAAAATGAGGGAGAAGGGAAGGGGGGGGGGGGGGGAAGCAAAAAACCCATTAAAGGTATAAAGTCTGGTATGTGAATAGATAACAGCGCTGACGTCAATATCTCCATTATGGCTTATCACCTTATCATCTGATACCAGTGGCATGTCTGGAGGTTGAAAGAGGGGTCACCGTTTTTTTTCTATCTTTCTCTCCTTTTCTCTCTTTTGCTGGCTTGTATCCATTAGGCCCAATTCAGCCAACTGTTTTAAGACGTTTATCCCCCTCCAGGTGTCGATTTCTTCCTGGCGAACGAAAGCGAGCCAGCATTGTATGGAGAAATCCGGCTTCGCCATAGACATTTTTGTATCGAAAAATGTACAAATTTAGCTTGTTCTCAAGACAAAAATATATAAATGCTGGCTCGCTACCGCTCACAAGGAAAATATTGACACCTTGATGGGGATAAACGTCTTAAAACCGTTGGCTGAATGGATACAAGCCAGGGAAAGAGAGAAAAGGAGAGAAAGATAAACAAAAAAACGGTGACCCCCCTTAACACTTTGCAAGTTTCAGGGTATAAGGAGGAAATTAGATACATAGTCATCGATTGTTAGCAGAATTAAGGGGAGGCAGACCGTTTTTCTGGACCCCCTTCTCCCTAACGTTTAGCCCCACTAGTTTTGAGATTATAAGACGTTCGGCCCATTAGTTTGGCGATGTTAACACATTTCGCCCAATTTCGTTGTATATTTTAAGGCTTTCGTGCCATTTAAGTGTCGATAATTTCCTGTCGAGCGATAGCGAGCCTGGAATTTTAAGAGGAACCGGCCTTCGGCCGGGAACTTTTTCCACCGAAAAATGTACAAATTTATCATGAAGGGGGGGTCTAGGAGATATTTTTCTAAGCTTGATTGAGGTCCAGGGAGGAAACTAAACAAATATATGAATAAATGAATTAATAGACCAAACAAACGCCCAGTCTCCCCTTAACAACGAAAGTAAGGTCGTAGTACATTTATATAAACATAAATCTAAATTAATCGTACTTTCTAGCCATTGTAGTTGTAAATAATTATTACACATATGTTTGATATCGTTGTTTACGGCTCCAACTTCTTTATAGCCTGAAACATGTAAGTGGTGAATTCATCATTGACTTGAAAAGAAAAAAAACTAAGTACGGCACAGACATCTATCAATCTATCTATCTATCTATCTATTTACTCAGGCCCAATCCCCACTTTTCCTATTTTTGTTTTTTTCCTTCCTTTTCCATTTTTTCCGGCATAGACATAAATGACATTATTGGGGCATGGCAAAAATTAAACCTGAATTTCGAGAAATGGCAAGACAAGTAATTATTAGGCATTGGAAAGAAGACAGGGGATGGAGGATACAGCATTTCTATAGTGTATTCTCTGTAAGTAGGCAATACATCATTAACTCTATCCTCTGTAACTCAAAAAGGGCTAGAGTAAATTGGCTGTAAATTTCCACATCTATTCCTTGACTGACTCTTCCCAAATGGTAGGCATATTAGCTCGATTAGTCTAGTCGTTTTTTAGTTACAGAGGTTAGAGATCAGAATGTCTTGCCTACTTACAGCGAATAGACTATAACTGATTGGGAAAAGTAAATTGAACACATATCCGGTGTGAATGGAAAAATATTTATAATAAAACAAAATTGACTTCTAAATACCAATATGACAATAACGTCAAATCGAATTGGTTATACAAAGAAATACAAATTGTATGAGTATATATAGACAATTGTAAGCAAATTATGAAAAACAAAACTGCATCACATCGAAATGAAGCAAACAGCCAAAGAACATAAATGTCAACTTTGATAAAAAAAAAAAAAAAATCACAGACATAAATCGGTCGGAAATAGAGGAAAAAAACTATCTGACCGGGCATATAGCAAGAAAGAAAACTATTAGAGCATTAAAAGAAAACCCGGTGATATGAAAGAATGTGGGAAGAAGGGGAGAGAGAGAGAGAGAGAGAGGGAGGAGAGTATTTGAGAGAATGGGTAGAGAGAGAGAACGGGAACAGGCACGGAGAGATTAAGGGGGGGTCACCGTTTTTTGTTTGATCTTTCTCTCCTTTTTTCTCTTTCCCTGGCTTGTATCCATTCGGCCCCATTCAGCCAACTGTTTTAAGACGTTTATCCCCATCCAGGTGTCGATTTCTTCCTGGCGAGCGATAGCGAACCAGCATTGTATGGCGAAATCCGGCTTTTTTCTATCAAAACATGTACAAATTTAGCTTGCTTTCATAACAAAAATATATATATATGCTGGTTCGCTACCGCTCGCCAGGAAAATATTTATACCTGGATGGGGGTAAACGTCTTAAAACAGTAGGCTGAATGGGGCCAAATGGATACAAGCCAAAGAGAGAAGGAGAGAAAGAAAAAAATAGCGAGGTGGGCTCCCTTAACGGAATTGATTGGTATTGGTTATTTGAGTAAGAGACTAATAAGGAATGTTGCTAAGTAAATCTTAAGTTGTAATGAATTATTAAAGAAATAGCATATGGTCGGTGAATAGAGATATACTGTAGCTATGCTCTCGCTCTCTCTCTCTCTCTCTCTCTCTCTCTATATATATATATATATATATATATATATATATATATATAGATAGATAGATAGATAGACATAGTGAGAGAGAGAGCGAGAGAGGTAGATAGCTAGCTAGATAGATAGATATATATAGATGCATATTTAAATAGATATATAGATAGCTAAGCAAAGAGAGAGAGAGAGAGAGAGAAAGGAGGAGGAGAAGGAGTAGAAGAAGGGAGGGGTGACGAAAGAAGAGAGAGAGAGAGAGAGGGTGAGGGAATAAAGGAGAAAGGGTGAGTAAAGAAAGGGAGGAGGGAAGACAGAGAAGAGGGGGAAGGAGAGGAGAAGGGGAGAGAGTAGAGTAGAAGGGGTAAGGAAGGACAGAGAAACCGGCGCCAAATTATTGTATCAAAATATCTCGTATACTAATAAGGTCAATCTAACTTTTGTAATTACCCGCCACTATACTCTTTTCCAATTTGGTAAGCCAAAAATCGTGAACCATAAGCTCTGTTATTCAAAAAGGTTATATAAATTGGGTTGTAAATTTCCACACTTATTTCCTGGCTGACCCTTCCCAAATAATGTAAATATTAGCTCTGGTATTTTCTGTATAAATGGCATAAGATAAATAAGAAATGTGTGTTCGTATCCTGCGGGGATTAATTAGAACCCCGGGGTACAGTTCAAGTCAAATGGCAAGTGTCCTCAGTAGCTATGGCTAAGAACTAACTTGGTGTCCTATGTATTATACATCAAACAAAACTTAAATATAGAAGATTTACAAAATGTAACAAGAATAATGTTAGTATTAAATATTGTTAGAGTGTAAATCCATAGATTAGGAGGTCCTAGGCCATTGTTGACGTTTCTTAATATATATATATACTGTATATATACTGTATATACTGTATATATACTGTATATATATATATATATATATATATATATATATATATATATATATATATATATATATATATATACACACCGCAATCTAATTAGTAAGGATAGGTTAACACAATTGTGAGAGAGAAAAACAAAAAGAGAGCGAGAAAGAGAGAGAGAGAGAATAAACGGTGTGTAGCAGGACAGGTGGTGATAAAAGAGAGAGGCGAAGATTAAAAGACGAGGGTAAGGAAATACGAAGTGATGAAAGACAGCGGCGGGCGAGATTAAGGGGAGGCAGTTGTTTTTTCTGGTCCCCCTTCTTCCTCGTGTTTAGCCCCATTTGTTTTCAGATTTCAAGATATTCGCCCCATTAGTTTGGCGATTGTAACACCTTTCGCCCTATTTCGTTGTCAATTTTAAGAGTTTTCGTGCCATTTAGGTGTCGAATGTTTTCTGACGAGTAATAGCGAGCTTGACATTTTAAGAAGAACCGGCCTTCGGCCAGAAAATATTTCTGCCGAAAAATTTACAAATTTATCCTCAAGGGGGGTGTTTTTCTAAGCTTGATGGAGGTCTAGCGAGAACACTAAGAAATAAAGGAATACATTAATTAATAAACCAAAAAAACAAACAAAAAACGGTCCGTCTCCCTTAAACGTAGGGTAGGGTAGACTGAGGGAAAATATTGTTCTTATATATCAAAATGTTCTATTCCGCCCGTGTTTCTTCGAGCGACTTATTCTGTATTTATAATCTTCTTTTAGTCTTGCTTTATTATATAATTAATATTAATTCCAATTACTCCATGATGTTTCGTTTTTGTTACGTTTGTTATATATTTTTTTTGTTCTACTGCAACCTAATTTTATAGTATAGGATTGAGTTGCTGACAGGATCAAATTACTATGACATTCAAAGAAAATGCAAGTAGCGTTCAGGCCTATTGAAGTAACATATTACCTAAGAGATCAAATTTAATTAACATTGGTTTGAGGAAGATATTTCGCTTAGATGATAACAAAATAATGTTCGTCATAATGATATATAAAAAAAAATAGAAGGAGTCTTGATGAAGGAATTTAATTGATGACTCTTATAATTATGTTCCGATCCATTAGTTTGACAATTTTGACACGTTTCACTCCATTAGTTTGCGATAATCGAATAAAGTGGTTCACCCAACTCAGTTGTCTACCGTTGCCTGTTACATACAAGTCAGCGGCTTTCGGCCTGGTCATTTTTTGTATCGAAATAATAATATGTACAAGTCTAGCTTGAAAGAGGGCCTGAGTAGGCACATTTTTAGTTTGAAGGAAGTCTGGGAAAGCGGTATTGTTAGCGTAGGGAACAGACTAAAATACATTCCTCGAAAATGACAAAAGCAAGCAAAATCCTCAAAAATAAAAAAACTATAACTCCTAAAGACGTCGGACAAGAAAGCGCTAATTGTGAAGATATATTGATATAAAAGTGAATTATGTAGCTTGGGTACAAATTATTTAAAATGTTGAAGTAGGGAACACGGTATATAGTTATGCTTTTAGAAATGGATAATTGTGAAAGTAAGGTAAAGAAGGTGATCGATTAAATATGGATTAACAAGTGAGCAACAACATATTATGTACTGATCCTCGCTAGGCTGTCTAAAGTTTATAAAGCGAACACGCTCTTTGGTTGTGGCTCATTTTTGTCGATTAAATTAACCTTAACAGATATATCTATGTATGTATGTATGTATGTATGTATGTATGTATGTATGTATGTATGTATGTATGTACTCAGGCGCATACCCCATAGCTGGGGGTGGCCGACTCAAGACAGCCCAAACAGAAACCATATATAATGTTCCAATTTTTAGGGTCCGGGACCACTTTTGCGTTCCCTCGCCCCTGACTCTGTCTCGTCTAGTAGTTGAATTTTACAATGGGAGGAGGATTCCAAGCCCTCTGCCATCAGAAGGAGAAGTCGGATAGTAAAAGAGTCCAATAGAAATGGCTAAGATTGGGTAAAGGATGTCAAACCTCACTCTGGATAGGATCAGCCCTCACAGAACTACCGCATGAAAAAATTAGTCAAACTGTGTCTCCATTTTTGTTAGAATATGCTTATATATTATGTACTGTCTAAAATGCTTCAGAAACATGGATATGCTAACAAGAATATGAATAAAATAATACGTTGGTAAGAAGCTGAAGAATGGAACTAATACTCAAGACCAGGGAAGCCTAAGGGAACTTGAGCTAAGGAGGAAGGTATAATGAGGTTAGAGAGAGGAGGAGGAGGAGGAGGAGGAAGGTATAATGAGGTTAGCGAGAGAGAGAGAGAGAGAGAGAGAGAGAGAGAGAGGAGGAGGAGGAGGAGGAGGAGGAGGAGGAGGAAGGGACTCTCAGATGGATATTTCGTTAGGGGTGGGTGGGCCCCCTTCATGATTACCTCCATTAGTTTTGATATATTAACCCCTTCAGCCCCATGCCGTATATTTGCCTTTGATTCTGGCTATAATATGACGATTTTATGCAGTTTAGTAAGGACCTATGTTATTAGGAGGCTTTATTGAGATCGTATTTACCAATCTGAGTCGTAGAGGTAGATTATAAACTAAAGAAAATCGTCTAATGGTAACTAGAATATGATGACAAGTACGTACTGCTGATGAAGGGTTTAAGGCGTTCGTGCCACTAGTTTGGCTATTATAAGACCTTTCATTTAATGTATGTGACAATTATAAGTCTGTTCTTGCCATTTACGTGCCCTGGGGTGCAATAGCGAACCTGTCATTTAAGAAAAGACACTCGAAGATTATTCTGCAGAAAAGGGCAAACATTTATCTCGAAGGGTGGTCTTGTGGGTATAATATAAGCTTGATGGAGGTCTAGGGAAAGACAATATATACAAATTCTCCCTTACGCTAGGTCTACCAGGTTAAAGGGAGGTATGTCATTTTTCTAGACCCCCTTCTCCCTCATGTTTAGCCTCATTAGTTTTGAATTGTTTCAGACGTTCGTCCCATTAGTTGGCGATTATAAGACCCTTCACCACAGTTCTTTGTTAATATCGTACCATTTAGGTATCCATTTAGTAGAACCCAGACTTCGGACAGGAAATTTTGTTATCGAATAATGTACACATTTATCTCGAAGGGGGGGGGGGGGGGTGTCTTGGGCGGGTTTTCTATTAAGGGAGCCCACCTCGCTTTTTTTCTCTTTCTTTCCCTCTTTCTTTGCTTGTATCCATTCGGTCCCATTCAGCCTACTGTTTTAAGACGTTTACCCCATCCAGGTGTCAATATTTTCCTGGCGAGCGGTAGTGAGCCAGCATATATATATTTTTTTTTTTTGACAGCAAGCTAAATTTGTAAATTTTTCGATAGAAAAATTTCTCCGGCGAAGCCGGATTTCTCCATTAAATGCTGGCTCGCTATCGCTCACCAGGAATAAATCGACACCTGGATGGGGATAAACGTCTTCAAACAGTTGGCTGAATGGGGCCGAATGGATACAAACCAGGGAAAGAGAAAAAAGAGGAGCAAGATAAAAAAAAAAAAAAAAACGGTGACCCCCCTTAAGCTAGATGGAGGTCCAGTGATGACACTAACATAAAAGTATACACAGATAAATAAATATACACATAAATACGCCCATCTCACATAGAATCATTTATATTCTACACTTAGATAAATTGAACCACAATAATCACTCGTTTGGCTAATATTATTGTTTATGGGAGCTTCCGGTATGGGGGAGGTAGTTTTTATTTTATTTTTGTTTTATTTTTTTTACCCCTTCTCCCTCACGTTTAGCCCCATTAGATGTGATATGTTAAGACGTTTGTTCCACTAGTTTGGCGATTCTAAGAGCTTTCGCCCATATCTTTGTCAATATTAAGACCTTTAGCGCCATTTAGGTGGCGATTATATTATGACACGAGATAGCGAGCCTGTAATTTTGGAGGAATCGGCCTTCAGCCAGGACAGTTTTTACCGAAAAATGTACAAATTCATCTTTGAAGGGGGATCTTGAGCATATTTGTTTAAGCTTGATATAGGTGTTGAGCGGTACCTAAAAATTAGACAGAATGTATAAAAAAACACACACACCATCTGAGGAGGAGCACTCTATTGACAACACACACCATCTGAGGAGGAGCACTCTATTGACAACACACACCATCTGAGGAGGAGCACTCTATTGACAACACACACCATCTGAGGAGGAGCACTCTATTGACAACACACACCATCTGAGGAGGAGCACTCTATTGACAACACACACCATCTGAGGAGGAGCACTCTATTGACAACACACACCATCTGAGGAGGAGCACTCTATTGACAACACACACCATCTGAGGAGGAGCACTTTATTGACAACGTTTCGCAGATAGATTCTTCAGGTGACTAACAAAAACTGGCGCCTAGGAGGCCACCTGTCATGACGGATATTTAACCCCTTCCTTACAGAGGATGTATTTAGTGTTATTTCAGCTATATTTTGACGATTTTATGCAGCTTAGGAAGAAATCGTGGTATTTAAAATGGATAATCGAGATAGTTTGAAGCCTTTTAATTGCTACACGTCCTCCCTAAGCTGGATATAATCGTCTAATAATATCCAGAGTATAACGACAAGGACAACTCGGTACTAAAGGGGTTAAGGCCTCCTAAGCGCCAGTTTGTGTTAGTGACCTGAAGAAACTTGATAGTGATCTAGGGAGGAAACTAACACAATAATACATACATAAATATATAATCTAATAAATAATCCAAACCCCCTTTAACTATGCTATGCGAATGTGCCTTATTTTGTCCTGGCTTTCAAAAGTATGTATGGTCTGAAGGCTTGAATAAATCTATATATATTATAGGTTTATCACTTAATCGCAACAGTCGGAGCTTTAAACATTCTGTAAAATAATTTTGGATTTATCTGTTGCCTATTTGTGAATATAAACACCATGTGAGGAAGAGCACTTTATTGTCAACTTATCGCATATAGCTTCATCAGGCCAATTTACCTATTTGTGTCTTGTATTTACCGTAACCTTTGAGTATGAAAAGATATATCGGCTAATATTAGGATATGTTGTCTGTGTCATAGAGGCCCATTACCAATAACTCGTACAGTATCGGTGGCGTCTGTTTTATTTAATTTAAGCTACATTTTGACGAATTTATGAAGCTTAGGAAAGATATATGGTAGCTAAATTGTTTCATTGAGGCTGTACTTTCTTAATTAATAGACGTCCTTCCTAAGCTGAATGAAATCGGCAAATAGTTACCAGAATATAATAGAAATATCGTCACTGGTATTGAAGGGGATAATTTACAATATCCTCCAATAACTTTCTATGAAAATATATTGTTTTTTCTCCAATACACAGACCGATTTTCTTTGCCTTGTTGTCGCCCACTGATCCGACGTCTTGGGGTATATTATGATATCTTGATTAACCCTTCCAGTACCAGCGACGTCTTTGATATTTTATTTCAGATATATTTAAACGATTTGATACAGCTTAGGAAGGATATATGGTAGCTAAAAGGATTAATTGAGATAGTCTGTAGCTTTTTCACGGGTAGACGTCCTTCCTAAGCTTAATACAATCATCTAATAGTTGCCAGAATACAATGACTAGGATGTCGCCGGTACTGGGTGGGTTAATAAATATTGAGGACTTTGCTATTTTTTGCCATTTTCGAGCAATGGACATTTCCTAGGATGACAAACACGCCTGCCAGATTTCATTCAAACTAAAATTATGGTCACCCAGACCCCCTTCAAACTAAATATGTACCTTCTTCCATATTAAAATGTCCCGTTCTTATAAGTTACAGGCTCGCTACCAACCGACACCTGGATTGAGTGTAGCGTCTTATTATCGCAAACAAATATACAGTATATACATAAATAAATAGAATACAAATTAAAGCATGGGATGAAAATTTTAAAATGTCCAAACTAATGAAGACAAATAGGGAAGGTCAAAAATTAATTACCCTCTTCTAACCAAATAGGGATAAGGACTTTCATAGTCAGGCATTCCTGATATTAATTATTTCATAAATGTTTATACATATTTTAATAATGCATCACTTAGCTCTACTCCCACTAGTTCTGTATATTTTGAGAGAACTAAACTTAAAGATGCACTTAAATTCCTCCTTTTCAATACTTATGTTAGATTCGGGCCTTACATTTTCAAACAAATATTAGGAATTCCTATGGGTGGAAATGCTAGCCCTTTAATTGCAGACTTATTCTTGCTTGCTTTAGAATTTAAATATATAAAAGACTTAGTTGACAGTAGCAAGAAAAATAAAATCCCAGAAAAATTAGCACTTGCTAAATTGTTAAGTAATAATAGTAGATATATTGATGATATTCTCGTTTGCAATTTGTTAAATTTTAATCAAGTTGGTAAACTTATTTACCCTAATTCTATTCCCCTCACACAATGTAACGTAAATTATAAAGTTGAAAATGTTCATGATATAAATATAGAAATTGTTAATGAACAGTGCATAATTAAAGTATATCACAAAGTTGATGATTTTAATTTTAATGTTAACGTAATAAACTTTCCTTTCCCTAGTAGTAATATCGATAGTAAAATAACTTATAATTGTTTTTATTCCCAGTTAATAAGATTTTGAAAAATCTGCACTAAAGTAGATGACTTTTGGGCTAGCGCTAGGTTACTATACAGACTCTTAGTGGACAGAGGTTTTGAGGCAAGTAAATTGTTCCATAAATTTAATCTTTTTAGGGTCAATTATTGTGACTGTATTCTAAAATTTGACATCAATAATTTGAATCAAGCATTTTTAACTTGAAGTTTCTTGTATAACCTCTGCTTACTTTTTGTCTGTATTTATTGTTTTTTGTCTGTATTTATTGTTTATCTTTTTCTTTTTCTTTTTCTATTATTAATATTAATATTGATGATTTTTTAAATGTATTGTTCGTGTTAAATCTGTTGTTACTTCATATTTTGCAATTATTTGTCTTTATATTATATGTATTCATTGTCGATAGTATCAATTGCTTACTTTTGCGATTTCCTTAGTTTATTTGTGCTATAAATGTAGGTTATTTGTAGGATAGTTATTGATAGGGGTCACATGAGGCATGCTATGCTTACAGGTACCTACCCGATAGCACTATCGTTAGTGAGTGCTGTACTGTATTTTATATATTATTTTGTAATAGTATAGATATCTTATCAATATTTGTATTTTGTACTATTGTTAATGTCTTGTCATGTTGCAAATTTGATTTTAAATAATATTTTGACATTTAACATGTAGTTTCTTTATTCATGCAGAGTTTAGTAAAATTTGCCAGAACTTCCCGGACTTCCCAAACTTGACTACTTCCTTTAACGTGACGATAGTGCGTTGTTATATGTGCGATTAGTTTGCTTGGGAAACAGATTAACTTGCTCATGTAGTAATGTACACCCTATGTGGTGGATTGTGTTCTTTTATTTAATAATTTTCATTTTAGTAAGCGTTGTTTCCACATAGCGATTTTGATAATTTAATTTGACTTTATATTGTCCTTGTCCCAATTTTGGTTTGTTTAGTTTGCAAGTTTTACATTTTAATTAATAATAAATAAATACTCGAAATTAGTCAGGATCTTTGCGCAATTAGTTATCTCAATTTTTTGTTTTAGCTTTGATGCATTACCGATTGTATTACTTAGTCAAACTTAGCATGGGGTGTCCAGACATAAATAAAGATATGTAAATGTACACTCGGATACCATAGTCTCTAGGCCACTTATAATTATTCGTGGACTTTACGCATTTCTAATTATGGAAGTATATCTCGGGAAACGAATGTATTAACATATTTGTCTATCCATCAACTAGAAAACTTATATATATACTATTTATTGAAAAGGAAGTTATGTCCATAAATAAATCCAGGTAGTTATAATTGCATACAGAAAAAAACATAAGGGGTCCAGGAATTCTCCTGAGTGGGCTCGAGACTATGGTACCCGACTGTACATATCGGTAGAATAATGTAGACAGCTAAACAAGATATTAATTGTCCTAGCCAACTTCTAATAATATTGACAATATAGTAAATATGTTTGATAGAGTTTAATAATGATAGGAGTCATCGTTTGTTATAGTAGTAGTATATCTCTACAAGAGGTCCTTCGAAAGCTGAGTAACATGTTAAGTCGTATTGAATCCTAAGGACTTAGATCTAAAGTGGCATAAAGCATATTGATTTTGTATATCAAAACAAATGGTGCCTGTCTGTCCTACCGATACCTTCTGCAAGCATGGCATTTTAAGATGATGTGTGATATAATAAAACATTTACAAAGATGATGTGTGATATAATAAAACATTCACAAAGATGATGTGTGATATAATAAAACATTCACAAAGATGATGTGTGATATAATAAAACATTCACAACGAAACTTAAGCAAGGCTCATAATAAAATCCTCATTATTAACCAAACAAAATATTATTAGTTTAGTTTCTATTGATAGTTACAGTTCTTACATCCTATATCGAATAATACAAAATCCATCCCATACAAGCGGTGTTCGGTGGCCCGGTTATATGTGGCATTAAGTTTACTGAATCAAATCAAATTGAATCTAAAGGGAGCCCAACTCGTTTTTGTTTTCTCTTTCTCTCCCTCTCACATCGGCTTGTATCCATTCGGCCCCATTCAGCCTACTGTTTTAAGACGTTTGGGCCCATCCAGGTGTCAATATTTTCCTGGCGAGAGGTAGCGAGCCAGCATATATATATGCTTGTTTTGACAGCAAGCTAAATTTGTACATTTTTCGATAGAACAATGTCTCCGGCGAAGCCGGATTTCTCCATACAATGCTGGCTCGCTATCGCTCGCCAGGAAGAAATCGACACCTGGATGGGGATAAACGTCTTAAAACAGTTGGTTGAATTGGGCCGAATGGACACAAGCCAGGGAAAGAGAAAAAAGGAGATAAAGATAAAAAAAGACGGTGACCCCCCTTAACGAATGGGATAAACTATCAGAATAACAAACATTACAAATATTGCTGATTTGCATTGATCTAAATATAATCTACCTTTGTTTAAATAAGCATACACAGACATGCTAGCATTAACTACCATTTACGTCTTGAAGAGCATTAGGTATCCACTATTACACTTGCTAACGCCGACAGATTTACTCATTGCTAGCTATTAAGGGAGCCCACCTCGCTTTGTTTCTTTTTCTCTCCCTCTCTCTTTGGCTTGTATCCATTCGGCCCCATTCAGCCTACTGTTTTAAGACGTTTACCCCCATCCAGGTGTCAATATTTTCCTGGCGAGCGGTAGCGAGCCAGCATAATATATACCGGTATATATTTTTTGTTTTGACAGCAAGCTAAATTTGTAAATTTGTCGATAGAAAAATTTCTCCGGCAAAGCCGGATTTCTCCATACAATGCTGGCTCGCTATCACTCGCCAGGAAGAAAACGACACCTGGATGGGAATAAACATCTTACAAGAGTTGGTTGAATGGGGCCAAATTGATACAAGCCAGAGAAAGAGAGAAAAGGAGAGAGAGATAAAAACAACGGTGACCCTCCTTAACCATATCTATACATTTCCAAAACACTAACGCTGCCGATCACAGAGCTGGTGGCATTGCTTAGTTTGCCATATACAGTGGTAATTACACCAACTTAGATATATGGTAATCTGAAATCAACATATTTATATTGCCCTATGTACCACACGATTTTTTTTTTTTGTGCATAGTAGGGAGATTATTCAATATGAAAAAAGTCGGCACACATCGTGTGTATCTCTGTATAGTATTTTTGGTCCAAGGGATATATTTTGGGACCTTCCCTGTTTAGTTCCGTTTGTTTTGACATTTTAAGACGTTTCAACCCTTCAAATTGGCGATAATAAGATACTTCACCCAATTCAGTTGTCCGTTTTGGGGGGCGAGCAACAGCGAGTCTGTAATTTAATAGAAATCGGCCTTCGGCCGCCATTTTATAATTTGAAGGAAATCTGGGAAGGCGCTTTTGTTAGCCTGGAGACAAACTAAAATGCATTGCTCGCAAATTGCAAAATCAAGCAAAATCCATAGATAATAATTAAACAAAATATCCTAATAACCCTCAAAGCGCCAGACCAGATAATGTTAAGTTTGATTAGCTCTAGTAATGGTTAATTGAGTAAGGCTAGGTTAGGAGTGTGTTGGTGTTCGGGTTGTGTCGGTTTATCATTATTATTATTATTATTATTATTATTATTATTATTATTGATGCTGTTATTGATATTGTTATTGTTATTATAAAAGATGTTTTAGTTATATATATATATATATTTCACGTTGTCGTATTTCTTGCCAATTGACATACTGAATCATGAAATCCCATGCAATAATATATAATGCAACTTCAGTCTAATATTAAGCCATATATATAAACAAAAAACTCCCAGCTGCTACACAATACTGGCAAATGTTTATTTTATTAATGCAGATGAGGTGACAAATTTAGTTGGTAAATGAATATCAAAGTAGTCGAAAGCTTAAGACATTCGGTCTCTTGGTTTTCTTGTATTTAATTATGGCTAATATATAATCGACGCATTTACTTAGTTTGAAAAAAAATACTTTAGGAATCAGAGGGGTAAAACCCATCTTATATGTATCTCTTTGACTCACACTGATTCTTTTTAGGATAAGTATAATCCTTTAATAGTAGTTTGAGTATATTTAAACCATGTGTAATATAATGGGACAATTGTTTGTATTTTTGTATTTGTATTCGTGTATGTGTTCATTGATTTTGTTCAGGTTCCTACCTACATCTCCAAAAAACATTAAAAAATACTCCTTCTGTGATAAATGTGCGCCTGTTTTCAGTAGAAACATGCCTCGGCCGATGGCTGCTTCCTCCTACATTGCAGGCTAGCTATCGCTCGCCAGAACAATATAGACACCTACATGGCACGAAAGGTCATGACGGAATCGATTCATGGGAGCACTGTACCCCTTTACAGAGCAAGAAGTTGTGCAGGGGTTTAGAACCCACGGAGACGGTTGACCACGGCCTCTGGGAAGCCGTTTTAGCTAGAGTGATGACATGGTGTTTTCAGGAAAGTTTAGAGGAAAAAGAGAACCTAAGGATATTGAGAGAAGATGGGGGTGGATTTGTGTATTTTGAAGAAGAAGGGTTAATCAAGTGGAAGATTGTGCAGGGTAGACAGATGAAAAATTTGGGTCTATGAAGCATTGAAAATAACAAGATTGTCTCTGCCCAAATAAAACACTATGGAAAGATTAAAGAATAGGCACGCCATGGCCTCATTACGTGTGCCCTGGAGTGACTTTGTGGAAGGAGATTGTGGAAAGCAAGTTGAACAGTGTAAAGTAGTCATCAGCATATGAGGGGATAGGACTAGGAGAGACCCTATACCTAGCTCAGATGTATGTGGCATTGAGTTACGATTGTTTTCGTTATTTTAACTAACATGTCTAGGCTCATAATATTGACATAATATTGAGCAAGAGATAGATAGAGAGAGAGAGAGAGAGAGAGAGAGAGAGAGAGAGAGAGAGCGAGAGAGAGAGAGAGAGAGAGAGAGAGAGCGAGAGAGAGAGAGAGAGAGAGAGAGAGAGAGAGAGAGAGAGAGAGAGAGAGAGAGAGAGAGAGAGAGAGAGAGAGAGAGAGAGAGAGAGAGAGAGAGATAAATGTCACTTCCCCCCCTACCTAAGAAAATATTCAGCAAGAACACGGCCACTCCATACAGAGACAATGCCTCACAGCACAGCGACTAACATTTTACATTCATAAGTCATAGCGAGGGTCTCGGTGATTCCATTCTGCTGGAAAAAATTCAGCCGAGCGACTTTGATCTTGTTAGAATTGAATGTCGTAGGCCGTGTCTGCAAATACATATTTAAGTGGATTAAATAGCTAACAGGCACGCCTTGTCTGGAAGCGGTTTGTCCACATCAAAACCCTATGTTTCATCACAACTTGAACTATAGTCCCTGCATTATAGGTAGGCGAGAAACTGTGAACCCTAACCTCTGTAACTCACAAACGACGAGAGTAACCGAACTAATATTTCTGCCATTTGGGAAAGGTCAGCCAGGGAATAGGTCTGTCAATTTACAGTCCATTTGCTCTAGCCATTTTTTGAGTTACAGAGGTTAGAGTTCTAAGTTTCTAGCCTACCTATAATGAATGAACTATAGTATTGTGTGATAAATGCATTTGGTTATCTCCGCCATACGAAGTTTACGGAGATCCTCAAGGGTTCGCTGTCTCTCTGATTCTACCATTATCTCCTGCCTGTACAATCACGCTAATAAGTGATGTCTCAGCACCAAGTATGTTTTGATATATAATTGGTATCGGCAATATCTAAGCTTCATTTCTTCAAATCGAGTGAAATATACAAACATGTTCCTACACTTACCCACCCCATTCAACATCTGACAGACATTAATACAGCACAGAGCAAGCCAAACGTAATGACAGCTGGGACATGACTTATTAGCGCGACCGTACAGTGACATAAATCTGTAATCCTACTATTGGCGAATTATGCCCGTTACGCCATTACAGTCTATACATCTTAATCAGTGCCTTGTACACACGATTATACAAACATGATGTACTACAGCTAAGCGTAAATAGAATTCTTCAAGCAAAACTAGAAATAAATGATGCCGCCCATACAAATTAGATCGAGATGAAATGCAGGGCAAAGATACGAATGTTCTCCTTAATATCCATCGTGGTAATATATGCAAATTAACTTTTAATATCCATTGTGGATATATATGCAAATTAACTACCGCCAAGAACAAAATTCAATAACAAATATGAGTTTCTTTTACTTGTTCAGTTTTATTTTGTTCCCGCCTTAGCTTACTGATTAAATCCAGCTTACAATACAAAACTATATTCCTGTGTTGGCATTATCGGCTTCATAATTAATATTATGGACGCACAATGCTCATGCTTTTTTGCCTTAAGGGGAGGCTGGCCGTTTGTTTGGTCTATTAATTCATTTTTTCATATATTTGTTTAGTTTCCTCCCTAGACCTCCATCAAGCTTAGAAAAACACCCCCTAGACCCCCCTTCAAGATAAATTTGTACATTTTTCGGTAGAAAAATTTCCCGGCCAAAGGCCGGTTCCTCTTAAAATTGCAGGCTCGCTATCGCTCGCCAGGATATAATCGACACCTAAATGGCACGAAAGGTCTTAAAATTGATAACGAAATGGGGCGAAAGGTGTTAAAACCGCCAAACTAATGGGCCGAACGTCTTATAATCTCCAAACTAGTGGGGCCAAACATTAGGGAGAAGGGGGTCCAGAAAAACGGTCTGCCTCCCCTTAATAATGGACATACTCTTTTCCAGCATACACGCAAATTATAATTCGTTCGCACCTTTTATGTGTGTATTTTATTATGTTTAATATATATATATATATATATATATATATATATATATATATATATATATATATATATATTATAACTTATAACAGTGAAATTTTGTAATCAAAGGGTATTCATTTCTTGCTAAAAGCTTAGCCAATAGAAAATTAATGATCTCTTGTTCGGTAAAAGATTCATTATCTGACCAAACGTTTTAGAATACAGGCGTTGCTTTCTTTGTTATGCCCAGGCAAATAGTTGAAGGATAATACAACTTACAAAAATACCTGTTCAGGTTGTATGTAAAATACTGTATGTTTAGCAGGGGATCGGGATTTATATTTATTATTGAAATTTACATAACAGCCGAAGCAACGCCATATTCTGAAATTTTGTTTTCATGAATCTGTATTTGTCCTAGTCCTATCATACTAATTTTGCGATAGGTGAGTATGCCACCATTACATTAAACATATTTCTATTAAGTGAATTTAAACATTAACATCTAGATCTTATTATACACATATTTGGTTTATAACTCTGTATTTACATAGGTCTTGCTTCATTCCAATTATATACAATAGAGTATTATATCAAGATATTGTGTGCGCTATAGTCTATTCGCTGTAAGTAGGCGAGAAATCATGACCTTTAAACCCTGTAACTCAAAAGGGCTAGAGCAAATGAGCTGTAAATTTCCAAACCTTGACTGACTCTTCCCAAATGGTAGATCTATTAGCTTGATTACTCTATTTGTTGTTTAGTTACAGAGGATAGAGGTCATCATGTATCGCCTACTTACAGCGAATAGACTATAGTAGATAGTGAATTTACGAAAAGTCTTACCTGCTATCAAATTTCGTTAATTAGGATATGAGCTACATGTAAACCAGACGAACTGTAAACTATATTGATTTAGCCATTTATGTCGTGTGATTTCGTGTACTTATTTTGTGTCGTGCAGTTAAGGGAGCCCACCTGCTTTATTTTCTCTTTCTCTCCTTTTCTCTCTTTCTCTGGCTTTTATCCATTTGGCCCCATTCAGCCAACTGTGTTAAGACTTTTATCCCCATCCAGGTGTCGATATCTTCCTGGCGAGCGATAGCGAGCCAGCATTATATAAAGAAATCCGGCTTCGCCGGAGACATTTTTCTATCGAAAAATGTACAAATTTAGCTTGCTCTCAAAGCAAAAATATATATATGTTGGCTCGCTACCGCTCACCAGGAAATACTGACACCTGGATGGGGGTAAACGTCTTAAAACTGGGCTGGATGGGGCCGAATGGATACAAACCAGAGAAAGAGAGAAACGAGAGAAAACAAAAAGCAGGTGACCCCCTTATAATTATATATATATATAAAAAAAAAAAAAAAAAAAACGTATAGTCACTTAGTACGTACATTTTCTTATTTGGCATATCATCACGTATTCATGATTGAAACAGCCACTTTATTATGAAAGGGCATACACAAGCAATATGGTTTATCTTTATATCAACCCCTTGAAGCTCTGACGCGTTTTAGCAGTTTATTTTGGCTATCATTAGACGATTTTGTGCAGCTTAGGAATGATCTGTGGGGTATTATTACGGTAAAGACTATCTCAATCAACCTTATGACTTCCACATACCCTTCCTAATCTGAATAAAATCGTCTAATAACTACCATCAAACAGAAGAGAAGTGCGTATTGGAGCTTGAAAGGGTTAACCAACATACTGGAAAACATGACATTTGCCAAAAAAATCTAACGCCTATGAACATTTAGTGAAACGTATTTATCAAACACATTCACTTAACATATTTATCAAACACATTCACTTAACATATTTATCAAACACATTCACTTAACATATTTATCAAACACATTCACTTAACATATTTATCAAACACATTCACTTAACATATTTATCAAACACATTCACTTAACATATTTATCAAACACATTCACTTAACATATTTATCAAACACATTCACTTAACATATTTATCAAACACATTCACTTAACATATTTATCAAACACATTCACTTAACATATTTAATTATACAAGTTCTATACAGTCATTATTCCATGCTTTCATTCTTACTTTGAAATGTGTGAGATGGATTCCGTAGACTTTAATGCATCTTATAGGTTATTGAAGTTAAGGGGACACTGACTCCTTTTGTGGCCTATAAATAAATTCATTCATAAATTCTTAGTTTCCTCGCTGGACATCCCTCAAACTTAAAAAATATTCCCTAAAACCCCCATCAAGATAAATTTGTAAATTTTTCGGTAGAAAACTGTTCCGGCCGAAGGCCGGTTTCTCTTACAAGTACAGGATCGAAATCGCTCGCCAGGAAAAAAATTGACACCTAAATGGCACGATAGGTCTCAAAATGTATAACGAAGTGGGACGAAAGGTCTTAAAATCGCCAAACAAATGGGCCGAACGTCCCAAAATTTAAAAAATAATGGGACTAAACACGAGGGAGAAAGGGGAGCAGAAAAACGACCGCCTCCCCTAAAGTGTATTATAGATAGGCCAGAAATCGTTACCCATATCCTTTTTAACTCAATAAGGGCTAGAGAAAATGGGCGGTAAATCTCCACACCTATCCCTGGCTGATTCTTCCCAAATGGTAGTTATTATAGGTTAGGACTAGCAGAACTATTTAATTAATGTTTGATGTTCTAAGTATCATTTAACCCGTCCAGTAACGGCGCTGTCCTAATAACTGTATTCGGGCTGCTATTAAACGCTTTTATTTAGTTTATAAAGAGTCTGCTGCTATTAACATGCTTCGAACTATCTCACTTGACCTGTTTTACTACCACATATCCTTCTTCAACTGCAGAAAATCGTCTTAATATAGCTAGACTAAAATTGAACAGACGTCGCCTGTACAGAAGGGGTTAATACAATGGATTTGATTTCATTATATATATATGCACAATTAACCTATTGATGAAACAGTGACCCTTCAAAACTGTTCGAGACATTCCTGTTCTGTAAATGCTGACCTCCCATGAATAGTTTCCATCCCTACCTTGCTCTGCCCTGGTCACACTCCCACCAGGACCTGCACCCCACCTCTGTTACAGCCTACAGCACAACATACTCTACCTTGTTTTTATTATTATTACCATGATTGCATAACTCCAACAATTGCACATGCATGCTTTGTTAATTTACAGAGCTATGGTTTATGCATTGTGCACGTTTCTAATTTCCTGTATGTTATGTCATGTTATTATAGATATGTTATAGATCAGAATGGTAATGAAAAGGTCAATATATTTGTTTTAGGCTTTAATTATTTAAGGCCTAGGTCAAGGCTTAATGTCGTGTGTCATTGCATACTCCCATCTAAAGTATCAAAAACACAGTAAAAGTATATGTGAAATTTATATGTGTACGCAAGTGTGTGCATGGCAACGCTGATATTAACTAACTCCCACTTATCCTAATCTAAGATAATTACAATTATCCTACCCATGTTGTGTCTATATAATCCTAACTGCTACAGTGTAAGTAATACACATCGAAAGGGCTACTATTTGTATTAAGGATTTAAATAGATCACAAACTTTGTTTTCATATCATCATTAAATCTTAAGCTTTCTGACCTGTTTCTACTTGTGTTTCTATAATTTGTGGTCGGTGTGTTTTCTTGCATTGGAGTGCTTCCCACTCGAATAATTATTTTAGTTATGGCAGTGTGGGTCTTTTAGTCTATGTACCTGCTTGCTTGTCTTTATGTCTGCCTGTCTACCATTGTGTTTATCAAATCCCTCTTTCAATGCTGTATGGTCTTTCTTGCCATCCACCTGTCGTGAACAATATACGTTGAACGTCCTCTTAGATGTTTACCTTATACTAAAAATCTGCATACACCATTTATTTTCGTATCTTACACTCTGCCTGACAAATCTAATCACGTCAACCCTATCCCTCCAGATGTATGTTCAGCAACAAAGTTTGTGAATTGAATATATATATATATATATATATATATATATATATATATATATATATATATATATAAGGTATGTATAACTTTGACTTTCAATACCAGCATTCGAGAATATCGTCAATAACAAACACCATTGGCATTTCGAATATTTATGAACAAATAGTATAGAGTAAATACACCACACACAAATAAATAACTAGCAAAGGTGACGCATTTTCTTGTCCAACATAAAACCAAAGAAAAACATGTATTAATTGTCAACGAAAATATATTTGTTCCATCTCTTCCTGCAAAACAAATACCGTCTCAACAACCTAATTCTAACTCCGCCCTCAAATAAATAAAAGGACAAAAATATCCAGTCTGCACACAAATATCCGGAAACTCTGTCTGCATGTCTGTTCTTACGACCCTATAACAATCAGTTCTTAAAGGAGACCAAGTTCACGACAAGACAAAAAATACCCCCTTTTTCTACATTCCTGTACCATCGCCCTCTCTTTCACCCTCTACACCTTCCTCTCGTTCTTGCTCTCTCTCTCTCTCTCTCTCTCTCTCTCGATCGATCGATCGATCGATCGATGTTTTATTCTTCTTTCGTATCTTGATTGTACACTAACAAAGAATACAAAACAATTTGGTATTACTATATTGCTCTTATACCCTTTTCAATTCCAGTGTGTTGTTCTTTCCACCTTTTCATTTACCTCTAGTTATGTAAACCATTAATGGAAGAACACTCGTTCTCCGAAATGTTACCCTTAACACCCTTAGTACCGGTTACGTTCTTTTAGTTTTATTCTGGCTACTATTAGATAATTTGATTAAGCTTAGTGAGGGTATCCAGCATTTTGACAGGCTTTGAACAATCTCACTTAATCCTTTTTGCTACCACAGATCCTTCTTAAATTCTACAAAATTGTGTAAATATAGCTAGGATGTAAAACGAGACAACACCAATGTTTAACTATATCCCAAACACTTAGCATTAAAGATCCGTATATTCAAACGGGTATAACCATATTGTCGCTCACGAATCTTCATTTACGATCAATTGTCGGATTTCACCTTCAAAAACTTTAATTAATGTTATTACTCTGAAGAGAGATTAACTTTTATACCGTGTTTGTTTAAAACAAGATCTATAAAGGATAACTAAAATCCTGATTACTACGCATGACATGACTCTTGATCGTGACTGTACTAACCCACCTTTCCAAATAAAGGCTTCATGATCATTGTCGCTGGTGAAGGTTTTTAATATGTCGTAGTCAAAATTATAAATGTGGAAACATGCATATTCGAATATCATTGCTATTCGTATCCTCTACCATAAATGACATAGTAAGCACTAGTAAAGCTAAAACAATGGCACATATTATTACATGCTTCACACTACGTTTTCGTGTCTAAGATCACAAAGCAATCCCTAGTATTCTGCCTATCATTGGCCTTTTTTTCAGATTCAAAATAAAAGTTTTGCGGATGTAAATTATGGTATACTCAATTGATATAAAGATGTTGTTTAAGCGAAATAAAATAAAACGTCAAAGGTGATTCATAATGTAGTGAAGATGATATTTTGTAAAGCATAAAAGAACAAACACACTCCTCCTCTTAGTTTCTAAAAAATAAAATAAAACAGCACATCTTTAGAAAACATTTAGTTGCCTCCTCTTCCCCCACTTAGGCCCCTTGACCAGGATTCCCGTCATGCTATGTATCCCACACCCTAACTCATGTAATAAAAAACCTCTAGCTAACAAATATATTCTTCATTTATACACCTTGCCTTCAATACGACCCTATCCCAAGCTCTCTCGTAATGAACAGAGCCCACCTCCTCTTACCTAACTAAAACACAAATATCGATGTATCCATATGTTTATACTGTGACCCCATATTATAATAATATATTATAATATAATATAATAAACACTCTGGTAGTGTCCAGTGCATGCAAGAGAGTATATGAAACAACAGCTTTATCAATAGTAGTCGAAACAGTACTGTATGATACTGAAATATGAATAATTTGTACTTCTCTATTCTTTTGCAATTTTGTGTATACGATTTCAAGAAATACATATTACCCAGACTTTCTCACAGAAGCTAATTGATATACTTTTACAGGCCACACACTGTGAAATTTAAGTTCGCGTGCATAAGTGTTTTTTGTTTTCAAATTATTTAATGTGATATTTTTTGTTCAATGACAAATTTAACCATTTGCCTCTGTTCGTCACTTTCCTGAAATACACCTAGCCATTCTTCTGAATATATATATATATATATGCACACATATTTACAAAAGCATTTGTTAAATACGCCGTCGAACAGTTACCTTTTGTTTATATGTATCAAATCTACCTTCTGACTCCTAAGGAACGAGAACCCTGAACTCAAATGCGAAGTCAAAATGTTTGTAAAAATATGTATCGTTCTCAACCCTTTTACTATCGCTGCTACCCCTCGGCAAACTTGTCCACGGGGAATCGAACCCCTCTGACTCTCTGACTAAGCTTACCTAAGGAAATTTCAGACAATTCTTTCAAATTAAGGGCTATTAAGCTTAACCCCTTCTGTACCGGCGACGTCTTTTGTATATGATTTCAACAACGTTTAGACGATTGTATGAAGCTTAGGAAGGATATGTGGTAGCTAAATGGATTAATTGAGATAGTCTGTAGCCCTTTAAAGAGTAGACGTCCTTCCTAAGCTGTACAAAATCGTCTTAACAGCTGCCAGAATATAATGAAAAGTACATCACCGGTACAGAACGAGTTAATTATAAGGCAGTGAATGTTACTATGCTTCACAAATGCCATCCGAAAGCTCAACTTTATATATTTTCATAAATTCACCAAGGTAACGTTTTAGAATTAATAGGTACAAAGTTAAGGGAGCCCACCTCGCTTTTTTCTCTTTCTCTCCCTCTTTCTTTGGCTTGTATCCATTTAGCCCCATTCAGCCTACTGCTTTAAGACACTTACCCCCATCCAGGTGTTAATATTTTCTTGGCGAGCGGTAGCGAGCCAGCATATAATATAGTTTGGTTTACAAGCTAAATTTGTAAATTTTTCGATAGAAAAATGTATCCGGCGAATCCGGATTTTTCCATACAATGCTGGCTCGCTATTGCTCGCCAGGAAAAAAAACGACACCTGGATGGGGATAAACGTCTAAAACAGTTGGCTGAATGGAGCCAAATGGATACAAGTCAGAGAAAGAGAGAAAAGGAGAGAAAGATAAACCAAAGCAGGTGACCCCCTTTAACGATTATGTATTTTTTTTTTTTTTTTTTTTTTTCTATGTGATTGAGGGAGGCAAAAGGCATAACTGCCTATAGCGAGTGCCTCCCCCATAGTTGAAAGAGTGACAGGGCCAAAATCAAGGGACGTTCGAGTCAAAATGGTACATAATACTTAGCTTGATGTTGACAACATTTTCTGTCGTGCTTCCTGGTTATTCACAGTTCATTCGAATTTTGAGAGCTAAATATATGATAATAAATTAACTCCAGTAATCAAATATTGCAGAATCTGACAAATATATGCACGCAATAATAAATGTGTGATTACATTATATTATATGAAAAGACAAACAATAACAACACAGCCATGGTGAGATCATAAAGACAAACAATAACAACACAGCCATGGTGAGATCATAAAGACAAACAATAACAACACAGCCATGGTGAGATCATAAAGACAAACAATAACAACACAGCCATGGTGAGATCATAAAGACAAACAATAACAACACAGCCATGGTGAGATCATAAAGGCAGGTTTTCATTCAATCTTTTGGGGGTAGGGTTTATTTACTAGTTTAACTAATGGGGCGAACGTCTTAAATTATCAACACTAATGGGGCTAAACATGAGGGAGAATTGGTTTCCAGAAATAATAACTACCTCCACCTAAACTAAGCACTATAAGCAGTATAGTAAGGTGATTTTGTTAAAGGTATTGACTAAATTTAGCCAAACTTCATGATTTCCTTTCTTTAGCTATTATCGAACAAATGCAAAGACAAATGCAAGACCACATTGACAGGAATCATCACAATAATCCTCACTTGGCGGCGGTGAACATGTTAATAATATGTTTAAATAAGGTATTTTAGAAAACCTAAACGCTACCGACACTAATATATTTTCCCTAATATCATATAGCTAGGCCACAGCCCGTAATAATATTAAGAAAATCCCCAATTTTTTAATGAACATACAAATGTATATTGGCAAATAGTATTTTAATGGAATTAAATATATCAATATATCAAATATATCAATATCGACTATTTTTTGTTCAAATACTAGTCAGTGTTCATGTATTATCACCAGTAAGATATTGCACCTATCTTGCTCTAACCCAATTATTATTGTATACCATTTACTTGTCTTCAAAGAAATACGTTTTATGCCACTACTACCTATGGCGTTCAGTAAATGTTTTCCCACAAAGAATCAGCGCTCCCTATCGCCCTCTCAAGACCCAAGGAAAAAATAGTACGAGCTTCCAGAAAAAAAGGTGTCCATTGATCCCCGTGACCCTCTGTACGACCCCGTGACAAACACTCCCATAAGGAACCCAACCCTCACCCCGACCCTAAGAAAAAAGTCGGGTTTTCTGTGAGAACGTCGACAGAGGGCCAGTACTGAACCCCTTGTGGTACCGTACACACCTCCCCCGACACTCTCACCCCCTCTACTATTGTCAAACACCCTTCTTGTCACGATTGAAGAAGTTTGATTTATAATGTTCGAATGCATTTGAAATATACCTTAACATACAGTATTATCCTTTCCATACATAGCAGAGATAATGCGTTACTTATAGTATATATTACTTCTTGGTTTCCAATTGTTTTCAATGTTTTGTCACGATGTTGTCTATATACTTTATCTTGACCGCTGTTTTCTCTAATAGCAATAGCAATATATACTTGTTATTTGTGTATGATCAATTTATCACTTAATGATAGCTAGGATAACTAAAATATTGCTATTATTGAAGATGCATTAAATTATAACGTTCTCAAAGTGCGCATATATATATACAGTACTGTATAATTATGCACCAATCATTGCATTACGGTGGCTAATATTGTGATCTTGAGTCTATAGATATTATGGTATTGACTATAATGTTATATAGATTAATCTTATATATGTATATGCCCTTGCAAAAAATAAGTTCCTACAGTTAATTAGCCTAACCTGAAAACTATATAATTTTAATCAATTAAAGATAATGGCATGAAGAAAATGGTATTGTACTGTTAGTTTTGTTCACTTTCATTTATCCCTGCCTTGCTAATGCTCGTCGAGAAAATATCGACACCCAAATGGCACTAAAGGTCTTACTATTTACAATAAAAGGGGCAAAAGGTCTTAAAATCACAAAATTCGTAGGTCTAATTATGGTGGAGAGGGGGGCTCAGAAACCAAACACCACCTCTTTAAGAGTAAAGCGATAAACCATAAACCGAAGCATTTTGATAATGACAGCATCATATAGAAAAGGTTATGCTCTACTGATTATACTGTATAATCATTACAGTCTCAGGTGTTTATACCTTTAGATCGTTCTCAAGTGCATGAAAGCTAAAGTACTTAATATTTCCAACTACCCCCACCCCCTCTCTCTCTCTCTCTCTCTCTCTCTCTCTCTCTCTCTCTCTCTCTCTCTCTCTCTCTCTCTCTCTCTCTCTCTCTCTCTCTCTCTCTCTCTCTCTCTCTCTCTCTCTCTCTGTCTCTCTCTCTCTCTCTCTCTCTCTCTTCTACTCCCCTTCTTCCTCGCCATTATCATGTTCCCACACTTCTTCCCTCCTTTCTTCGCCTCTTCCCCTTCCCCTTCTCCTCCCCTTCTTGCTTCTTCTTCCCTCTCTCCTCCTTTCTCCTTCTTCGTAACGTCTGTCTGTTTGTTTGTCTTCCTGCCTGGATGTCTGCGTAATATATTTGTCTATTTGTGTGTATAAGTGTTTGTGTAGCTATCTGCCTGTCTTTCTGTTCTCTCTCTCTCTCTCTCTCTCTCTCTCTCTCTCTCTCTCTCTCTCTCTCTCTCTCTCTCTCTCTCTCTCTCTCTCTCTCTCTCTCTCTCTCTCTCTCTCTTTTTACCGTTTTCTGTAGTAATATGTCAACTTTGCATGTCTTTTTAATGAAATACAATCCCCAATTATCTTAATTAATATACAGTAAATAGATTGTGTTGAAATAATAGCATGAAGGCTTTGCCATTAATGTATTATAGTCAATGTACCTGCAATACGAATACAAGTTCATTTATGTTTCTGTCACATCGGTCCTGATGTGAAGATAGTATATATTCATGTAATTATATACTGTATATAAAATGATTAAGGTCAGTGTTTATCTCGTAACCAGGGGAAAATGGAAAACAAATGTATAGACCTAGATAATTAAAATAGTATTGAAGCATACACAACAACAATAGTTGCTCTTTTTCTTTCTCTGTGGGTTAGTACACTGTTTTTATCACAAAAGCCCTCTGATGATGTGATGACGTATTTGTTTTATGGCTATTATTAGACAATGTTATTCAGGTTAGAAAGGGTTTATTGAAGTCAGAGGGTTATTCAAGATACTCCTTACCCTTTCAATTCCCACGATTCTCTCTAGGCTGTAAAAAATCGTCTATAATAGCCAGAATATACTGCTAACATAAGTCTTAATCTTCATAGAATTAACATTTTAGGACTTGGCTGGATGTCATTAGTGGTTGAGATCATCTCCAGATTAAGATTCATTGTTATTTAGCTTGCATTGGTAGCAAGACCGTATAATAATGTAACTGACAAATAATTATATTCTCCCATAATATTGAGTGCGATATGTTGACATCTTAGAGTATATTGAGAGTTCTTGGCTAGGGATAGTGGGTGGTGGTGTAGTGGGGGAGTTTGTGAATATTGTCATAATTACTTTTCACACAACATTAATGACATTTATCTTTACAATGAAGGACAGTTCATTATGCATGAATAATATTGTCCTTTAGTTTAATTCCGAATAACTGATTTGAAGATGTTGCGTTTTGACAGTTTATTGTGGCTATCATTATGTCACAGCTTAGGAAAGATCTACGTGAATTAAAAGGATAAAAGCTATCTCAGTTACCCGTATGACTTATATACCCTTCCTAATCTGAATAAAATCGTGTATTAATAGCCAGAACACAGCACACAATTGCGTTATCGCATCTTGAAAGTATAAACAATTATAATAATATGTATCGACACCGATAAAATAAATGGCATAATAATTGTATTGTAATGATTGAAACATTTTAGACATTCATTAGATACATCTTAATACGTTATATATGACGTATTTATAATAGCATATAAATAGTTAGTTGTCCCTATAAATCCCCCCTAACGTTTTCCTCATTCTTCGTCTTTCTAACGTTTCTCTTCCCTCCCTTCCACCCTTTGCTTCGTGTATTTCTTGTTCTCTTTGTGTGACATTTGTTCAATCTTTGAATTTATAGTTTTATTACGTTACCATAGTTTGTACGTGTATTTTGCCGTGTACATATTATATCATTATATTTTTGGGCCGTGTTAATACTTATATACTGTACTTTATTTATTCAGTTACTGTTTAATATATGTTTCGTAACTTTTCGTCTTTCTTCATATTTATATTCTTTGAGGCCTCGTTTATCCTTCAATATGTTTTCCTAATTTACTGTACTCTCCCTTTCTTGTATCTATATGTTTATGTTTCTCCGTTCTCCCTCCCACTAAATTCCTTCACCCCTCTCTCATCTCTCTTCCCTCCTCTCCTTCCCTCTTCGCTCCCTTTGCCCAAATATAAGAAGGTGCAGGGTTCCGCAACGCTGCAGAGAGAGACAGACAGACAGACAGACAGACAGACAGACAGACAGACAGAGATGAATACACCGAAGTAAAAAATTAACATGTCAAATTTGCATTAGAGAGGATCAGGGATTTTTTAGAAATATTTAGTATTCCAAAGAGTTTGCGGTTCATTTCAAGGAGATACACTACATGCAATATTCAAGTGAACATTATTTACCACATCAGAGGGGTGTAGGTTTAAAACTGAACATTCTCCACACATAATCGTGTTCAACTCTACCTTCCAGCTGTAGCCTAAACAAGAGTAGCATGATCTACACTCTTTCACGAATATGTAGAGCGAGTTCAAGTTACTGTGCATGCTACATTATGTATTAGCGACATATCAATTTAGAAAAAAATATGTCTTACGGTGGGTTGATAATTATAACCCATGTTGACATTTACTAGATTGCAGCGCATGTATATTCATCAATTATTCAGAATCTGAAAATAATTTTATTATTGAAGAACATTTGGGAATAATATATACAAAATGTATCATTATCCCAGATGTTTGATGAATAGTGCATGAATTAGGGCCTTATCGATTGGGAACAATATCGATTCAAATTACAGTATACAGTATATATGCTGTTTAAGAAGAATGGATACGGCAGACCAAAGGTATAACATATTTATGCATATGTTGACTGCCAACCAAAAAATAGAACATGATTAATTACATTTTAGGTGTAAATATTGATATTTTCACTGGGTGGGCATGAAGAGAAAACGAGTCTGTGGGCAAGGTAGTGACCCTAGACTAAAATAAATATATGTATATAAATATTTAAGTGCAATCATGATACTTTTATTAATTGATAGGCAACCTTTGGAAACAAAGAATTAAGAATTGTATACTCTAGACTGGCATATGAATTAGTTAAAGTTACATGAGAACCAACATAATCGAACACTAATATCGGCATTTTTATAACTAAATACAATTATCAAATTATTAAAGTGTATTCAAGCTATCTTGGTAGAAATTGGTAACCCTATACATTAGTATGGCCATTATTATTCATTCATATACATTAAAGATTTAATATATAATATCGTATAATGTATAATATATATCGTCCCTTTATATGCATTATATATATATATATATATATATATATATATATATATATATATATATATATATATATATATATATATATAATATACATACATACAAAGGCAGCGTTACCAATTTCTGCCTGGTTAGCTTGAATGCACTTTAGGCTGATTGATGTTTATTTTCCTTCTGGGAACAGTGATAATGAAGTGAATTGAAGTTAATTATCAAATTATTTACGTGTATATATATATTTATCTATCTATCTATCTATATCTGTCTATCTATAATATTTATATACTGTACATGCAAAATTAGCACGAAGTAAAGTAATACCATCGCTATAAAACACGTAACGTACATTTTTACAAATTACCGTGTGCTAAGAGTCCCTCAGCACATCTGAATGGAGTAAACTTGTGCCATGACTGTATGCTAAAAGACCTCGTTGGTGAAGCAGAGGGAAGGGAGAGACCAGAGGGGCATGCATAGCTCAGGGAGGAACATGCAAATGTTAGGGTGGCACTCCCAAAAATGGTAAAAGGACGCGAAAAACACCACTCCATAGGCAATGACTGTTCTGAGGAATGTATGTATGTATGTATGTTATGTGTGTATGGTATGTATGAATGCATGTTTTTATTTATTTATGTATTTATATATTTATTAAACATACAAAATTAATTAATAATAGCCGCAGGATATGTAATTTAGGCATATTTACGTACAGTCTCTCTCTCTCTCTCTCTCTCTCTCTCTCTCTCTCTCTCTCTCTCTCTCTCTCTCTCTCTCTCTCTCTCTCTCTCTCTCTCTCTCTCTCTCTCTCTCTCTCTCTCTCTCTCTCTCTGTATGTGTGTGTGTGTGTGTGTGTGTGTATGTATGTATGTATATTGTATGTATGTATGTATGTAATATTATGTATTCATGTATGTATGTCCAGTATATATGGAGGGAAGGGGAGGGTTATTGGCCTGGAAGAGAATCATGGTAAGTAGGAAAGAGCCGGAGGATATGTAATTTAGGCACATTTATGTAGTCTCCTCTCTATCTATCTAATCTATCTAATCTATCTAATCTATCTAATCTATCTAATCTATCTATCTATCTATCTATCTATCTATCTATGTATCTCTCTCTCTCTCTCTCTCTCTCTCTCTCTCTCTCTCTCTCTCTCTCTTGTTTGCTCTCATGCTCTCCCATATATAAATATATATACAGTATATGTACATAATGCGTGTGTGTGTGTAATTCATATCAGGAAAGTTGCTTGGGACCAAAGTTAGCCAGAGGTCACGGAGAGGGAGCAAGGAAGCAAGAAGAAGAAGAAGCCAAAAGGTGATAAATGGTGAAGCAGTAATAGATAACACTCACACAAAGATAACAAGGGAAGAATACATCAAAGAGAAGCAACAGAGGCTAGGCAGATCACAGTATAAAAGAAAACTTAAAAAGTAATAGTCAAGACATAGCTTGTTAAAATTATCAAACACAATACCAGCGGCTATTATAATGTGTATACCTATATAATATTTCCATAAGGCTACCATAGCGCGGTTGGGAATATGAACATGATTTGATTAATATCCAGTATTCGAGAAAGGATAATAAGTCGTAGGCGTGTGCATAAACCATTAACCGTCCTGGTGGTGTAATGGTTAGAATGTTTATAAATCTGTGTGTGATAACCCAGGTTCGAATCCCGGTGGATCACATAATATATGCTTTCATTAATTTCATTGGAGGTGCTTGGTGTTGTGGTGAAATTAATACAAATATATATCAAGACGAACGAATGTCATAAATGATTAAGTTTATGGTGGACTCTGAGATCCGTTTCCTAGAATCTATAAGTCTTCACAACGGCAGCTTGTTTAAAATATAATTCAAGTATTCACATAACTGAATACATTAATTACTCATTAAATCAACCCTTTGGTTCAAAGAAGCACTCCTAAGTAACAACATATAATCATCTGGGGCTACGTCGAAAAGAAAACAAAATAGGAAAAGTGCTGATTGGGCCTGAGTAAATAGATAGATAGTAAAATATAATAAAATACCATCAGGAGATTGAAAGAGGTAGGGAGGAGGGTGCCCGAGGAAGGGTCAACATAATGGCCAGGCAGGGAAGCCGGAGTTGGGTCGAGATGGAACGTGCCAGGATGAGGGCCGTATAGGGGAAGCGGTACAGGGGTAGGGTTAGGGCGAGCCTGGAAAATGCCAAAGAGACAGGAAAGGGAGAGTGATTGCTAGGGACGCTGCTGCAGGGGAGACGAGAGAGGTAGGCAGGCAGGGAGGGAGGGAGGACAGGGAGATGGAAGGGGAACGGAAGAGATATGGCTGTTCTGGGGGAGGGGCTGAGCTGCAGTAAAGTATCATCGAGAGAGCCGCTCAGTGAAAGAGGGGGCGTTTATAGGCATGCGCGCTCCGACCCACCTCTCTCACGCTCACTCTCCCTAGCTCTCTCTCTCTCTAGCTCTCCCTTCTCCCCTCTCCCTCCTCCCCTCAGCTTCGGCCAGCCAGCCAAGAGAAAGAAAATGGCGGACGTTCGGCCTGAATATTTCACTTGGTCGGTTTTAATTTTTGCTGGGGATTCTCGGGGCTGTTAGAGGCAGTGACAGCATTTGCATCGTTATGTATGTCGCCTGCATGTATTGCATGGCTATATCAGGTCCAGGGAAATATGCATTGGGCGTCTCGAAGCGTCACTGGTAATGAAATGCAGCTTTTGGAGGGGAGGTATATTTCGCGAGGCGGGGTATTAATATGCATTTTTCTATAAATTTCATCAAACAAATCTACAGATAGCTTAGCTTTGATATATACCAAGTGCACAAAATAATTTAGCCTTCACTTTCGCTTCCTCATTATATTTTGCAAAGCAGATTTTTGTTTTTGTCAAATTTATGTATTTAATTACAATTAATTATTAATAATATTCAATTGTGTTTAGTAGATATTACTTATATACAAATATTTAATGCACCCACAAATAATATTCTGTATATATCAAATGTTTGTTCAAGAAAGCTAAATTGCTAATGAACTTGTTATGGAGAATAAATTAAAACAGAAAACTAATGAGATGCAGATGCCAATCTGACAGCTCAAGAAGGCTTAATTAAGAGCAACTGCAGAAAACACGAAATAGTCACAGTTAACGAAGTAAACTAGGCAAGTACAAATATTATCAACAATTAATATGCCTCTAGAATTATATTAACATGCTATATATTATTTAATAATTGATATAAATAGGTATGTATGTAATAGTGCTCTATGGTCACCGTCTTCACTGGGTGGATTTAATGAGTACAGGGACGAACGTTTTCTACCTTTCGTTCTACGAAGAAGAAAACCCCAACAGCTAACCATAAGTGAAGTTGACTTGTAGGCCAGACTCCTCTGCCTTCGTGTTCTGACCCCTCTCACTTTGCCATTCTAATATTTGTGTTACACCAGATTATATTACTCGGCTTCTATAATTTTGAATGATTGGAGTAAGTTTCAAATATTTGTTTAGGGATTGCTGAATTTAGAACTATAATGATATGAGGATTGTGGTGAAAGTATGGATTAGTTACATTTCAAGGAAGGATATATATTTTACAGAGCATATATATTATTTGTCTCTATTACATATTTTTACTAGAGGCATATATATATATATATAATATGTGTGTGTGTGTGTGTGTGTGTAATGTATTATTGTTTCAATTATATTTATTGATTGATTTACTTAGTTTTGTATGTTCAGGATATTCTGTATTTAAAAAATAATCAATTATGCAGCTGATATGGTTGACCAAAATCTGAATTAATATATATTGTTTATAATACCTGTAAGCAAGAGACAGAGATCTAATGTTCCGAAACTGATTACATATATGAAAATGTCATATTACGACAATGTAATTTTCAGTATTATGAAATTAATATGTACATTGTTGAATAATAGTTTCCCAGCGGTAGATCTTATGATTGTTTTGACTGATGACTTGAGAATAGGAAATATTTTTAATGTAAAAAAAAAGATAGCAAACTTGATGCGCTAGAACATTGTGTACGAATTATCATGACCTGGCTGTCAGGCCAGGTATATAGGTAAGACTAGCAGATCAGAATATTCTAGCATCTTGGTAGAAGTGTTAGAACTAATAATTTATTGCAAACGATATGATTTATGGCTATTAGGAGGCATGTACGGGAGAAAGATATCGTATTCAGTGTACATTATTGTAAAATAGTTGCTAGACTCTCAAGCCATTAGGAGATGATAATTGGTGAAAAGTTGCTTATTGAGAAATTGAAACTTGAGCTAAATGTTTTGACTGCACTAACGATTAATAGGATTAGTGATAGTTTGATTTAGCTTTTCATTATATTTTAGCGAAAGTAGTTGTATTGTCTATGTATTATTTATTTAAGCTTGTTTTTTTGTTTTTTTTAGTCAATATCTCGGGCTGGTTTTTTTTGTATTTTGTTGTATATATATATATATATATATATATATATATATATATATATATATATATATATATACCGGTATATATATATATATATTTTTTTTTTTACTAAAATAGATCCGCAGATTTAGTATAATTATTTGTGTGTTTAGGTTTGGTATCTACACCTGTTCATGAACCCTGTTTGTGGCTGAAAAATCGTAAATGAAGATGGACCTCGGTATTTTTGTTTCCATATTCTTCCTTCTGGTAAAATTATAATATATATATATATATATATCATTCAACATGTGCCAAAGAAGTGTGCTCGCTCTTATTTCCTACATCTCTAAAGTTTCTTACCTATTCTTAATTCAAATTTTCTTAAGCATGTCTTGCCATAATCTACTTTCAGATCGCTAGTAATGCTTGCTGGTCAACTCCTGTCTTATCTTACTAGTTCTTGGGCATCCTCCTTTTGGGACCTTGGTGAGACCTTCGATAGAGTCTAGCACAACTAATTTATTAAACACTTTCAGTTTCTATAACTCTATCTGTGGTTTAATCTCTAATTTCCTTTCTGAACGTTCCATAGGTGCTGCTCTGGACGGCCATTGCTCACTTACTCAACCTATCAACTCCGGTGTTCCTCAGGGTTCTGTCTTATTTCCAGTTCTCTTCTTCTATTCAGTCAACTTTACCTTTAGTCCTATGCTGTTCATTCTACCTTACAGTACTCGACTAGTTTTTCCCAACATCCCAACATGCAACTACTACAAAACTTACATGTTGAGGCCATAGCCTGTGTGTGTACACATGCAGTATATTTGGATGAGTTAAATCGCAAAGCTATATTAATTATTTGATATTACATGCATCATAGCATTGTCACGGTACTTGTCCAAATATTCTTGTTTGATCATTATAGATAATCTAACCTGTTCACTTCAAGAGCTTATTACTTAGATAAATATAAAATTTGGCGGTACTCAGATAACTATAGATGGCTACCGATATAATGGGTATGAGTGAATGGAATTATAATATTTGAATGATTACTACAGTATAGACAAATATGATTACTACAGTATAGACAAATATGCTTCATCAATATATGATTTTAAGAAGACATAAAAGAATGCAAAGTGTTATGGATCATAGGAATTTTGTTTTGTTATTATTATTAGCATTATTAATATATATATATATATATATATATATGCACTCGTTTCAGATAGCCTGCCTTTTATTTCCTTCATACACACAGGAACAATTATATATCAATCTTGAGAGCTTTAAAAAGCTTGCAATAGTTCAATATATATTTTGTTACACTAACGTATTCATTAAAATATGGCCATTTATTGTCTTCATTCAAGCAACCTTTCAGATTATTTGACCAAGATTAGTTGAGACTTTTATGTATGAAAAAAATAAACTCTAACACATTAAAACTCTAACTCATCATGATCAGTAGTATCGTCAGAAGGTAGCTAGCATATTGCACACATTTTCGTCATCCGATTGAAAGGGTTGAAAAGCTTAAGTTAGTCTATTGTGCATTACTAAGTAATCCTTCAATATCTGTTATAAACTTATATCAATTACTATTACAATGAACCTCAAATGTAGCAGATGTAGTTTTCTGTATTATTTGTTTTATTATGGACTGTTTGTTTATAGATTAGATACAATCTATTTCTTGTTCAGTTAATGTTAATCACTTCTTAAGAGGAGATGGGCTGTTTGTATTTGCTCATTTATGTATCGTATTAATATTTTATTAGTTTCCTCCCTAGAACTCCATCAATTATAAAAACACCTGCCCAAGACCCTCCTTCAACATAAATTTATACAAAAATTCTATAGCAAAATGTCCCGGCCGAAGACCGATTTCTCTTAAATTACAGGCTCGCTATTGCTCTCCAGGAAAAAAAATCGACACCTAAATGACACATAAATTCTAAATATTGACAAAGAAATTGGGCGAAAGGTCTTAAAATCGCCAAGCTATGGGCCAAACGTCATAAAATCTGAAAACTAATGGGGCTAAACATGAGGAAGAAGGGGGTCCAGAAAAATAGCCCATCTCCCCTTAATGACAACAAAATTACGAATTAAGACATTTGAAGAGTAAGGGAACATGTAAATTCAGATATATAACGGTGACAATGCCTGTTCAGTGGCGAATCTCGATTTGATTGTATTTAGTTATTTTTGTTTATACAATGTATTGCTAAACATTTAAGCGTTTTATACATTGTGACTGGTGTATAGCGTTGCCTAAAAATGCCCATGTCAGTTAATTAATTTTAATTGAAATATTGGATTGATTATTCCTTTTTTATATAATTTCCTTGCTGTCTCCTTACTATTGCTATATTTCATCGGTGTTACCGTTATAATAAGCTTTCTGTAACCATTTATCTCCAGCTTTCTAATGGTTTATAGCCAATAGGATAATAATAATAATAATAATAATAATAATAATCTGGTAAGTTTTACAAATGGTATACTTGTTGGGTATTGATTTTTCAAAAACAAATAAAACAAAGCATTATTTGGTCACTGAATTAATGTTGAATATGAGTAATTTAGCTCGGCTACTTACATTTTTAGCTACTGACTGGAATATAACCCCCTTTAGTACGATGATAGAAATTGTAATTTATTCTATAGAATATTCGTTATAATTAGGCCGGACATTTGGACACCAAACCTCTTCTAACTGAAAAGGAATGGGGATAACATGGATACCATTAGGGAAGGTACAACCAGAAAATAGGTGTGGAGATTTATGCCCATTTACCTCTATCCATTGTTGTGTTAAGAGAGGTTAGTTGTCAAGATTGCTTGTTTAATTATAGTATTTATACTACCTATTATACATCCCCATACAGCTTACAAAGAACCTGTGAGATTGAAGAGGATAATGAATATTCTAAAGGTACCTTAATCCTTTGAGGAATTTTATATAGTTTTCTTCATTATATTTTGCCAAGCATTAAACATTGTTCTCAGTTTTGAGAGGCCCTTTGGTCATATAGTATAACGTGTATCGCAATTAATCATGTCACATTCAAATTTATTTCATAAGCTGAATTTAATAATCTACTGATTGTAAAAAAAAGTGAAAACGGCGTCCTCGACCACTGACAAGGTTAAAAACCAAGTAATCGTTAATTTTTTGCCAGTAAAGATGAACATCATACCATGGTGTTGAAGGGTATTTACATGTATACATTTAGGTTGGCTGGCAGTATATGAATTAATTTAGTTTCCATTTCGTAGGGAAAACAATATTCACGGTTAAGCTGAGCAAAACTGAATTCAACTTAGAACTTAACTCATCACATCGGGCCTTATAGCTGGTCTATTTCCTCGGGTTTTAACCCCTTTTGTACCGGCGACGTCTTTTTAATTTTATTCAAGCTAAATTTAGACGATTTAGTGCAGCTTAAGACGAATCAGAGTTAGTAAGAAGGGTGAATTAAGATCTTTCGAAGCCTGTTAATTGCTGGAGGCCGTTCTGAAATTGAATAAAATCGTCTATTACTAGTTATATATAATATGAAAAGGATGGAGCTGGTACTGAACGGGTTAAGTGTAGCCGATGATAAACATAGAACCTATTGTATCTATTGTATATATTGTAGAGGTCACCTTTCGGTCTAAAGGGGGAGGTAGTTGCTTTATCTGAACCCCCTTCTCCTTCATGTTTAGCCCCATTAGTTTTGAGATTTTAAGACGTTCGACCAATATGTTTGGCAATTTTGAGACCATTCCCCAATTTGTTTGTCAATATCAAGTCCTTTCGTGCCATTTAGATTTCCTGGCGAGTGATAGCGAACCTGTAATTCTAGGAGGAACCGGCCTTCGGCTTGATGGAGGTCTAGCGAGGAAACTAAAATTAATAAATATATAAATAAATATGTTAAACATTTACCACTACCCTTTAAGGGGAGATGGTCCGTTTGCTGGGCCTCCTTCTTCCTCATGTTTAGCCCAATTAGTTTTCAGACTATAAGACGTTTGGCCCATTTGTTTGGCGATTTTAAGACCTTTCGCCCCATTTCTTTGTCAATATTGAGACTTTTCATGTTACTTAGGTTTCGATTTTTTACTGGCGAGCGATAGCGAGCCTGTTATTTAAGAGGAACCGGCCTTCGGCCGAAAAATTTATAAATTTATCTTGAAGGAGGGTATTAGACGTGTGTTTTTAAAGCTTGATGGAGGTCTAGGGAGGAAACTAATAAAATAATAAAAAAATACACAAATGAGCAAATGAAAACGCCCCATCACGTATATTGGGCACGCATATTATGACCATTAATACCTGCTGTTTTATTTTCAGATTGGTTCTTGATTGCTTCAGCATTGAAATCATGTTCAGTATAATTAAAGTTGTTGTTCAGTTATTATACATACGATATATTATGACATTACCGATTTTATAATCTAGAATTATTCTGTGAAAATGTATGGGGCTAAACCAAATATATTTTATTTGACATTAACCCTATTTGGGCCGAGGGAGTGCTTTTGGACCTCTATATTTTCACTCCATTAATTTGGAGATATTATATGCTTCACCCCATTCAGATATCATTTTTTATCTAAGGATGCAACTTTGAAGAAGTCGGCTTTCGCCCAGAATATGTTTGTATCGAAAAAGTTTACAAATTTAGCTGGAGGTGGGTTGTGATGGTTTAGATTTGTATTCATTTTTTTTTAAATGTCTGAGAAGGTGTATTTATTAACCTAGGGGACAAACTCAAATCCATTGTTTGACAATGGCAAAATTAAGCAAATTTATCAACAACAATTAAGCAAAATATCATATCTCACAAGACATCGAACCATATAGTGTTAAGCCTTTAAATCCTCTATTACAAAAGAAAAGTTAAGTAACATTCAGACCGATTCCACACAATCAAAGTTCATCTTTTTACTGCCTGGGGATTATATCCGGTTTAAGAGAAGCTCTCATAGTCAGGCTATAACGTTATGTTGCGACGTTCGAAATGAAGAGAAATATTTCGAAGAAAATTCGCATCAAAGCATGTACACAAATTGTGAGCTTAATTGAAATCATTTGTAAATAGAGATAATTCAATTCCTGCAGGGAACTAAAATTATGTTTAACAAAATAATGATTTGGTAATTTGCAGACCACTGCGAACTACTACGGCTACAGTGACAACCACTAGTTACCCCATGTATACTGTATATATATATATATATATATATTGTCCATATGTATTGAAGGCGTGGTTCTGTATTTAAATATTATATGAATATCGTTCTATTGAATTACATGTAAACGTAAATACAATAGTTTCAATTTAATCATTTGACAGATCACGGTACTAATTTATACAATTGATGTTTTATCAAAAGCAATATTTGTTCTATTAATCTACGTAGCACAATCTGCTCTCCCCTTAAAACACCTTTTTTTGTTCTACCCCTTCCCCTCCTTCACCTCTTATCATACTTTTGGTTTTCCATTTCCTCTTACTTTTGTTCTTCTTGACGCCCCCCCCCCCTCTTCTTCGTCTTCTCCCTGCTCTTCCTCTTCCTATTCCTCCACTTCCCTCTCTCCTATTGTTCCGCCTGGCCATCCATGGGTAATTGCGGTGTGTTGTACATTCACCCATGAAAAAGTGAACACAAAAAATTACGAGGCGGCCCTCTCCTGTCGCCGGCATATTTCATCCGCCTGTAATGTTAACACTCCCTTGAAAAGTCTGAGGCTCGCGGCAGATGCATTATTGGTGAGCTAACATGGACAGGCTGGAGGGGAAGAGGAGGAGGAGGAAGAGGAAGAGGAGGAAAAGCAGAAGGAGGAGGAAAAGGAAGAGGAGGAGGAGGAGGACTACGAGTGGATGTGCACGGGACCAGAAATGCCTATACCATTTGAAAGGATTCTTGGCTTGGTTTCTGGGTTAGGCAATATTGGTTTGGATCTGATATGTCCAGAAATGCCAATGATAATAGAAATTAGTCTTGGTTTGGGTTCAGCTCTAGGCAATATCGTGTATGATCAGGTATTCCGGCTACACAAATGTCTATACCATTTGGTTCGTTGGTTCCAGCTCTGAGTTAGGCATTATTGATTATGATTAGACATATCTTTAGAGTTCAGAAATTCCTAAAACTTTGGAAAGCTTTTTGGTTGTTGTTATGGGTTATTTAGCATGGTCAGCTATATCAACGCCTCTTCTTGATAGAAATAAGAATAAGATGTTTCTTTTTTGTTCTTCGATCGTCAATGATACTTATCATTATGATCACTCTCTAGAATGTTTAATATTATTGCATTAGAGCGGATTTCTTACTTGGCCTTGGGTAAAGCCAATATAGCTTGTATTAACTTGTATCATCTACACACATTTGTAGAAACCTATGTTAATAAAAGTCTTATATACAGTATGTTCTGCAATAGGCAATATTACTTAAGGTCTAGCATCTTCACTGTCCAGAAAAGGATTTTCGGTCTGTCTTAGCCAACATTATTTTTGAGGAAATATATAAGTGACACATCTTCATAGAAACATCTGTATCATTTGGATTTTACATTTGATTTATAATTAGGAAATATAATGAAAACTAATAATTTCAGTTTTCTGAAATAGTGTTATGGCCAACTTTCTGCCCAATAAACTCCAGGTACACAACTTTTATGAAATGTCTACAACAATTTAATTCTTGTTTTGATTCAGCGTTAGGCTATATTGTTTATTGATCAAACATTTTAAATTAACAGCAAAGAAAAATTCCTTGGTTTTGGTTTTGGGCAAACTCACATCGTTTGTGTTCATATACTTCAGTTGCAAAATATAGTTGTATATCTGTCTAGGTTTGTCGTTTGGCAACACCGTATATAAATAACGTGTTTGCTAAAAATAGTTATATATGCCTCATCACTCTTATTGGCTTGGATAAAAAACAGGATATATTCCATACACAGAACAAAAATTGAATCATTAGAAAAGGTATTTTGTTCTCGTTCAGTTATATATATATATATATATATATATATATATATATATATATATATATATATATATATATATATTTGTGATGGGGCATTTAATAAGACAGACATGTAAGGTAAAAACGATTGGGAATATTTATGGAGATTGAGGGCAAACAACATTTACTAGCCAGAGATGAACATCTATAATGCTATAATAATGGATTCTTGGTTTACATTTTGTGTTAGCCGATATTGTCCTTGATCAGACATTTGCATGTTTTGTGTTTATGTATATGAATGAGAGAAAAGGTGAAGATGGCTTTAACAAGTGACCCCCCCCCCCTTTATAAGTTAAAAGAGTGAAAGAGAACCAGCATCAAGGTAAGTTAGAGTAAAAATCTCCAGACACATGGAGATTGAAGTAGTCTTATGTCGAAGGCTGAGGGAAAGAGTACTACAGCTTACGTGTTGAGCTGAAGAACAACTGAGAAAATCGGTGCATTTTGGAGTTAGAGTAGGAAAGAATAGTGCTGTGGATGTGTTGAAAGGTGGGCGCCCCCCACTCTTCGTAAGGAAATAGGTATACTCTGACGATTTCATTCTAGACAATGCAACATTCTTTATGGTAAGCTATTTCTATTTTACACCTGTCAGAAATGACTGGGCAATTATTAAGAATGTTTTATTTGTCTAAAGAAATGCCATTTTTATTGTATATCTCACTTATATTATTTGTGTAGGTCTAGCAAATAGTTGAACGGAATCGTTATTACAATAAAATCATCGGCAATCATATATAATCCCACGATGTGTATCTTAACATTAGAGGTAACTAAATCGTTTATGAAGGAAACAGTTCGTTAGTAATACGAGATGGTTTTGGCTCCGATCTAGCCAAAAGAATGCAAAAATTCATAATTGAATAAGTATGGAATAAGTATGGACCTTCATTTCAGATCACAAGTAGCTAATTTAATACGAACAACATTATTTCACTTTCTAGAAATACCTGTAGTATTACGATTCCTGGCTGAAGGGAAGAACTGTTTTATTCACCTCATTGGTTCAGTTCAGAGTTAGCTAAATGTATTTTGTGATTCACTTTTTGCTAGCGCCGTAATTTTAACTTTATTCTGGCTACTAGTAAGCGATCATACTCAGTTTGAAAAGGGCCTCCAGCAATTAACATGGTTGGAATTATCTCACTTAACAAATCTTACTACCACAGATACTTCTTGAACTGCATCAAATCGTTTAAATGTATATATAAAATAAAATAATAAAGACGTCGCCGGTACAGAAGGGGTTAATATCAAAGGTGTTAATTAGGAATATAAATTATATTCAGTGCCAGCGGAAATATTTGTCAACTGCATCGAACACAATACTTACACTTACTGTTCAGGCATGTCAATTAAGACTATATCATATACCGTACTCCTTAAGGGGGGTCACATGTTTTTTTTTTCTCTCTCTGGGTTATATCCATTTGGCCCCATTCAGCCTACTGATTATAGACGTTTATCCCCATCCAGGTGTCGATTTATACCTGGCGAGCGATAGCGAGCCACCATATTTTGGATAATGAGTTAGACAGCTGGTTAAATTTGTACATTTTTCGATAGAAAAATTTCTTCAGCGAAGCTGGATTTCTCCATAGGCTGCTGGCTCGTTATCGCTCGCCAGGAAAAAATCAACACCTGGATGAGGACAAATTTCTTCAAACAGTTGGCTGAATGGGGCCGAATGGATAAAATCAAGAAAGAGAAAAACGCAGGTCACCCCCCTTAACTACATTTACTAACAGGTATTCGCTTCTTTGATCTAGAGCCATGCAGCTGAAGACTATGCATACGTATATACATATATACATATATTTATTAATGTTAAGTGCTCGTTTTTATTTTTTTCAGAGTTATCCAAATTGCTATTCATATTCCATCTTATTAAACATATTATGATTCACATTACTGGTTCAGAAATGGCAATTTTTTGTTGTGAGTAGACATGTTAATCACCACACAGACAGTACTAATATCACTATAAAGGATATTTTGTTTGGGTGTCAGAGCTAGCTGATATAATAAGGATTTTCGTTTTATTGTTAGAGCTAGCTGATAGGATAAGGATATTTTGCTTTAGTGTCCGAGCACGATAGAATTATTCTTAACCGGGTACCAATGTTTTTACATTTTTTAGAAACGCTTCAAAGAATAGGAATATGTTTTAGTTTCGGTACAAATCTTACAAAACATGCAAGCCAATGATGCTCCTTATACACATCCATACTCATCTGTACTAGATTATTCATCAGTATATTTTCCTGACGCATGTATTATTATTATTATTATTTTGTTTAGTTTAGTTGTATGCATCTTCTACCTCCTATTAGATGATATGTTCAAGCCTGGGTTGGATCTGTTAAAGGTAACGGGTGTATACGTATAGAGTTAACCTCTTTGACTCCTATAGGGCCTTCCAAAGCTGAATATAATCGTCTTATGACAGATTACACTGAAATAAGCATCCTCATTCACAGATATTCTTGAGTTACATAGGGTTTTCAATTGATATGTAACCAATATGTTTATCTGTTTAGGGAGAATTATCAGAGAACATACAAAATTAGCCCCATCATATTTTATTTCCAATGTAAATAAACTTTCAGAATTGGTTGTTTCATTTGGATTTTCAGCTTATTCACAGGACTAGCTAAATTAGTTTAATTATCGATCGTCTATTTCCCTTAAGCAACATATATATCTTAGTTATTTATGAATGTTGATTAAATTAAATATTCAGTATTCCATATTAAAATATATACAGTTAAAGCTCACATTTAATATAACCTGCTGAAAGAATAATTTGTCAGAATGTTGCGGGGTATTTTTCAGTGTTAGCAAGAAAATCATTATATTGGAAACGTTACGTATGCAGTATTTTCGTTCTATTTTGATTATTTTCATTCCGTAAAATGAAACTTACATCAACGCATAATTAGTTCTAAATAGAATCAATATTCTAAATGTTACCGTTAAAACTGGAGACTATTCTCCTCAGACTTTTCCTTCTACACTGAAACAAATGTGCCTTATCTGAACGGATTAGTCAAATTTGATTATGTTATAAATATTCCAATAAGCTTTATTGAGCTTGTTTAAGTAATTATATATTAAACTATGCGAAGTTCAATTAGGGCAAGGCAAGTGTTATTGGGCTAGATTAGGCAAGACTGTATTGTATTAAAATAAATTAAGTTTGCTTAAATTTGATATGGCTTTTCTACATATTTAAAGACCTTCATTATGGAAAGATGTAGCACTTGAACTCATGAAGTATGTCCAATATTCTAAGAACACGCCTGATTTCGTAGCTACAGTTACTTTGAAAACTTATCTATTGACTAATCAGTTTTAGTTTCAATTAAATTGGGGCTTAGAATATTTTCACTTAACGTATTATCTTCAGCTCAGTGCGCAATAACCATCGATTAATCAGTAATCTATTTCTAACATCTGAGGTGAAGCCATTTATTTCGGGGGCTGATGAGTGATTGGTGTTTCTGAATCTTATGTGCTTGCTGTATGTGGGCGAACTGTTATATGTGTTCTTCTCCTGTCACCTCTTTTCCCTTTCTCGTGTATATTGCTGATCCTCCCTACCCCTTGTGGGAATAAGAATTGGCTACTGACTGGATGACTTATTTCTAATGGGAAGTAGGATATAACTGTATACTCACCTATCAATCTATAATCAACACTTTGGATACTTAAGGATGGTTCGTTTTTCTGGAACCCCTTCTCCATCATGTTTAGCCCCATTAGTTTTGATATTTTAAAACGTTCTGCCTATTAATTAGGCGATTTTGAGACCTTTCGCCCCATTTCTTTGTCAATATTAAGACTTTCGTGCTATTTAGGTGTCGATTTTTTCCTGGCGAGCGATAGTGAGCCTGTAATTTTAGGAGGAACCCGCCTTTGGCCGGGTCATTTATCTAGAAAGGGGGTCTAGGGAGTGTGTTTAAGCTTCATGGAGGTCTAGCGAAGAAACTAAAAAATAAATATACATATAAATATACATATACTGTAAATATATAGACCAAAATATAACCACTACCCCCTTAACATAAACAAAATAGTATTCATATATTATTATTGCTAACAGTAGACGATGCTCTACAAATTAGGAAGACCGTTTAGCAGCCAAAGGGGTAAATATATTCCTAATTAACTCGTTGTCTCCTTTACTGGAATCGTCTAAAACTGGTTAAGATAAAATTATAGAATGTGTCATGGTAAAATCAGAGGGTATATTTCTCATAATTCATTAACTACTTATTAAATAGATGTACTAACCTATGAACCAATATTGCTTTCCATAGATTGTTTCCGTTATAATTATTATAATCATTGGCTGGCTAAAGGCTTATTATTAAAAATGGTATACACGTTTGAAAGACCTTTAGATACAGTATAGTAAAACATTGCTTAGTTTATATATAGTTTTTGTTTCGCATGTATTGTATATATGCAATCGTTATATATTTGCTATAAAAATATAATATACCAATCACATAAAACAAAACTAAAGACATAAAAGACAAACACATATTTTGGCCATAAATAACTGAAATGATAACCCTTCGTCTGAACCCGAAATACTGATTACCCATAGGCTGATAGAGTTAAGGGGAGATGGTTCACTTTTTGGGCGATTTTTGCATGTATTAATTATTTCTCTAGTTTCCTCCCTAGCCCTCCATCAAATTTAAAAAAAACATCCATTTGATCCCCATTCTAGATTAATTTGTAAATTTTTTGGTAGAAACATTTCCCGGCCGAAGGCCGGTTCTTCCAACATTACAGGCTCACTATCGTTCGTCAGGGAAAAAATCGACACCTAAATAACACGAAAGGTCTAAATATTGACGAAAAATGGGGCGAAAGGTCTTAAAATCGACTAACTAATGGGGCAAAAATCTTAGCATCTGAAAATTAATGGGGCTAAACATGAGGGAGAAAGTGGTCCAGAAAACCGGCCCATCCCCCCTTGAGAGAAGTGCATTAATAAAGGAAAAGCGATAATATTGGTAGTAACATACATTTCGTTAATCCAGAATTAGGTGTTCACAATCAATCCACATAGTGCTTAACCCGTTCAGCACGATGAATTAATCTTCATCATATTCTGGTTACCATTAGACGATTTTCTTTAGCTTATTGTCTACCTGTAGGACTAAAAGGGGTAAATAAGGTTTCAATAGGCCTTTTAAAAAACATAGGGCCTTCTTAAACTACATAATCTCGCTAATTTTAACCAAAATATAGAGATACAAATACGTCATCGTGCTGAAGGGGTTAATCGTTGCTCGTGTTGGTGTCATACTATTGTAGCTGACATTTACGAATTGACATTTCCTATTCCTAAATGCCAAATTCAATTAAAATAAAATCATGATACGATTCAATAATAATTGCATATATATATATATATATATATATAAGGTATGTGTGTGTGTGTGTGTGTGTGTGTGTGTGTGGCCTAGAGGAATGACTAAACATGAATACAGTAGATACAAAACCAAGACTACGTTTAATGATTTTGTTCAAGCTCAACAAATAAATATTGAAGATGAAGCAATAGAAGTAGTTGAAGAACACATAAACTTAGGTCAGGCTATAAAGGCATGCCCAGATCAATATAGATAAATCAAGCGAAGAACGTGCATGGGGTGGAGGGCTTTTGGTAAACAGAGCTCTATTTTGAAAAGCAAGCAATCCCTCTCAGAAAGCAACGAAGTATGCAAACAATATATACTAATTTATGGATCAGTAACTTGGATTATAATATAGTACCCAGAACGTAAACTTAGGAGTGTGACAAGATGAATGGAGATGATGATGTTAGGCATATAATTAAGACAAAAAAAATAGAGCATATTGAATCAGAGAACAAACAAAAGTAGAAGATATTCTCATTAATGTAAACACAAAACATATATATATATATATATATAATAATTATATATATATATATATATATATATATATATATATATATATTTATATATATATTATATATATAATTAAAAAAAACAAAAAAGGCAATGTACTTGGCTAGGTCATACATTTAACGAAGGGGTAGTCAGAGAACCAGATGGAAGGGTAAGATCCAAAACTTTGTTGAGGAGGGATGAAACAGGCTATCGTCTGCCCGGTTAGAGTGGGTACATTTTGGAGAGACCTTTGCTCTGCAGTGGACTAACTCAGGCTGCTGCTGATGATTATATATATATATATATATATATATATATATATATATATATATATATATATATATATATATATAAATACCGTATATATATATATATATATATATATATATATATATATATATATTACGTAAAATCCCATTTTATTTGGTACAGTACCACTTAAGCTTGTATTTTGTACGGTACTGTCTTAGATTGGGGGCGGGTGGCTAGGTATCCTCCTCCCCTTATCAAATGTTCGTACTTAATGGGACAGAGAAAGGGGCGAGGGAACATGAAAGTGGTCCCAGACCCTAAGAATTGGAAATTTAACCGTGTATCTTTGGTCTCTGTCTCGAGTCGGCCACCCTCAGCAATGGGGTATGTGCCTGAGTATATTCATACATATAATTACTGTCTTCGATAAGTATGGTTTTGGTCGCTTTGTATGACTTCAGCCTCCACTTATTGCTTACCTTCACTGACACTATTAAATGATAATGAATAATGTTGCTAACTGTGAAGTTTGTAATCGAAAATTAAGACACTTACAATTGTGTCACTTAATCCTATTTGGTCAGAGGAGGTTTTATTGAACCTGCCATGTTTTGCTCAAATCGTGGAGATCTTAAGACGATTCAGTCCATTAGCTTGGCGATAATAAGACGCTTCATCCCATTCAGGTATCGATTACAGCGATATCGAACCCGTTTCATAGAAGAAATCGGCCTTCGGCCGAGAAATTTACAATCAAATAATGTATAAATTGAGGAGTACAGTCATCAGGATGGGCACTGAAAACCTGTATGCCTGAATAACATTTATATACAGATTATATTTTGACACAATATTCAATACATAAACTGATAGGGCTTAATAGGTCCCATTCTAAATCTTAATCAAATCATCAAATACTAGCCAGAATTAAATGAAAAAAGGTCATCTCACCGAAAGGGTTAAGGAAATTAGATACAATTCGTGTTTAAACTATTTATTTTGACACGCTAAATACAAATGTATTGCAATTTGACACAGCATTTAGGCCAGCAACAAAACATAAATATGGTACAGAACTGTAAATTAAAAATATACATACATATACAGTATATAAATTCTTGATATTTCTATTAAGGGAAATTATATATAGCAAATGAAGTAATACAGATTATATTAGACAGACCTGGCGATATAACTTTCCAGGCTCATAACATATTGCATCAGGCCTACCCGGTGTTCGCAATGTTTCCTTGTTAAGGGGGTCACCGTTTTTTTTTTTTATCTTTCTCTCCTTTTCTCTTTTTCTCTGGCTTGTATCCATTCGGCCCCATTCAGCCAACTGTTTTAAGACGTTTACCCCCATCCAGGTGTCGATTTCTTCCTGGCGAGCGATAGCGAGCCAGCATTGTATGGAGAAATCCGGCTTCGCCGAAGACATATTTCTATCGAAAAATGTACAAATTTAGCTTCCTGTCAAAACAAAAAAATATATATCCGGGCTCGCTACCGCTCGCCAGGAAAATATTGACACCTGGATGGGGGTAAACGTCTTAAAACAGTAGGCTGAATGGGGCCGAATAGATAAAAGCCAAATAGAGAGAGAGAGAAAGAGAAAAAGCGAGGTGGGCTCCCTTAAGAGAGTTATTTAAACCTTTATGTAGCAGTGACGTCTGTTGCATTATATTCTAGCTATGTTTCCACGATTTTGTGCAGCTTAGGAAGAATTGTTCGGAGTTAAAAGGGTTAATTGAGAAAGTTTGAAGCTTTATAAATGCTAGAGATCCTTCCTAAACTGAATAAAGACGCTTAGTAGTAGGCATAATATCATATATAGGACGTCAACGGCACAGAAGGGGTTAATATGTGTAGTAACTAACCTTTATTGGAAACACCTGTTGATATTATCACTCATAACAAAATTAATATATAGTATTACTAAACTATAGACTATTATATTTTCAACCCTCATACATTTCTAAACTAGTTGGATTGGTTGACAAATTAATGTAGGCCAGCTATTGAGGTGAGGTTTTTAGTTTGTTCCCATCAAAATTAAAATTACATCCCCTAGATCCCATTTCAAGTTAAATTTGTTAATTTTTCGGTAGCATTTTGTCGCGGCAGCAGGCTGGTTCCTCTTAAATTCTAGGCTCGCTATCGCTCGGCAGGAATAAATCGACACCTACAGTAAATGAAAGAAAATTCTTAAAATTGACAGAAACGGGACGAAAGTTCTTAAAATTGCCAAATTAATGCCCTTAAAATCTCAAAGCAATGGGGCTAAGCATAAGGGGGAAAGGAGGCCAGAAGAAATCCCTCAAGTGGAAATCTCCCCTTAATGTGTATACAGTGGAGGATAAACATTTTTGTCACGATTAACATATTAAATAGGTAAGTTACAAAAAAATATAAAAATAAATTAATAAAGGAAAATTGAGGAAGGTGCCAGAGTATATACATACATAATTATACATACATACATACATACATACCAATACTAGAAAGCCGACATATCGTAAGTATACTCATTTTGTCAAACTCCTAAGATATTTAGACCAACTAGACCATTTCAGTTATACTGTATTGAATATTACATACAATCACTGAAGTCATTGTGATACATCTGTGGAATACTAAGCCTAACACAAGTAATGTAGGCATTCATAACAAATAGTGTCTATCATTATTTTTGATTATTCTAAAAATAATTTATGTACTTCTCTTTCTGCAATAATTCTCCTACTCGACGAGACAGAGAAACAAGCGAGGGAACGCGAAAGTGGTCCTGGACCCTGAGAATAGGAACTTTAAATGTAGTTTCTGTTTGGGCTCTGTCTCGTGTCGGCCATCCCCAGCAATGGGGTATGTGCCTGAGTAAAACATACTTTGTTCTGCATATGGTGATATACATGTAAATCCATAACACTGCACTTTTTGTGTTCATCTTTTCACATTTGAGGACGCATACTAATTGTATTTGGGTTATTATTAGTCTATTGTGCATTTTTACGACGTCTTATTTATTTTATTCTGGCCTCTACTAATCGATGTTATTCAGTTTAGGAAGTATCTCTGCAATTATAAGGCTTCAAACTATCTCAAGCAACCCTTTTAACCACCATAGATCCTTCATAAACTGCACAGAATCGTCTAAGTGTAGCTAGAATATAACTATAAAGACGTCGCCGGTACGGAGGGGGTTAATCTGTTATGGTGGTCAAATACAATCACCCCCCCCCCCCCCCCACACACACACACAATACACTCGTTCCAGATTTCCATTGTGTCAAACCGGAACAATTTTGTTTGAAGACTTGAATTAATATGATAAAGAATACTAGACAATTTACATGAAATAGCATTGTTGGCCATTTTACCACTTCCAAAGACATTAATTGAACTATGAAACATGATTTTAACATTACATATACAATACAAAAGACTAAATATAAACTACTAAATATAAACTACTAAATATAAACTACTAAATATAAACTACTAAATATAAACTACTAAATATAAACTACTAAATATAAACTACTAAATATAAACTACTAAATATAAACTACTAAATATAAACTACTAAATATAAACTACTCATCTTTCGTTTGACCCCCTGTCCGCAACCTCACATAATTATGATATTCAGTGGATATTATGGAACCCACATCACCAAGGTAGACACAAAGCTTTCTATTTCGATCCATCCAATAATCTCTTAGTGGCCAATATTCTAAATGGCTTCCAAAATTCTAGGATATTGAGCGAAAATTAGATTTTAATTTGAAACGTCAACTAATAAGGTTATATTTGATGCAACTTTACCATTAAAAAGAGTAGCTTGAGCAAGTACATTAATAATAGTAATACTAACTTGGGTTTAACAGACCCTCGTAGGTCTTCTATAATGAAATTTCTATAAACTAAGAGAAGTAATTAAGCTAAATGGTATCATCTTTGTAATTGCACCTATCACCGAAATTACCAACAGAAAGAACATTATATTTAGAACCCCACACAAATCGCACACACTTCCTTGGCCATCATGAACAAATACTTACAAAACCACTTACAAACAACTGAGACATGATGAAAACACATTGATCAATGAGATACTAAAACTACATTGTACATCTTTGCAATTTCATTTAGAACGGAACTTATTAAAGCAAGACAGATATTATATTTGACACACAGAAACCTTGCAGTTCTAAAGAGTCCAGAATAAACTGTCGTTGAGTAAATAATTATATATTATCGATAGACATAACAATTAAACCAACTCGCCAAACTCAAAAGAAGCTATATTTATACCCATCCAAAAATGTATCGCAGGTAGTTGGTGTGGAAGAAACGTAGCTCACAATTTGAGACAAAGTATTATAAAGTATATCCACAATCCTTCAGACCTTATTTATTAACCCCTTCTGTACTGGCGACGTATTTTTAATTTGATTTCAGCTACATTTAGACGATTATATGAAGCTTAGGAAGGATATATGGTAGCTAAAAGGATTAATTGAGACAGTCTGTAGCTTTTTCACGAATAGACGTCCTTCTTAACCTGAACAGAATCGTCAAATAGTTACTAGAATATAATGAAAAAGACGTCACCGGTACATAAGGGGTTAAGAATCATATATAAACCTGTAAAGTAAAATAGGCATACCAAATACACTAGGTAAATATCCAAATACAAAGAGGTGACATCCTTCAAACTCCTCTTATACTTGTGGCTTATAAACGTGAATAACTTTGACAGATGAATAATGATTGAGGAAGTGAAGTATTAAAACAATAGAGATTCATAAGAAATATATCTAGATTATATTGAATACCTTTTAGGATTTTGCCACCCAACTTGTCTAAGTAAATACAACAACCACAGTAAATATACACCCAACGAACTATGTATCGTTGCAAGGTGGCCAGCATGAACAATTACTGAAAACAAAATTAATAATAATAAAACTAAAACAACATATTAATACAGTTATGCATTTAAGTCACCAACTGGCTTATATAAACTCAAATATATAGTTATACCTGAATATACACCCGGATATATATGACAGCTATACTTGAATCCACCCAAAAAATCCCTCGCAGCAAGTTGGTCAGCATGAAAAATGATTGAGAAAGTGGAACAGTAAAATCGCGAACCCCGAACACAGTGGGCGACCCAGCATGTCTGGGGTCTTTGAGGCCGGTATCACACGAGACCTTTTATACTCAACATTCGATGATCAACATTTCTCTGGCAACATTTCTGGAATATTTTACACTGGTATCGGAAACTAGACTGATGATAGATAAATTTAGGTAACCGAAATATTTTAAATGTTGACCTCATAAGCTTCCAGACCAGTGTTGAGGGAAAAAAGACTGATGATAGATAAATTTAGGTAACCGAAATATTTTAAATGTTGACCTCATAAGCTGCCAGACCAGTGTTGAGGATAAATGTTGAGGGAAAGAGCGCTCGTGTGATAGCGGTCTCCGAGGCTCGGTGTTAACCAGCGCCCGGGGACAGGTACCCATCCATGAACCAGTAGGCTCAACCGGTTCCCTCACCAATTACAGTAACGAGTCGATATTGAATTGGTTTATTTATTTGTTAATAATAGCGGTATTAATATTTGTTGATTTCATTAATTGATTTTAGAAGTAAAGTTGGTTGGTGAAATAATATGAAATAGTTACTACCTCCATCAAGCTTAAAAAGACACCCCCTAGACCCCCCTTGAAGATAAATTTGTACATTTTTTTTGTAGAAAAATGTCACAGCCGAAGGCCGATTCCTCTTAAATTACAGGCTCGCCAGGAAATAATTGACAGCTAAATGACACGAAAGGTCTTAAAATTGACATTTGACAATGGGGCGAAAGATGTAAAAATCGCCAAATTAATGGGCCGAAAGTCTTATTATATCAAAAGTAATGGGACTAAGCGCGAGGAAGAAAGGGGGGGGGGGGCAGCAAAGCGACCCCTCTCCTCTTATAACCAGCAGTGGCCGGGGGGGGGGGGGGGCAGCAAAGCGACCACTCTCCTCTTATAACCAGCAGTGGCAGGGGGGGGAGGGGGGGGGGGGGAGCAAAGCGACCACTCTCCTCTTATAACCAGCAGTGGCCGGGGGGGGGGGGGGGGGAGCAAAGCGACCACTCTCCTCTTATAACCAGCAGTGGCCGGGGGGGGGGGGGGGGGGCCAGCAAAGCGACCCCTCCTCTTATAACCAGCAGTGGCCGGGGGGGGGGGGGGGGGGCCAGCAAAGCGACCCCTCTCCTCTTATAACCAGCAGTGGCAGGGGGGGGGGGGGGGGGGGGGGGCCAGCAAAGCGACCCCTCTCCTCTTATAACCAGCAGTGGCCGGGGGGGGGGGGGGGGGGGCCAGCAAAGCGACCTCTCCTCTTATAACCAGCAGTGGCCGGGGGGGGGGGGGGGGGGGCAGCAAAGCGAGCCCTCTCCTCTTATAACCAGCAGTGGCCGGGGGGGGGGGGGCCAGCAAAGCGACCACTCTCCTCTTATAACCAGCAGTGGCCTGGGGGGGGGGGGGGGGGCCAGCAAAGCGACCCTCTCCTCTTATAACCAGCAGTGGCCGGGGGGGGGGGGGGGGGGGGGCCAGCAAAGCGACCCCTCTCCTCTTATAACCAGCAGTGGCCGGGGGGGGGGTGGGGGGGGAGCAAAGCGACCACTCTCCTCTTATAACCAGCAGTGGGGGGGGGGGGGGGGTGCAGCAGCAGCAAAGCGACCCCTCTCCTCTTATAACCAGCAGTGGCCGGGGGGGGGGGGGGGGGGGGGGGGGACAGCAAAACGACCCCCTCTCCTCTTATAACCAGCAGTGGCCGGGGGGGGGGGGGTGGGGGGGGGGGGGGGGGCCAGCCAAAGCGACCACTCTCCTCTATAACAGCAGTGGCGGGGGGGGGGGGGGGGGGGGGCCCGCAAAGCGACCCCTCTCCTCTTATAACCAGCAGTGGCGGGGGGGGGGGGGGGGGGGGCCAGCAAAGCGACCACTCTCCTCTTATAACCAGCAGTGGCGGGGGGGGGGGGGGGGGGGGGCCAGCAAAGCGACCCCTCTCCTCTTATAACCAGCAGTGGCGGGGGGGGGGGGGGGGGGGAGCAAAGCGACCACTCCTCTTATAACCAGCAGTGGCCGGGGGGGGGGGGGGGGGGGGGGTGCAGCAGCAAAGCGACCCCTCTCCTCTTATAACCAGCAGTGGCCGGGGGGGGGGGGGGGGGGGGGAGCAAAGCGACCACTCTCCTCTTATAACCAGAAGTGGCCGGGGGGGGGGGGGGGGGGGCAGCAGCAAAGCGACCACTCTCCTCTTATAACCAGCAGTGGCCGGGGGGGGGGGGGGGGGGGAGCAAAGCGACCACTCTCCTCTTATAACCAGCAGTGGCCGGGGGGGGGGGGGGGGGGGGGGAGCAAAGCGACCACTCTCCTCTTATAACCAGCAGTGGCCGGGGGGGGGGGGGGGGGGGGGGCAGCAGCAAAGCGACCCCTCTCCTCTTATAACCAGCAGTGGCCGGGGGGGGGGGGGGGGGGGGGGGGGGGGGGCAGCAGCAAAGCGACCACTCTCCTCTTATAACCAGCAGTGGCGGGGGGGGGCAGCAAAGCGACCACTCTCCTCTTATAACCAGCAGTGGCGGGGGGGGGGGGGGGGCAGCAAAGTGACCCCTCTCCTCTTATAACCAGCAGTGGCGGGGGGGGGGGGGGGGGGGCAGCAAAGCGACCACTCTCCTCTTATAACCAGCAGTGGCGGGGGGGGGGGGGCAGCAAAGCTACCCCTCTCCTCTTATAACCAGCAGTGGCGGGGGGGGGGGGAGCAAAGCGACCACTCTCCTCTTATAACCAGCAGTGGCCGGGGGGGGGGGGGGGGGGGACAGCAAAGCGACCCATCTCCTCTTATAACCAGCAGTGGCCGGGGGGGGGGGGGGGGGGGCAGCAAAGCGACCACTCTCCTCTTATAACCAGCAGTGGCCGGGGGGGGGCGGGGGGGGGGGGGGGGGGGCAGCAAAGCGACCACTCTCCTCTTATAACCAGCAGTGGCCGGGGGGGGGGGGGGGGGGGGGGTGCAGCAGCAAAGCGACCACTCTCCTCTTATAACCAGCAGTGGCCGGGGGGGGGGGGGGGGGGGCAGCAAAGCGACCACTCTCCTCTTATAACCAGCAGTGGCCGGGGGGGGGGGGGGGGGGGGGGGGGGGGGCAGCAGAAAAACGACCACTCTCCTCTTATAACCAGCAGTGGCCGGGGGGGGGGGGGGGGGGGGGGGGCAGCAGCAAAGCGACCACTCTCCTCTTATAACCAGCAGTGGCCGGGGGGGGGGGGTGGGAGGGGGGCAGCAAAGCGATCCCTCTCCTCTTATAACCAGCAGTGGCCGGGGGGGGGAGGGGGGGGGGGGGGGGCAGCAGCAAAGCGACCACTCTCCTCTTATAACCAGCAGTGGCCGGGGGGGGGGGGGCGGCAGAAAAGCGATCCCTCTCCTCTTATAACCAGCAGTGGCCGGGGTTGGGGGTGGGAGAGGGGGGGGGGGCAGAAAAGCGATCCATCTCCTCTTATAACCAGCAGTGGCCGGGGTTGGGGGTGGGGGGGGGGATCACAGGTCACCACCGTAGAGGCTCATGCATCCCCTTCCTTCACCAATTATATTATTAAGGGAAGGTTTTTAGTTTGTTTCCTACTCCTCCAGCAATCTAAAAATGTCACCCCCTTGACCCCCTTTCAAGATAAATTTGTACATTTTTCGGTAGAAAAATTTCCCGGCCGAAGGCCGGTTACTCTTAAATTACAGGCTCGCTATCGCTCGCCAGGATAAAATCGACACCTAAATGGCACGAAAGGTCTTAAAATTGACAGAATGGGGCGTACATTCTTAAAATCGCCAAACTATTGGGGCGAAGGTCTTAAAATATCAAAAGCAATGGGGCTAGACATGAGGGAGAAAGGTGTCAAGAAAAAAGTCCCTCAAGTGGAAATCTCCCCTTAACCACACCATATTGTATTGCTTTATTGATTCCCTAGACCTCCATCAAGCTTTAAGAAACACCCCCTAGATCCCCCTTCAAGATCATTTTGTACATTTTTCGGTAGACCGGTTCATCGTAAAATGGCACAAAAGGTCTTAAAATCGCCAAACTAATGGGCCAAACGTCAGCACCATCCATGAACCGGTAGAGGCTCGTGCAACCCCTGCCTTCCTGCAACAAATATATTATCAACCAGACGATAATGTATTGGTTTATTAAGGGGGGTGACCTGTTTTTGTTCTGTCCTGTTCTATCTTTCTCTGGCTTGTATCCATTTGGCCCCATTCAGCCTACTGTTTTAAGACGTTTATCCGCATCCAGGTGTCAATTTTTTACTGGTGAGCGGTACCGAGCCAGCATATTTTTTATTTTTGTTTGACAGCAGGCTAAATTTGTACATTTTTCGATCAAAAAAATTCTCCGGCGAAGCCGGATTTCTTCATATAATGCTGGCTCGCTATAGCTCGCCAGGAAGAAATCGACACCTAGATGGGGATAAACGTCTTAAAATAGTTGGCTGAATGGGGCCGAAAGGATACAAGCCAGAGAAAGAGAGAAAAGGACAGCAATAACAAAAAGCAGGTGACCCCCCTTAATAGCGGTATTAATATTTGTTTTAGTTTGCACCCGGTACTTCATGTGTTTATATATTTTGTATTATTAGCGGTATTAGCCTGATATTTGTCTTAGTTTGCTCCCTAGACCTCCATCAAGCTTTAAGAAACACTCCCTAGACCCCCCTTCAAGACAAATTTGTAAATTTATCGGTAGAAAAATTTCCTATGGGAAGGCCGCTTCCTCTTAAATTATAGGCTCGCTATCGCTCGCCAGGAAGAAAAGGACACCTCAATGGCACGAAAGGTCTTACAATTGACAACGAACCCATATCCCCTACACCATAATTATATATCTATGAATCGGGATATTGTTACCATACAATAGTTCATATAGCTAGGACAGAGGAGATTGTGGTAAGCTTGGTCCATTCCTTAGTTATGTTAGGGCAGAATAGTAAAGGGAACTTAGCTATGGTCAGGTAGTCCTAGAATACATTTGCTTAAACGGTATATCGCTAAGTTACACTGTGTGGCTTACTATAGATTTGATAGGCCCGAGGAAGACAGTGTGAAAATCGGTGCTTGAGTTGGCATAACTCCTTCTGTCCCAACGACGTATATTTTATTTGATTTTAACTAGATATAGGCGATGTTGTGCAGTTTAAGAAGGATCTGTGGTAGTGAATAGGGTTAAGTGATATAGTTCGAAGCCTGTTAATTGCGTGAGGACCTTTATATACTGAATGAAATCGTTTAATAGTAGCCAGAATATAGTTATGGAGACGTCGCCGGTACAGAAAGGGTTAATACTAGGTATAGAATAGGAGCAATTGTGTGTGTGTGTGTGTGCGAGCGCGCGCGTGCGTGTTTCATAATTAGTTTTGTCGATATTGAATGGTCTCGTCATTTTCGAACAATTTATATCTGGTTCATCCCCACAGAAATCCCCATAAACCATAACACCCAATACCACTCTTCAATCTATGTATGTATATATGTTGGTTGTAAAATATCGAGACTTTAAACCAGTTTTTCTTAAAATAAACGCTAAAAATGGTTCGTCCAGAAAGAAATCCATAACTGAACATGTCCAAGCGTCTTATAAGCGCCAAACTAAATGGGTGAAACGTCTTAAAGTCGTTAAGCTGATGGGTGAAATAGGAAGAGCCCCCAAACTCTCCCTCAAATATAATAGGTTAATACGAAAAAACATCCATATTGTCCCTCTCCTCAGCTCCCTTTCAGGTTTTATTGTATTTAGTTCTACAGTATATTTGTTGTTATTTGTATTATTGATTTATGTATTTATTTATGTTTGCTCTCTAGACCCTCAACAAGCTTAAAAAATACCCCCCAGACATTCCTTAGATATAAGTGTGTACATTTTTCGGTAAACAAAACTGTCCTCCTGATTTGCAAGCTCGTTATCGCTCGCCAAGAGAAAATCGACACCCGAAATGGAACGAAAGATCTTAAAATTAACAAAGAAATGGGCCGAAGGTCTTAAAATCGCCGAAATAATTGGTTAAAAATTAGGTAGTTGGGGTTCTATCCCCCCCCCCCCTATAATATTACTGTCGGAAGGTCTTGCTCCGCTTAGGACGTACACCATTATTCTTAACCCCTTCTGTACCGGCGACGTCTTTTTAATTGTATTCTAGCTATATTTAAACGAGTGTACAGTTTAAAAAGGATCTCTGGTAGTAAAAAGGGTTAAGCGAGATAGCTCGATGCCTGTTAATTGCTGGAGGCTCTTTTTGTACTTAATATAATCATCTAACAGTATAAAGCAAATAGTTAAAAGGACGGCACTGGTACAGAAGGGATTAATAACTCACGACTGTATTTCTAGACAACCCTGATCACTGTTAGTTAATAACATTGACCGCATTCCTAGCCAGGTAATATGATGCGCTAGTGAGTTTTAATTGCAATGAAACACTCATTACAGTACTCTCATTGATATCTTAAAAACTAGTGTAATATAATAACTAAATCGAAATACGGCTAAACTGTACAAATTATCACCGACAATAATGGAATATCTCTATCTCTTGGAATAACGGGCCGTGGATTATCGCAAATACCCTTCTAATTCGGACAGACCCTTCTTAATAGCATACCAAAAAAAAAATGATTTTATTTGTGCTAAATCTTTGTTATAATGCATTTGTCAGGTACATCGAGCTACATCCGGTTTTGAAAAAAACGTTTGAATCGGCCTTGTGGGTTGATTTTAAAATGTTTAGCCTTTTGATGTTTGATGTGTGCTACAGGGCTAGCAGTAAACAATAATAGTCAGCTTAGTAAGGACTTCTACACATAAAGTGGTAAACACTCATTTACTTTCTCAACTTTCACAGACAACTTAGAATATACATACATATAATGGCTCAAATATTGAAAAGGTACATTGAAATGAGGCGTTATCCTACTGAAAGATTGAATATAAACATTTGCTCGATGTAGTCCTTATCCTATTGAATATAAACAATTGCTCGATGTAGTCCTTATCCTATTGAATATAAACAATTGCTCGATGTAGTCCTTATCCTATTGAATATAAACAATTGCTCGATGTAGTCCTTATCCTATTGAATATAAACAATTGCTCGATGTAGTCCTTATCCTATTGAATATAAACAATTGCTCGATGTAGTCCTTATCCTATTGAATATAAACAATTGCTCGATGTAGTCCTTATCCTATTAAATATAAACAATTGCTCGATGTAGTCCTTATCCTATTGAATATAAACAATTGCTCGATGTAGTCCTTATCCTATTAAATATAAACAATTGCTCGATGTAGTCCTTATCCTATTAAATATAAACAATTGCTCGATGTAGTCCTTATCCTATTAAATATAAACAATTGCTCGATGTAGTCCTTATCCTATTGAATATAAACAATTGCTCGATGTAGTCCTTATCCTATTGAATATAAACAATTGCTCGATGTAGTCCTTATCCTATTGAATATAAACAATTGCTCGATGTAGTCCTTATCCTATTAAATATAAACAATTGCTCGATGTAGTCCTTATCCTATTTGTGTGTACCAGGCATTGCAATATTTGTGTGTACCAGCCATTGCAATATTTGTGTGTACCAGGCATTGCAATATTTGTGTGTACCAGGCATTGCAATATTTGTGTGTACCAGGCATTGCAATATTTGTGTGTACCAGGCATTGCAATATTTGTGTGTACCAGGCATTGCAATATTTGTGTGTACCAGGCATTGCAATAGTTGTGTGTACCAGGCATTGCAATATTTGTGTGTACCAGGCATTGCAATATTTTCATCATGAGACGATTTGTTTTTAATAAAAAGAACTTCAAGGAAATATAAGGAGTAAATATATATCTTTGTTTCGCATAGGTTCTTCCGAAACTACATGAAACGTCTAGGAATTAAAGGGGGTAAAATATTGTGTTTAGCTCTCACAGATCCGTTAAGACTGCATGAAACATTTATCAATTAAAGAGTTAGTTATTTACTCTTAGGCTCCCAATGGTCCTTCCGAAGCTGCATAGAACCGCCCCGCCTGAAAAAATGGCTAAAAGGTTAAGGGGAGATGGTTCTTCTTCTTGTGTGTCTATTATTTCAATTACTCCTATATAGTTTAGTTGTTTTCGCTAGACCTCCATCAAGCTTAGAAAAACACACCTTTAAGATAAATTTGGAAATATTTCGGTAGAAAAATGTCCCGGCCAAGGTTCCTCTTAAGATATCAGGGTCGCTATCACTCGCCAGGAAAAAATCAAATGGCACGAAAGGTCTTAAAATTGACAACAAAATGGGGCGAAAGGTGTTAAAATCACCAAAATAATGGGCCGAACGTCTCATAATCTCAAAACAAATGGGGCTTAACGCGAGGAGGGAGAAAGGGGACCCCAAAAAACGAGCCACTTCCCCTTAACACGGGCAAACCTCGGTGTAGGCCCTCCTCCCCTCCTCTTCTCTGTGTGCCAGCTTCTGCAACATTGACACCAGCAGGCCGCCGGGACTCTTGCACCGCCTCCATCATGCAACACCAACACCAGACACGTACCCCGGCTCTCATGCAACACACACACACACACACACACACTAATTCTTTCCCCTGTTTTCGGATTTTGTTTTTGTTTTCTTTCCTCTGTTTTCGGATACTTTTTTTCGGATACTTTTTTTCCTGTTTTCGGATTTTTTTTTTCCCTGTTTTTTATTTTTTATTTTTTTCGGGGCTTCTAGTTAGCAAGGGCCTGGGAGTGGGAAAAATTGATAGTGTGCTTTGTACACGATGAGGAAGGCGTACGTATTCCTAGAGATCGCTAATGTGGGATAAGCCGGGTTCGAATCCGGGTTGAACATATACAGTATATGCTTTCATTAATTTCATTGGAGGTGTTTGGTGCTGTGGTGAAATTAATACAAAATAGAATATATATATGTTGGTCTCACTGGGAGAAAATAGAATATATACATGTTTCGGTCACGTTTTAAAAGAGGGAGGTTGGAGTCGTATTTCGCTAGAACGATTAATTATAATACATGTCACTGCATACTAAAGTTTCCAAACCTCTATGCATAATTCTGGTACGAACAGAACGATTAAGAATGTGTGCCTCTATTATCTAGTTCAATTACTTGCCTTGACATTGAGTGCTGAGTAACAAAAGAAAACTGGATACAAATATTTTCTTGATTTTCAGCGTATTACTTTGTTTGTATTTTTGTTCTTCAAATAAAGACACTTATTGCGGAAGAACTGTAGTGTTGTTTACCCTTATTAGTGAAGAATTTTTGGGGCAAGTTAATTTGATATTAGTGATTTTAAAATATATTGCAAAGGTGATTTATCCAAAAAAAATCGTTTGCTAGCGATATTATTAAGGCATTAAACTTAACGTGTGTAAATAATCTAGGTGTATTAGTACAAGAGAACCAATTAAACTTCCAGTTGAACGAATGCAGTACTTGTTTAAAAGAATGATTAATAAACTTGAAAGATGTCCAAACTTAGAAAACGTTTGCGAATCAGTGTATAAACTTCAGGTTACTTCATAATTATAACCACTCTATTATGTACTAGTCAGTATTGTTGACATGTAAACCGTAGGATTGGTTGTTCTGTTGTAATGGTGTACTTATTAAGGAATGTATAATATAGGTATTTATTGCCGCTACAGATTACCAAAACATCATTGCAGCAATATATGATAAACTTTATAAAACAATAAGAAATAAAAATAAAAATAATATATATATATATATATATATATATATATATATATATATATATATATATATATATATATATACTGTATATATATATATATTTATATATACATTTAAGAACATATAAGTAAAAATTAAATAAATAAATAATAACGAAAATCGAAATTACATATATCGTTAAATGGAGTGTGTATGTGAGAGAGAGAGAGAGAGAGATACAGAGAGAGAGAGAGAGAGAGAGAGAGAGAGAGAGAGAGAGATAGATACAGAGAGAGAGAGAGTGCTCCGGTTCGATTACGCCAATATTCATAAACAACCATTTAAGCGAACGAGTTTCCACTATTATAGGGAAATTTATGCCCTGCAAAGTTTGCGCAGAGGCAGTTTGATAGCGCGATGCATGTTCCAATTCTATATAAGTACGTAAGTAATTGTAATTAGCGCAGGGTATCTATGGGTGGGATTGAATTAAGGGAGCCCACCTCGATTTGTTTTCTTTTTCTCTCCATCTGGCCCTATTCAGCCTACTGTTTTAAGACGTTTATCCCCTCCAGGTGTCAATATTTTCCTGGCGAGCAGTAGCGAGCCAGTATATAAATATTTTCGTTTTGACAGCAAGCTAAATTTTTACATTTTTCGATAGAAAAATGTCTCCGGCGAAGCCGGATTTCTCTAGACAATGCTGGCTCGCTATCGCTCGCTAGGAAGAAATCGACACCTGGATGGGCATAAAAGTCTTAAAACAGTTGGCTGAATGGGGCCGAATGGATACAAGCCAGGGAAAGACAGAAAAGGAGAGAAAGATAAAAAAAAAAAAAAAAACGGTGACCCCCCCTTAATATATTTTCTGCGTATTAATTTGCATGGCTGTTGTGTAGAGGGACTATTCAAATGTTGATAACTATACTCTGTTTCTTTTCAACCGACGATAAATTGCAAAGTTCCCATCAAGATAATGTCGGATACTTTGAAGAATTTGCAGGGAAATATGGTGCTAACTATATAAACTTGGCCCTATATGATGATGCAGAGATATAGAGTAGTTTCATATTTGTCCATATATGATGATGCAGAGATATAGAGTAGTTTCATATTTGTCCATATATGATGATGCAGAGATATAGAGTAGTTTCATATTTGTCCATATATGATGCAGAGATATAGAGTAGTTTCATATTTGTCCATATATGATGATGCAGAGATATAGAGTAGTTTCATATTTGTCCATATATGATGATGCAGAGATATAGAGTAGTTTCATATTTGTCCATATATGATAATGCAGAGATATAGAGTAGTTTCATATTTGTCCATATATGATGATGCAGAGATATAGAGTAGTTTCATATTTGTCCATATATGATGATGCAGAGATATAGAGTAGTTTCATATTTGTCCATATATGATAATGCAGAGATATAGAGTAGTTTCATATTTGTCCATATATGATGATGCAGAGATATAGAGTAGTTTCATATTTGTCCATATATGATAATGCAGAGATATAGAGTAGTTTCATATTTGTCCATATATGATAATGCAGAGATATAGAGTAGTTTCATATTTGTCCATATATGATGATGCAGAGATATAGAGTAGTTTCATATTTGTCCATGAAGTCTCGCGAAAAGTGTTGCTAAGGGATTCAATTGGTTGTCAGCTGAGAAAAGAATCCGTGTATAGTCAAAGTACTGTTATTACTTGATTTCCCTAATTTAGTATTCTAGATGCCTGGTGTTTTGTCTTAAGGGCAGATCCTTCACTTTTTGGTCAATGTTTTTATTTATTTATTATATTTCTAGTTTCCTCGCTAGACCTCCATCAAGCTTAAAATGAAGCCCCCTAGACCCCCTTTCAAGATAAATGTGTAAATTTTTCGGTAGAAAAATGTCCTGGCCGAAGGGCGATTCCTCTTAAATTACAGGATCGCTATCGCTCGCCATGAAAATATCGAGACGACTTAATTGGCAGGAAAGGTCTTAAAATCGACAGAAATGGGGCGAAAGTTCATAAAATCGCCAAACAAATGGGTCTAAAGATGAGGGAGAAGGTGGTCTAGAAAAGCGACATGTCTCCCCTTAAGGCGGTGTCACACGAGCGATTTTTCCGCCAATTTTTACGAGCAATTATAGTCTGGCAGGCATAAAATGTCAGTTATATCAGAAATCTGCCACCTAACATAATCTACCTCCAGTCTAGCTTTCTATCCCAAGGTGAAAAAAACATCAAAATATCACGAGAAAAAACTTGCTCATCGAAAATTGCCGGAAAAAGCGCTCGTGTGACACTGGCTTTATGATCTATAAACACCAATACATAATCGTCGGCGTAATGAAACATGAACATTTTGAGAAATCAAATGTTATGACTTCAATGTTTAGTTATTATGCCAACCATAATCGTAGAATAAACTTTTTAAGGGGGGTCACCTGGTTTTGTTCTCTCTCTCTTTCTCTGGCTTGTATCCATTCGGCCCCATTCAGCCTACTGTTTTAAGACGTTTATCCCCATCCAGGTGTTGATTTGCTCCTGGAGAGCGATAGCGAACCAGCATTGTATGGAGAAATCCGGCTTCACTGGAGACATTTTTCTGTGGAAAATTGTGCAAATTTAACCTGCTGTCAACATTAAAACAAATATGCTCGGCTCGCTACGGCCCGCCAGGAAAAAATCGACACTTGGATGGGGGTAAACGTCTTAAAACAGATACTAGGTTTAGGGGAGGTGTGGTGGAGTGGTCATGCCACTGGATTGGTAATCCAATGGACCCGACTCAAATCCCTATATGTCAATGGGAAGATATTATTGGGATTGAATTTGTGCTGTACCTAGTATCAGTGCATTACCACAAAGCCCACCGAAATGCCAAAAAAATACCCTCATTGTTCCCTGATTAAATAACACTGTATGAATATTCCCATATTCAAAATATGTTACAGGGGGACAATGCCTAGTGAGTTCACTGCTCAATAGGTGGCGTTCTGAGAGTGAGGGTCTGAGTCTGGAGGGTGAGACGGTGAAGCACTTGAGCGAAGCAACCGGCCGCTTCAGAGATGGAGCTGCTTCGAGCCATGATGGTTGCTTCACATGTCTCACTCCCCAGACTGGAACAAGACCTCACGGGCTTCACCGTGTTGAGCGGTGGAATGTACAGGCTCTCAGCCTATGCCCGAGAGGGAGTAGTTGGAATATAGAAAAAAAAAAAAAAAAAAAAAGGCCGAATGGGGCCGAATGGATACAACCCAGAGAGAGAGGGCTAGAGAGAAAAACATAACGAGGTGGGCTCCCTTAAGTAAACTCACATACCCAAGACAAAGTTGAATTGCCTCTTTACGAGTACCATTTTACGAGTACCATTTTACGAGTACCATTTTACGAGTACCATTTTACGAGTACCATTTTATGAGTACCATTTTACGAGTACCATTTTGCCATCGATATAATTGTATATGCGCTGAGTATGGATTAAATATAGCCTATATTATGATATATGTATGAATTTTTGTTGCCATCATTAGTATAGTCCCTTCACTATAGATAGGCCAGAGATCGGGACCCCTCTCTGAATAATAAAAAGGGCTAGAGCCAATGGTCTGTAAATTATCACACCGATTCCCTGGTTAATATCCGGTATAAGGGGTTGAATTATTAGCTCGATTACTCTAGTTTTTGCTGAACTATAGAGGTTAACCCCTTCTGTACCGGTGATGTACTTTTCATTATGTTCTGGCAACTATTAGATGATTGTGTACAACTTAGGAAGGACGTCTACTCATTAAAAGGCTACAGACTATCTCAATTAATCCTTTTAGCTGCCATATATCCTTCCTAAGCTTCATAAAATCGTCTAAATGTAGCTGAAATATAATAAATAAGACGTCGCCGGTACAGAAGGGGTTAATAGTCTAGAGTTTTGTCCTTCCTATTGTGAATGGACTATAGATAGCTTTCATTTAAGGGGGGTCACCGATTTTTTTTTTTATCTTTCTCTCCTTTTCTCTCTTTCCCTGGCTTGTATCCATTCGGCCCCATTCAGCCAACTGTTTTAAGACTTTTATCCCCATCTAGGTGTCGATTTCTTCCTGGCGAACGATAGCGAGTCAGCATTGTATGGAGAAATCCGAGTTCGCCGGAGACGTTTTTCATTCGAAAAATTTACAAATTTAGCTTGCTGTCAAAACAAACATATACAATATACGGTATATGCTGGCTCACTACGGCTCGCCAGGAAAATATTGACACCTGGATGGGGGCAAACGTCTTAAAACAGTAGGCTGAATGGGGCCAAATGGATACAAGCTAAAAAGAGAGGGAGAGAAAGATAAAAAAACGAGGTGGGCTCCCTTAAGAGATGCATTATTATACACGCGGCTTACATTAGCGGTAGTTTATTCCTGGGGGGGGGGGGGGGTTAATGGGGGACGGTCCCTTCTCTGGTCCCCTTTCTCCCTCGTGTTTAGTCCCATTATTTGTTTATATTTTTAGACGTTCGGCCAATTTGTTTGGCGATTTTAAGACCTTCCGTCCCACTTTGTTATACATTTTAAGACCTATCGACCATTTAGGTGTCGGCCTTCGGCCGAGACATTTTTCTACCGAAAAATTTACAAATTTATCTTGGGGGAGTCTAGGGGATGTTTTTCTAAGTTTGAGGGATGTCTAGTGAGGAAACTAAGAATTTATGAATGAAAGAATGTATAGGCCAAAAAAGCAGTCAGTGTCCCCTAAAGTGAATCTGCATTGATAGTCTGTACCTGGACGAATGCAGAATTTAATAACCCATTTAGTATTCAAAGACACGTCGATTCTTCCGTTTATATTGGTTATTATTAAACGATATAAATCAGCTTAGGAAGGAATGTTGCATGTCAGAGGGTCATTATTAGGACAGTCTGCACTCATTTGATTCCTAGAGAGCCTTACTAAACTGCATAAAACCGTCTACTAATAAACATATTATAATTAATAAAAAAGTCTACCTATCCTAAAGGGGTTAATCAGCTCATCACTCTTAAGCCGGTGTCACACGAGCCCTTTTTTTTAGCAATATTTACGGGCAATTATGGTATGGAAGCTTCAAAATGTGCACATTATCATAATTCAGCCGCTTAACATAATCTACCTTCAATCTTGTTGCCGATCCCAGTGCGAAAAAGTCCAGAGAGAATACGAGAAAAAACTTACTCATCGAAAATTGCCGGAAAAGCGCTCGTGTGACACCGGCTTTAGAGATAACAGATTGTTCATGTTGGAAATTCAAGCATAATCCTATTCTGATAAAACAGAGGCACGCCATGTGGTTAGTGAAAAGTTATTGTTTGGTCCATGGTGCATACTTCAGGATGTGGCCATTTCGGAGTGACCAAACTGACGTGATTCCAATTAAGGGGAGTTCCTTTATTTTGTGCTTTGTTTCTATGAGATGAACAAACCCCCTTTGTATATGGGACTTACTATGTATGATAACTTGTTTAAAGATAAATTGGGGTCGAATGGATACAAGCCAAAGAGAGATGGTGAGAAAGAGAAAATAAATGAGGTGGGCCCCCTTAAGCTGTTTGGTGTAGCTCCATCTTATGTTATTGGGTTCCATACTATAAACTGCAAGTGTCGACAATATGGTGAAGAATCAGCATTGGGTGTGACAGATGAGGTAAGGACACAAATGCAAAATAAGACCAAGTTTATTCAACGTTTCGCCAGACACGGGGCTTCTTCAGGAATAACTTGGGCCCTATTCTGCATTTGTGTCATTACCTCATCTGTCACAACCAACACTGATTCTTCATTATTATTATTATTAGTAGTATTAGTATTAGTAGTATTATTATTAGTAGTAGTAGTATTAGGAGTATTAGTAGTAGTAGTAGTATATATAATATTATAAATGGTCTGTGTATTATGCGGTATTGGTTAATTTTATAGCTAACATATATTTCTGGATATTCATAGGTATTCGTGTTTTATCAGAATGGGTAGTGTCCTAATGAATGGGTAGTGTCCTAATGAATGGGTAGTGTCCTAATGAAAGGGTAGTGTCCTAATGAATGGGTAGTGTCCTAATGAATGGGTAGTGTCCTAATGAATGGGTAGTGTCCTTATGAATGGGTAGTGTCCTAATGAATGCCTGGTAAAATATACTAAATTATATATTAAACTTGTTATGGTCAATTTAAGTCCAACAAATACATATCTATTTGTTATAGCCCTTAATTGTGGTCCATATTATATATTATAATAGAATAAATAGTAATGACTCTGCATATAGGTGACAGTACAGTCGCGCTAATAAGTGATGTCTCGGCACCAAGTATGTTTTGATCACTAATTGGTATCAGCAATAATTACACATGATTATTTTTTTTCGAGTGAGATATACCCACCCTATTCAACATCTGGCAGACATTAATACAGCACAGAGCAAGCCAAACATAATAACAGCTGGGACATGACTTATTAGCTCGACTGTACATCCAAACTTGTACGCTAAATAATCTCGACCATGTACAGTTGGCCACATAGGTTTTATCCTCGTCATGTATGGAAGTATGATGGTATGAATGAAATGCAAGTGGGGTTTCTTTCTAATTATTAGTTGACTAACCAGATGAGTTAAGGGGGGTGACCTGTCTTTGTTCTGTTCTTTTGTATCTTTCTCTGGCTTGTATCCATTTGGCCCCATTCAACCTACTTTTTAAAGACGTTATCCCCATCCAGGTGTCAATGTTTTACTGGTGAGCGGTAGCGAGCCAGCATATTTTTTATTTTTGTTTGACAGCAGGCTAAATTTGTACATTTTTCGATAGAAAAATTTCTCCGGCGAAGCCGGATTTCTTCATATAATGTTGGCTCGGTATCGGTCGCCAGGAAGAAATCGACACCTAGATGGGGATAAACGTCTTAAAATAGTTGGCTGAATGGGGCCGAATGGATACAAGCCAGAGAAAGAGAGAAAAGGACAGAAATAACAAAAGGCAGGTCACCCCCCTTAACTGATGCATAAGAAACTACGCTCTTAATTCACTCATGGGGATTATATTTCCATGTATAAGATCACGGAGAGGAACAGAACTTTTGTGGCCAACTGTACATTTCAACCATCTATCACTCTTTTAACTTTGGGGAAGACGCTTGTTACAGGCATCTGTGACTTTTGTCGCCTTCGTTGACATAGAAAGAAAATAAACAGTAATGTCAAAATAGGCTTTGTTATACGGGGAATATCTCATAATTGGCACTATGTGAACTGAGAGTAGTTGAAATCTACTGACTGGTAATTATAGATTGCTGCTTATAGACTATTGCTTCTTGGAGTCTTCAATCCAACATCTGACATATCTGAGATAAGATACACTGGATATCTTCATTTGGGTGCGATATAGTTCCAAATGGGTACTCCGTTATTAGTGCTAGATCAATTATTCTCCTTCCAATGGACGCAAATGTCTGTGACAGGATGTTTTCCATTCATACCTGTGATATTTTCATTATTTTATCTGGAGCTAATGCTTATTGCGAGTTTCAAATATATTATATTTCAAGAGGCACAATGTGCATTCACATATTGACCACTATTAGGTATATATATATATATATTCATCATGTGATGTCTATGTCATGGGATTGCTATACAGTTTTGTTATGTTTTTTATTGTGGTGTAAATGGACATCCATAGAAATAATGTTTTATAATCCTGATGTGCAGTAACGCAACATTAAATACTAGTATCCAATAGCCTCAAACACATGCATGCTTACTTGTGATATCACATATCTTTGGTTGTATGATGAAAACCAAAATCAGGATTCCGAATGAAAGAGTACAGTGGGATATAATGATGTACATAATGTCTTACAAACGTAATCCCATTCCTAAGATGCTAAGGTTACTATACAGACTCTTAGTGGACAGAGGTTTTGAGGCAAGTAAATTGTTCCATAAATTTAATCTTTTTAGGGTCAATTATTGTGACTGTATTCTAAAATTTGACATCAATAATTTTAATCAAGCATTTTTAACTTGAAGTTTCTTGTATAACCTCTGCTTACTTTTTGTCTGTATTTATTGTTTATCTTTTTCTTTTTCTATTATTATTATTATTATTATTAGTATTAATATTGATGATTTTTTAAATTTATTGTTCTTGTTAAAAGAGTACTCTTTGTTTAAATCTGTTGTTACTTCATATTTTGCAATTATTTGTCTTTATATTATATGTATTCATTGTCGATAGTATCAATTGCTTACTTTTGCGATTTCCTTAGTTTATTTGTGCTATAAATGTAGGTTATTTGTAGGGTAGTTATTGATAGGGGTCACTTGAGGCATGCTATGCTTACAGGTACCTACCCGATAGCACTATCGTTAGTGAGTGCTGTACTGTATTTTATATATTATTTTGTAATAGTATAGATATCTTATCAATATTTGTATTTTGTACTATTGTTAATGTCTTGTCATGTTGCAAATTTGATTTTAAATAATATTTTGACATTTAACATGTAGTTTCTTTATTCATGCAGAGTTTAGTAAAAATTTGCCAGAACGTCCCGGACTTCCCAAACTTGACTACTTCCTTTAACGTGACGATAGTGCGTTGTTATATGTGCGATTAGTTTGCTTGGGAAACAGATTAACTTGCTCATGTAGTAATGTACACCCTATGTGGTGGATTGTGTTCTTTTATTTAATAATTTTCATTTTAGTAAACGTTGTTTCCACATAGCGATTTTGATAATTTAATTTGACTTTATATTGTCCTTGTCCCAATTTTGGTTTGTTTAGTTTGCAAGTTTTACATTTTAATGCAAAGACATAATAGGATAATAAATAGTTAGTAAAAACAATATATACTAACCGTAATAAAAGTCATATATAGTATTTAAAGGTTTAGCATGCATATATAGGTTGAGTCACTGAGCCACGGGAGAACAAATGTAGGCTATAAATCAAGTTCAGTGATCAATATGCAAAACAGTGATAGATCAGTTATGAAAACAGTTGTAAAGCCAGACTATGTAAGTTAGCCTTCAGAGAAACAGTAAAAGATGGGCATACAAGTAACTAGAAAATCTTTTATAGCACGAATAACGGAGTCAGAAGTATAACAAGGATAAATAATTCAGAGGTGTTAGTAAGCAGCACTGAGAGAGAGAGAGAGAGAGAGAGAGAGAGAGAGAGAGAGAGAGAGAGAGAGAGAGAGAGAGAGAGAGAGAGAGAGCATAATAACGCGAGATATATACTGTAGAGATACCATTAACATTAAACAAATTATCCAGTGTTAGCCCATCATTTCTTATGACAAATGTGATTGTGTTCACTTTATGAAGGAACCCTAGGAACAAATAGGTAACTACTAATTTGATATTTCTGAAGTCCTTAGTTAATAATTAAGAATATAATATGTACGCGTTTAATACTTCACCAAACATTTATGAAGTATTTTTTATCATTATACTTTCATAGTACTACAATTAAGGGGAAGTTTTTAGTTGATTCCCTAGACTTCCATCAAGCTTAAAATTACTCCCCCTTGACCCCCTTTCAAGATAAATTTGTAAATTTTTCGGTAGAAAAATGTCCCGGCCGTAAGCCGGTTCCCCTTAAATTACAGGCTCGCTATCGCTCGCCAGGAAAAAATCGACACCTACATGGCACGAATGGTCTCAAAATTGACAGAAATGGGGCGAGGGTTCTTAAAATCGACAAACTAATGGGGCAAGCGTCTTTAAATCTCACAAGCAATGGGGCTAAACATGAGGGAGAAAGAGGTTCAGAAAAAAATCCTCCAGGTGGAAATCTCCCCTTAACCCTGGTACTTTCCGTAGGTCATTGTTTAATTGCAAGGATGGGGCCAAATAGAATGTTGAAGCTGCGTGTATGTCTCAAGTTACAGAGAGGGTGGGGGAAGGGGGAACATTAATAATTACAACGGCCAATTAGCGACCGTCTGTTATGTCTCATTGTAATGGCTTCCTTTGAAAGATACCTACATTGGATCTGCATTTTTATTTTACACACACACACACACACACACTCACACGAAGTTGTGTGTGAGAGAAAGAGTGTGTGTAGGCGCCACATATTCGCATGTGCATATCCATTTGAAACCCAAAGAGCTAATAATAAATAATACAAAAATTACTTTCATTCACTCATATTAAACCAGCATTTATATAGTAAATTTAAAGTTGATTATTTGTTTGTACTCCGGCTATTGACTACAGTAGATCTGGACTTGACACGAAGATGGAGCTTTGCAGTAAGTGACCCAAAATCGGAGAATGAACTCCCAAGTTCGAACCTCGAAACCGCGTAAAAATTAATGTGATATTATCGCGGTTTCGAGATTCGAACTTTGTGTTAGTTCTCCATTCGGCTCCATTCACCCAACTGTTTCAAGAAGTTTATCCCCATCAAGGTGTCGATTTCTTCCTGGCGAGCGATACCGAGCCATCATTGTATGGAGAACAAATATATACTGTATATATATATATATATAATCTATCTATCTATACTGGTTAGCTACCGCTCGCCAGGAAAATATTGACACCTGGATGGGGGTGAACGTCTGAAAACAGTAGGCTAAATGGGGCCGAATGGAAACAAGCCAAAGAGAGAGGGAGTGAGTGAGAGAGAGAAACAAAGTGACGTGGGCCCCTTTAATTAACAAGCCAAGCCTATGCGTATCATTATTCCATTACCCAGGGTGAATTTACTATTATATTTGTTCACTATTATATTATATTCTATATACTCAGGCACAATCCACACTGTTCCTATCTATTATTAGTTGTATTTGTTTTGTCCCTCTTGTTCCACTTTTCCTGTTTTTTTTTTTTTGTTTTTTTTTTTTTGTTTTTTTTTTTTTGTTTTTTTTTTTTGGGGGGGGGGCCCGACTCAAGACGGAGCCAGAATAGCGACAACACAACATAAAACAACGAACACCCAAAAACATAATCAAAATTCACACACACATCTACTGTAGGTCATCCAGGAGAAGACCCAGAGACCAGGGTTATTTGCCACATTTCTAATATGATAAACATTGTTCTTATTAGGGTGGTGAACTGGTGATTTGATTTCTATATGATTGTTTTGGTTGTTGAGTTCCTATCTATCTATCTATCTATCTATCTATATATATACTCAGGCCCAAGCCCCACTTTTCCTTTTTTTTTGGGGGGGGGGGCCTACTCAAGACATAGCCAGAATAGGGGCAACACAAAACACAACAGAAAACAATGAACACAGACAAACAAAATACAAATTCACAAGTTCCAATATCACCAAATATTCGATTAACCCTTTCAAGATTGTGATGCGTTTTAACAATATGTTCTGGCTATCGTTAGACAATTTAATACAGCTTAGCAAAAATTTGTGGGGATTAAATTCATATAAAATATATAAATTAACCCTTTTCTCTGAAAATAAGTCAATATCATGCGTCAGGTTAGGTAAAGGTATAGAAGGATAAGCCTTTGTGCTTGCCTCACACTACTGTAATGTCAACAGAAGTATTTAATCCACCATTGGTTTACGCCTTGAGCATTATGACACGTTTTAAGGGGACAATGGCTGTTTGTTTAGTCTATTAATTCATGTATTCATATAGTGTTTTTAGTTTTCCTCCCTAGACCTCCATCAAGCTTAGAAAAACACCCCCTAGACCCCCCCCCCCCCCCTTCAAGATTGATGTGTACATTTTTCGGTAGAGAAATTTCCCGGCCAAAGGCCGATTCCTCTTAAAATTAGTCTCGCTATCGCTTGCCAGGAAAAAATCGACACCTAAATGGCACGAAGGGTCCTAATATTGACAAAGAAATGGGGTGAAAGATCATAAAATCCCCAAACTAATGGAACCAACTTCTTAAAATCTCAAAACTAGTGGGGCTAAACATTAGGGAGAAGGGGGTCCAGCCAAACGGTCTGTTTCCGCTTAATAGTACAGAAGAGTACACAGGCAATCAAGCAACAACAGCTTGACCTCCAGATGATCAAGTGTCAATAGTCTCTTCTGGCTATAATTGGTCGATTTTACACAGTTTAGGACGGATCTGCGGGAATTAAAACGGTAAAGACTGTCTCAATCAATCCTGACTGTCATATACCCTTCCTAATCTGATTAAAAACGTCCATAAATAGGCATAAATATACAAACAAATTGCGTCTTAGATCATCAAGCCTTTAAGGAGAGACGGACCGGGGTTTTTTTCCGTCTATTAATTCATTTATTCTTTTATTTCTTAGTTTCCTCCCTACACCTTCATCAAGCTTAGAAAAACACACCCTAGACCCCCCTTCAAGATAAATGTGTACATTGTTCGGTAGGAAAATGTCCCGGCGAAGGCCGGTTCCTCTAAAAATTTCAGGCTCGCTTTCGCTCGCCAGGAAGTAATCGACACCTAAATGGCACGAAAGGTCATAACATTGTCAACGAAATGGTGCGAAAGGTGTTAAAATCGCCAAGCTAATGCGTCGAACGTCTTATAATCTCAAAACAAATGGGGCTTAACACGAGGGAAAAAGGGGACCAGAAAAACGACCCATCTCCCCTTGACCTCAACAGTCCATTAGCCTCACCTTAAGCTGAATATTTTCCCTTTCTGTATTTCATGTTGAATCATTTTCTATCCTTGCTTTTATCGGACGATTTCATTAATTCAAGGGACGTATAGGGAGAGCGACATGTGTAATCCATTAACCCGTTCAGTACCAGGGACGTCCTTTTCATCATATACTGACAACTATTAGACGACATTATTCGGCTTAGGAAGGACCTCTAGCAATAATAAGGCTTCCAACTATCTCAACCAACCCTTTTAACTACCACAGATCCTGCCTAAGCTTCACAATATCGTTACCTATAGCACACGTCGCGGGTACTCAAAGGGTTAAATGTCTGTTATCTACTGTAGGTTGAGTACACTCATTTTATGATAGCAATGTGTAGTGAAGCCTGATGTCGACATATACTGAGAGGGTTAAGGGGGGTGACCTGTTTTTGTTCTGTCCTTTTCTATCTTTCTCTGGCTTGTATCCTTTTGGCCCCATTCAGCCTACTGTTTTAAGACGTTTATCCCCATCCAGGTGTCACTTTCTTACTTTTGAGCGGTAGCGAGCCAGCATATTTTTTATTTTTGTTAGACAGCAGGCTAAATTTGTACATTTTTCGATAGAAAAATTTCTCCGGCGAAGCCGGATTTCTTCATATAATGCTGACTCGCTATCGCTCGCCAGGAAGAAATCGACACCTAGATGGGGATAAACGTCTTATAATAGTTGGCTGAATGGGGCCGAATGGATACAAGCCAGAGAAAGAGAGAAAAGGACAGAAATAACAAAAAGTAGGTCACCCCTCTTAAGGAGAAGTGTTTATATTTTGGTCGATTATCTCCTATATATAATAAACATTCATTAGATCCCCCTTCTAAATTAATTTGTAAAAAATTTGGTAGAAAAATGTCCCGGCCGAAGGCCGATTCTTCTAAAATTACAGGCTCACTATCGTTCGCCAGGAAAAATATCAACACCTAAATAGGACGGAAGGTCTAGATATTGACAACAAAATGGGGCGAAAGGTCTTAAAATCGCCAAACCAATGGGCAAAACGTCATGAAATCTGAAAACTAATGGGACTAAACATGAGGGAGAAGGAAGTCTAGAAAACCGGCCCATCTTCCCTTAATTAAGAAACCGTTGTCATAATAGTTCAGTTATAATGTAATTCATCCTAGAAACTATGACTACCAAAAGTGTCTATATAATGCATACAATTTAACAAGAACTGTATTATAACCTTTTTAAATAGCCTTTTAATATGTTATTATAAATAATTATATCTGGCTTAAAGTAATGGATTTATTCAGGAAAATCATAGATGTATTTTATCACTTTCAAGCATAAATAACACCCACGAATAACTGAGCATTATTATGTGATAATACAATTGATATTATATACACCTGTTTATATTGCCCAATCTATTAAATTTATAAGGACATAATTGCCTTTTTGCTACCGTTCTCTTTCGTAGGCTAAGTGTTGATTTACTTCCATTTTGTTATTTAACTTTAATTTATGTTGACTTTTATGATTGATATTTCAAGATCTCTAATCCACATAATATTAATACATCTGTCGTACATCACTCATGCAATCAACACACAGGTGCAACCCAAAAGCTCCAACCGAATACAATGAGCAATAATGTCAGAACAGATCCAGCAAGGCTTATCATGATCTGAAGGGAGGCTACTTATAATTAAGAGGGATACTGGGTAGAGGTGATTGTTGTTGTGTATTCTGGGATATCCTGATGCCTCTGGTGTGTGAGATAGACAGATTTGTAGCCATTAACCAAGGTCCATGGAGATAAGAAGAGGAATCCAGGTAATTTGTGAGTCTCCTGACACCCAAGGCAGTAGTACTTCCCTAGGTGGAGCTTGTAAATATAATAACTAATGTGAAAGGCAAACGTGTATACATAATATAAGGTGTCGTTATTACAGAATGAACATATATTCCTGGGAGACAGTAACACAAAGAATGATACAAATGATCCATAGCATTAGAAATCTTCCATATGAAGAAAGGTTTAAGATATTAGGCTTATGTTCGTCAGAGAGACGCATAATTAGAGATGATATGATATAGGTGTTAAAGTGAGTAAGTGGGATTAATAAAGGGACATGAAAGATGTACACAAGCTCAGTAATAGCGATAAAAATTGAACAAATGGTTTCAAATTGGATAATTTTTCGCTTCAGAAAAGATATAGGCAAGTAATGGTTGGTAACATAGTTGTAGATACAGTATGTGGAATAGGCTACCGAATGCTATAGTAGGTGTAAGAACGATAGAGAGCTTCAATATCAAATTAGATAGGCACATGGACAAGATGGGTTGGGTGTGAAGGGGATTCTACAGATTCCCGTTTTCTTATGCATTTCTTATATATTTTATTCTTCTGTATTTCAATTTCAGTCTTTACCTTCTACTAATGACCAAACCCCAAATCCCTCCCATGTATACCACCCCTAACTCTTCCATTCCCAATCCCTAGTCCACCAATCCATCAATTATATTTATAATTCTAGCTTTTCTTTAGCCATCATGTCATGTCATGTATGTTCTCATTTATAAAGTAAACTAAGATATTTAGTCAAGTTCCTAAGGCTATAGATGCCATATATACACACTGAAAACACGTGTAATTTAATGTATACAGCTATACACCTGTTAGGAAGCATACAAGATATATAAATCATAAATAGAGATATATAGAGTATATAGATGTATTCCTTATTATATTACTGTCTTATGTTTAATATTATGCCTTCCAACAACATTAATACAAATATATATCAATGTGTGTATAATGTATGGGATCTGGTTAACCCCATACTGTACCGGCAAAGGCTTTATAATTATATTCTAGCTATATTTAGACGATTTTGTACAACTTAAGAAGGATCTGTGCTAGTAAAAGAGGTTAAGAGAAATACTTCGAAGCCTCGTAATTGCTGAGGCCCTTTTTTAAGCTGAGTATAATCGCCTAATAGTAGCCAGAATAAAGGTTAAAATGACGTTCCCGGTAGTGAATGGGTTAAAATAATTAGATAAGGCTAGGAGACAAAAACACGGCAAAGATGAAATATAAGCTGGTGAATCGAAGTACTTAACCCCTTGAAGCTCTGACGCGTGTTAGCAGATTATTTTGGCTATCATTAGACGATTGTATGCAGCTTTTGAAGGATCTGTGGGTATTTAAAAGGTAAAGGCTATCTCAATCAACCCTCTGACTTCCATATACCCTTCCTAATTTGAATAACATCATCTAATATTTACCAGAAAACAAAATAAATGCGTCTGGGATAGTGAAAGGGTAAACACTATCTGATCCAACCTCTTGTGGGTTAGTGTGGTATTTTGCTGAAGTATTATTGAGGATTTTGCTTGTATTTGCCATTTTCGAGCAATGTATGTTAGTGTGTTCCCTAGGCTAGCAAAAATGCCTGCCAGACTTCCTTCAAAGGGGGGTCACCGGCTTGTTTTTTATATTTTTCTCCTTTTCTCTCTTTCCCCGGCTTGGATCCATTCGGCCCCATTCAGCCTACTGTTTTAAGACATTTATCCCCATCCAGGTGGCCATTTCTTCCTGACGAGCGATAGCGAGCCAACATTGTATGGAGAAATTCGGCTTCGCCGGAGACATTTTTCTATCGAAAAATGTACAAATTTAGCTTGCTGTCGAAAAAAATATATATATATATATGCTGGCTCGCTACCGCTCGCCAGGAAAATACCGACACCTGGATGGGGCTAAACGTCTTAAAACAGTAGGCTGAATGGGGCCAAATAAATACAAGCCAAAGAGAGAGAGAGAGAAAAAGAAAAAACAAAAGAACTTCAAGACTTCCTTCAAATTAAAATATGCCCAGCCAGACCCCTTATAGAAATATGTACACTTTGTCGATCACTCTAAATTAGGCCTACTTTTAAAATTAAGCCTCTTTATCGTTCGCCCAAAAACTCGCCACCTGAATGGGGTGAAGCATCTTATTATCGCAATTTAATAGGTTGAAAGGTCTTAGAATCTCCAAAGTAATGGACTGAAACATGGTAAGTGCAAAAGGACCTCCCTCTGACCAAATAAGGTTAAGTAAATATCAAAATAGTTAAATCCATGGTAGCCCAAACAATGACAGGAATACTAAAGTTCAAATGCAGAATACAAATGTGATCAATATAATAGAAATATAACTGTCTTGGTAGCGTAATGCATAAATATAACTGTCTTGGTAGCGTAATGCATAAATGCGCGGAATTTCGGTGTGAGTATCCTAGGTTCGAGTCCTTGGAGTGCCACATGTATTTGTTGATTTCATTGATTGAGTTTGGAAGTGAAGTTGGTTGGTGAAAAAATGTAATAAATAATAATAATAATGAGATAAAGGTAGGGACGGTTCAAGTAAACACAAGAAAAACAAAAACGATATAGATGATGGCTAACGATAAAGGGGGGGGGGGTCACATGCTTTATTGTCTCTCCTTTTCTCTCTTTCTCTGGCTTGTATCTATTCGGCCCCATTCAGCCTACTGTTTCAAGACGTTTACTCCCATCCAGGTGTCAATTTTTTCCTGGTGAGCTTTAGCGAGCCAGCATATTTTGTTTAAAGTTTTTGACAGCAGACTAAATTTGTACATTTTTCGATAGAAACATTTCTCCGGCGACGCCAGATTTCTCCATACAATGCTGGTTCGCTATCGCTCACCAGGAAGAAATTGACACCTGGATGGGGATAAACGTCTTACAACAGTAGGCTGAATGTGGCCGAATGGATACAAGCCAGAGAAAGGGAGAAAAAAAAAGCCTGTCACCCCCCTTAATGTGAATGTTATGAGTCATAGATACAACTAAATATAATGACACACAATACGAAATATGGGTATAGAGCCAGTAAAAGGATTGTGGTAAACATTTCAGGAAAATAATTTGATATAGTTGATTATTAAATATGCACCTCAATCAAATCAAATCACTATATAAACATGTACAGGACAAGAAATACAAGTTACTATCGAAGATCTCAACCAGAACAACAAAAGATTTTTCATTTAGGACAAAAATAAGATACTAATCGTACATTATTAATATAAATAAAGTAAATACATATAAATATAATATAAACCCCGTACCTAGTGCACAATATAATATAAACCCCGTACCTAGTGCACAATATAATATAAACCCCGTACCTAGTGCACAATATAATAATTATAAACCCCGTACCTAGTGCACAATTCACACCAAAAATCTTTAAAAACAACTTCTCAAATTGTGGGTACTGTCACCAAGAACTTAGTAACTCGTAATGTCACTGCTTACACCAAAATAAGGATATACTGTATATATATATATGCTTAGATAAATTAGAGGGCCATAGGATTAAAACTAGAAATATGTTTACATGTACATTAACTATTGTAACAGTAAAGAACATATTATATTCGATACCGCAAATGTGATTACGCTACATCTTAATTAACCTTGTATTGCAAAAATCTATCAATTCAACCGTATTACTAATATACAGTAAGTACCAACTCAACTACTTAATATATTACTTACTGGAAGATCGATATGATCGATATGACTTAGCTGAAATATAGTTAAATAGATAAATTTATAGATAAATAGATACATAGATGGATAGCTAGATAGATAGATAGATAGATAGCTAAATATATATAATATATATATATATATATATATATATATATATATATATATATATATATATATATAAATAGAGAGAGAGAGAGAAAGACAAAGAGAGAGAGAGAGAGAGAGAGAGAGAGAGAGAGAGAGAGAGAGAGAGAGAGAGAGAGAGAGAGAGAGAGAGAGAGAGAGAGAGAGAGAGAGAGAGAGAGAGAGAGAGAGATTAGATAGATAGATATCTGCAGTAGATATTACGTTAACAAAAAATTGTATCTTTGTTTTAAGCCTATTAATTGTATGGACAACTATAAATAATCCAACCATTCAGCCCCCAAAGACCATAATCAGGTATCGGTGGGAGGTAGTGAGGGTGCGTCGGCCATTTTGTGCTTCGGCCCTCATCGACCGTGTGAGTGAAGGGTACGGTGTGTGTGTGTGTGTGTGTGTGTGTGTGTGTGTGTGTGTGTGTGGAGGCTGGGGCGGCGCTATACCCTTCGATCCTCGCCGTAGTAGGGCCCCCGCAAGCACGACAGTAATGGAGTCGGTCGCTATTGGTTACTGATATTTGTAGTTTTGTCTTTGCCTCTTTTGATCTTTACTTCCTTCCAAAACTGTTCCTTAATTTTCAATCAAAACTTATCAACAATAGACTTACATATTTCATTATTTTCATGTTGCTTACATTGTTTTATTGCTTGCTTAAACTTACTTCTTGATTCAACCATTTCTGTATACTCAGGACTATCTCGAGATTAACCTTTATAATATAGTAGTAGTGATGATGGTGACTGTAGTAGTGATGATAGTAGTAGTGATAATAGTAGCGCTGCCCTAACTCATTGCACAGTTGGATATGCCATTTTGATTTTATAGTTAATTACAAAAACAGGTTAGACAAAATAATCTATAATATATTATTACCCACGAACTTCATACCACCCAAGAGTAGTTTGTTGCACCCCCCCCCCCCCCCCCCCCCGCCCTCAACGAACTGTGACAAATATGCATTTTATTTTATTTTCCTGCTTGCGGGTCATTTAGATCAGTTCATTCTAGTTGACCATACTGCCCAAGAGCGGCCCTTTGTAAGTCCAAAGGTACACTAGAATAACGCTTACTGCTTGAATCATTGCCTGTTCCTTTCTCTGCAATGGTGTTTGTTGACCTGTTAGCTCAGTTGGTTAGAGCCCCGTGCTGATGACGCGAAGGTCGGGGGTTCGATCCCCATGCAGGCCACATTGTTTTTGATGAGTGTTCGTTATGTTTAATAATCTTGGCTGGATATTAATCATATATATTAGGATGAATGAGTAGAATTACGTTGGATTTCGGCGTTTTTAATGTCTAAAATGTTAAAACAATATGGCACTTATATTGAGAGTTTGAGTATTGTTTTATTGGTTGTGGCTCAGTTGTATGGATGGTGATAGTTGGTAGGTATGACATGTTTTGTCATACCTAGGAAAACTATAGTATATTCGGGATAATCGGTTTGGAATAGAGAGTTTTCGGTGTATTGTATACTAGCTAAGGTTGGGCGGGTGCCCAACTCCGAAAGGAGTTGAAATAGGGGAGCTATCCCCCCGCCAAAGGCGGCTTTCTAGGGCCTTTCCTAGCTGATGCTGAGAGGATTGGGTTCTAGTCATGTGGTGATGGGCTGGTCTATCAGAGTGAGAGCTGAGCGATCTCTGCCATACCCATAGCTTACTCTGACTGTTCCTTTTACTTATATATCTTCTAGATCTCAAGTGACGGCGTCTTTTCCGTGGATTGACCTCCCTACTGCCAACCTAAAAGTTGGCAGATTGGGAGCCAAAGCGTCACATTATTCCCTTGCCCCTCAACTTTCCCTTCATAATTGCTGAGGGCCACAGGGCTTTGGGTGAAGCTTTGGTTTCCCGGGCGTTTCCGCGCCCTCCTCGGCTCCCTGCCTTAGAGTGGCTTCGGTCACCCAGGCTTTATTAGTGGTAAGCAGGGAGGGTTTTGTGGGGGCGCTCGTTTATGGCCTTGGCCTTGCTCAGGACCTTGGGGCTGTTCGGCCAGGTAGCCTGGGGAACAACAACAACAACAACAACAATACAATATGCGGAAAATGGTCCTATGTGAACTGTTTAGTTGGGGTGGTTAACGGGTAGACTGTTAGTGAGTCACCCAAGCAAAGCTCAACACCCGGTTCAATACTCCGGGTGGAAATTTTCATTTATTTATTTATTTATTTTTTACTTTATGTACAAATATATCTTGAAAGGTGGTCTTGGAGGGGAGGGGGGGGGTATAGTTTAAAGCTTGATGGAGGTCTAGGGCACAAACTAAAAACCTACCCTTAAATATTACTATACTCGGAGAAGATACACTTTTGTGAGCTGGTCAAAAAACCTAACAACACCTAATAACACTGAAGGTGACAAATGTAGCAACCTAAATGTACTTGATATACAGCTGTTGAGCTGACATAACTGTTCATTATCGTTCCTCACCCTTTAATTTCATCTGACGGTAAACTGGATCCCTTAACAACTGATTTCTCGATAGCTAACGAAAAAATAAGAAACCATTTTGTCTGTTTCATATACAGACCAAGTGTATGTACTTAGCACCATATCTCCAAAATCTTCAAAATAAATGAGAAATCTTGATGGGAACTTTTCAATTTAGCGTCAGTTGAAAAGAAACAGAGTATAGTTTTGTCTTATTTCCTATAGTTTATTTCCTTCTACTGATTAGAGTAGCGGTAATAGGGTGTACGTTAACAAGTTGTATTAGAGTAGCGGTAATAGGGTGTACGTTAACAAGTTGTATTAGAGTAGCGGTAATAGGGTGTACGTTAACAAGTTGTATTAGAGTAGCGGTAATAGGGTGTACGTTAACAAGTTGTATTAGAGTAGCGGTAATAGGGTGTACGTTAACAAGTTGTATTAGAGTAGCGGTAATAGGGTGTACGTTAACAAGTTGTATTAGAGTAGCGGTAATAGGGTGTACGTTAACAAGTTGTATTAGAGTAGCGGTAATAGGGTGTACGTTAACAAGTTGTATTAGAGTAGCGGTAATAGGGTGTACGTTAACAAGTTGTATTAGAGTAGCGGTAATAGGGTGTACGTTAACAAGTTGTATTAGAGTAGCGGTAATAGGGTGTACGTTAACAAGTTGTATTAGATAGCGGTAATAGGGTGTACGTTAACAAGTTGTATTAGAGTAGCGGTAATAGGGTGTACGTTAACAAGTTGTATTAGATAGCGGTAATAGGGTGTACGTTAACAAGTTGTATTAGAGTAGCGGTAATAGGGTGTACGTTAACAAGTTGTATTAGATAGCGGTAATAGGGTGTACGTTAACAAGTTGTATTAGAGTAGCGGTAATAGGGTGTACGTTAACAAGTTGTATTAGAGTAGCGGTAATAGGGTGTACGTTAACAAGTTGTATTAGAGTAGCGGTAATAGGGTGTACGTTAACAAGTTGTATTAGAGTAGCGGTAATAGGGTGTACGTTAACAAGTTGTATTAGATAGCGGTAATAGGGTGTACGTTAACAAGTTGTATTAGAGTAGCGGTAATAGGGTGTACGTTAACAAGTTGTATTAGAGTAGCGGTAATAGGGTGTACGTTAACAAGTTGTATTAGAGTAGCGGTAATAGGGTGTACGTTAACAAGTTGTATTAGATAGCGGTAATAGGGTGTACGTTAACAAGTTGTATTAGAGTAGCGGTAATAGGGTGTACGTTAACAAGTTGTATTAGAGTAGCGGTAATAGGGTGTACGTTAACAAGTTGTATTAGAGTAGCGGTAATAGGGTGTACGTTAACAAGTTGTATTAGAGTAGCGGTAATAGGGTGTACGTTAACAAGTTGTATTAGAGTAGCGGTAATAGGGTGTACGTTAACAAGTTGTATTAGAGTAGCGGTAATAGGGTGTACGTTAACAAGTTGTATTAGAGTAGCGGTAATAGGGTGTACGTTAACAAGTTGTATTAGAGTAGCGGTAATAGGGTGTACGTTAACAAGTTGTATTAGAGTAGCGGTAATAGGGTGTACGTTAACAAGTTGTATTAGAGTAGCGGTAATAGGGTGTACGTTAACAAGTTGTATTAGAGTAGCGGTAATAGGGTGTACGTTAACAAGTTGTATTAGATAGCGGTAATAGGGTGTACGTTAACAAGTTGTATTAGAGTAGCGGTAATAGGGTGTACGTTAACAAGTTGTATTAGAGTAGCGGTAATAGGGTGTACGTTAACAAGTTGTATTAGATAGCGGTAATAGGGTGTACGTTAACAAGTTGTATTAGAGTAGCGGTAATAGGGTGTACGTTAACAAGTTGCATTAGAGTAGCGGTAATAGGGTGTACGTTAACAAGTTGTATTAGAGTAGCGGTAATAGGGTGTACGTTAACAAGTTGTATTTAAAGCTCGTTAACTATCAACTTTACCATTAATGACATTATATATAACACATCTTATTTATTTGTATACAGTTATATTAATATTTATATTATATTTATTAAATTAGTATTGTTATGAATATTATCACTATTATTATTATTATTATTATTATATTATTATTATTTATACTGTAATTGCATATTTTATCTTGGTAATTTCACGTGTAATAATGTTACTATTGTTTCCATAAATATTGTAATTATCGGTAGTAGCAGTGTCGTAAAATGCATTAATAATATTGTTATCACTACTATAAATACCAATAATATTATAGTTGTTATACCTTCTTGATAGCGTAATGCATAAATGCGCAGAATTTCGGTGTGAGTCCTTGGAGTGCCACATGTATTTGTTGATTTCATTAATTGAGTTAAGAAGTAAAGTTGGTTGGTGAACATATATAATTACAATAAACAGTTATTTATGTTCAATACATGTACAGTATAATGATACATGCATTAAACAGTTATGTTCAATACATGTACAGTATAATGATACATGCATTAAAGGAAGGTATTGTATACGATAAAGTAAACTAATCAAATGTTATGTAGAAACAAAAAAAGTTTCCACCCGGAGTATTGAACCGGGTGTTGAGCTATGCTTGGGTGATTCACTAACAGTCAACCCATTAACCACCCCAAGTAAACATTTCACATAGGAGTATTTTCCGCTTCTCCACACCCTCCCACCCACTATGTTTCAAACAGTCATGAACTGAAGCCCAGCAAATATTTGTCTTGGGCTTTAAATTACTTGTTTGACGACAGATATCAATTTTAACCTCTTCAAATACGTGCTTTTGTTCTTTAGCGCATTTGAATCTACAAGGGAAGTGTGTATGTGCAGATTGAGCCGTCAGTATATACTGTATGTGCGCGTATTTTAAAGTACTTAGAAACAGAGTGTTTTAGATTAGGTTAGTTGAAGTAGGCTAAGTTTGGTTAGGTTTGCTTTTACAGAGTTTTATTTAAGTTTGAAAACGAAGTATGTAGTCATAGGCATGCATCATTTCCGGTTGTAGATAAACACAAGGTCGCTTACATGTGTGTGTGTGTGTGTGTGTGTGTGTGTGTGTGTGTGTGTGTGTGTGTGTGTGTGTGTGTGTGTGTGTGTGTGTGTGTGTGTGTGTGTGTGTGTGTGTGTGTGTGTGTGTGTGTGTTCAACATTGAATATATATTTGAAGGGTTTTCGAATACATCAATCTTTCATCATACATAACTGAAAAGATCGAAGGTAAATTGACAGGCCGGTGATCTAAAATTAAATTAAATGCAATTTAATAAAAATTATAGACATATAAAAAATTAGCTGCCAGTTTTCATCGAAGCCTTATATTTAAGACTAACGAAAGGTTGGTGTATTTGAGAAGCAGAGGGGAAATACAAAAGGCTAAAGTGCACTCATGTGATTAAGGTGAGCTCTAACACACACACACACACACACACACACACACACATGCACACACAAAATACACACATACACATTTGCAAACAGTCTCACACACACACACACACACACACACTCTCTCTCTCTCTCTCTCTCTCTCTCTCTCTCTCTCTCTCTCTCTCTCTCTCTCTCTCTCTCTCTCTCTCTCTCTCTCTCTCTCTCTCTCTCTCTCTCACAGTAAATGCTATTCATGTTACTCCACTTGTAAACATAGGCAGTATTTAACCCAATGTCGACTACTCCAGTATTTTTATCTTAACTGTGAGAACGGTGGCTGAAAATGGTGGATAGTGTGTGTAAGGGGAAATATGGTGGTGTTGGTGATGATGGTGAGTATTTGTGCCGATGTACAGCTGTGGTTGTGATGGTGGTGGTGTTAGTTGTGATGATGGTTGTGATGGTAGTGGTGTTGGTGTTGGTGATGAGTACTTGTGATGATGTACTGTGGTGGTGCTAGTTGTGATGGTAATGGTGAGTACTGTGATGATGTAATGTAGTTGTGATGGTGATGGTGTTAGTGGTGATGGTGAGTATTTATGCTGATGTATTATGGTTGTAAACTTATGTGGCCAACTGTACTTGTGGTGGTGGTGGTGGAGGTGGAAGAGGAGAGGGAGGAGGAAGAAGTTAGTAAAAATAGTGGAGGGTGGAGAGAGTAGTGGTGGTGGTGGTGGTGGAATAGGAGAGGGAGGAGGAAGAAGTTAGTAAAAATAGTGGAGAGGTGGAGAGAGTGGTGGTGGTGGAGGTGGAAGAGTAGAGATAGGAGGAATAGGTTAGTGAAAATAGTGGTGGTGATGGTGGAGTTGTTCCTAATAGTGGTGGTGATGGTGGAGTTGTTCCTAATAGTGGTGGTGATGGTGGAGTTGTTCCTAATTGAATGTGGGGGGTGACAGTTGGGCCTCGTACGTCTCTCTCTCTCTCTCTCTCTCTCTCTCTCTCTCTCTCTCTCTCTCTCTCTCTCTCTCTCTCTCTCTCTCTCTCTCTCTCTCTCTCTCTCAGATTGACAGGAATCTTGGAAAGCGGATTTTGTTTCTGCTTAGTTGTTATAATCTTGAAGACAAACTACATACATATATTATCTACATTATCAAATTATCTTACCATAATAATTATATCAAATAAAATACCAGATTATACATCCCATTATTTATTTATTTAAATTCAGACAGTTGCTTGACATTCTCGGAAACAATTAATATCTCCACTTTTAAATTATGGTTAAAATATATCATAGATATATTTAGACCGAGATATCCCAAAGTGAAAGTGTCCGGTGTCCCACTGACGGGACCCAGGATCAACACCCAAGACCATCACTTCCCTATTGAGTGTGATCTCAATATTTTATTATTAATATTGTTGTTGTTATTATTATTATTATTATTATTATTATTAATTTATTTACTTGTATATAATGCTATAATGACCGATATATTTATATACAGTGTATGGTATATGTGCAGTAGTGAAAATAGTTACCCATGGCTTCTTCGTCTTCATAATATCAAATACTGAGCGATTTGTATGTGTAAATAATTGTTGGTTTCGTAATTAACTTATAAGTTGTACTGATTCATAGAAAGTGACACACCTTTAAGGGGATGTTATCGTTTGCTCCCTAGGCCTTTATCAAGCTTTGAAATCACCTGCAAGATCCCCCTTCGAGTTTGTACATTTGTGTATTAGCTCACCAGGAAAAGATCGGCAAGTAAATACCACGAAAGGTCTTTATATTAGCAAATAAATGGAGCGAAGTCTCAAAATCGCCAATCTAGTGGGGAAAACGTCTAAATATTTTAAAACTAATGGGGCTAAACAAGAGGGAGAGGGAAGTCCATACAAAACCAAGAACTTCCCCCTTAATGTATATAAAAGGTCATAGTCGGTGGCCTCTTCACCCTTAGAAGATATGATCACGCATTGTGTTTATGCTTCCAGACTATTATTGGACGATTTTATTCAGATTACGTTTATAGAGTGTCCTGTTCATTACTTAGGGGTTCTTTTTCATTACTCAGGTGCCTCCTTCGCATTACACAGAAGTTCCCCACTTTTCATTACTTTGGTGACGCCATTTCATTACTCAGATGGGTCTCGTATTTGTGTCATGACAAAGGGCCTCCTTTTCAATAGTTTACTCAGGAGTCTTTTACGGTCACCTTTTCTCTTACTTTGGGCACCCTATTTTCATTACTAAGGAACTCTTTACCCAAGGCCTTAACCTTGGGATCTGTCAGTGGCCACCTAACTAACACTAGATGATCTGTCCAGTCTGTTCGGTGGCCACCTAACCAGTCACTGTCTGACCAAGTCTTGTATTAACTCAGGACTCGATCAGACAACCAGGCAGTGAGGCTCTCACCTCTTACCGCCCGGCTGTGAACTGGGTAATATATTATTATGCTTCGGGGTATTTCCGCATATTATTTACGTTTGTTACCATATTATACCCATATTAAGGTAAACAGGTCATGACAATTAATGTATTGTATATTTCTTGTGATCTAACATTAACATGCGATATATTTGCAGACGTGAACTTTGTTTGATAAATACAAGAAGATTCACGATTGAGAGCTCAACTGCTCCAGACAGGACTGTCCAACATCTTATTATCAATAACACTAACATTACCATATGATTATGTTTATACATATTATGGATTGTATTCCCTTAGTTTATATAAGATTTTGTCCATTTGTTCTTTCATCATAAAGTTATAACTAATTTTTGAAGTATACCAATGAATTAAAGGGTTAAACGTAATCATAATATGGTATTCGTATGTGAAAAGTTTCCTGTATGTATTATGATGTATAATTTGTAGCTAAATACAATCCGGCTAAACTATATACTATTATTATAACAAACTAGAGTCTGTTCATTTAAACCAGATATCCGAGGTCCCGTGAAAATAGCTCAAATAATATTTCTTCACAATCTTACTTAATAACCGATATACACGAAAATAGCTTACAGTATTAACATTTTACTGTTGGAGATATGTATTTACAACTAGGACGAAGTGAGTGAAAAATATGACCGAACGTCTGGAAGGTAAACAAACAGTGACGATGTTATACCCTTGCCCAAGCCGACCTCCGTATATTTATGTTTCTTATATTAAGAGAAGGTGATGAAAATAAAAGTCAGGAAACTATATTATAAGTGCCATTTTAAGAAACATACGATTGCCTTTAATTGAAGAAACTAATATATATACCGGTATATATATATACATACTGTATATATATATATATATATACATGCTGTTATATATATACATACTGTATATACAGTATATGCGTGTGTGTGTATCTGTGTGTGTGTAGAATATCTCACAAATACGCGTTATTTACATTAATAATTGATAGGCTTCAGCCAGGGTTTGAACTTCAGTCAATCAAATGGACATCCAACGCCTTAGTCCACTCGGCAATGGGGTTACAAAAAGCTTACCAACCTTTTTCCTATATATATATATTCTGTAGATATATATAGTTTACACGTGCAGTCATTTTAACTCATACGAGTCTAAGAATGTCTTTTTCAATCGAGTTGTTAACTTATGGAATGGGCTTCCCTGAGATGTCATAGACTGCAACACCGTTTATTCATTTAAGCTTCCCCTAGACAAACACCTTACCTTAAATCCACGACTGACTCCATTTGTAAATGAATACATTTTGTTTGTCTCCCTTACCCACTGTAAACCACTGTTTGGACACTTGACCATCAGTGTTTTGGAGGGCAAAGTACACAGTCAACAAGGTTAACTCCTTCTTTACCGGTCACATCTTTTTACATTTATTTCAGGAATATTAAGACGATTGTGTGCAGTTTATAAACTAACAGTAACAAAAAGGTGAAGTGAGATAGTTCGAAGCCTGTCGATTGCTGGAGATTCTGAATAACATCGTCTAATATTAGCCAAAATATAGTGAAAAGGATGGCACCGGTACTGAAAGGGATAAGGACTTGGGATAAAAACAAAAACAAAGTGTTAACGCCTTGAGCGGGGTCGATCCTGGGATGACTGAGGTGACACTCCAAGACACCCATCCCTTCACCAACCAGCCGTTGATAACGGTGTGGTAAACTATAGGATGGGAATAATGAAAATAAACCAACATCAGAATGTCTGCATTGTGGAAGAGTGATTGTCAATGTATGGGTAATCCCCAGTTCACCCCTTGCGACCTTTAGGCTTTAAGGAAATTGGGGTTGTGGTTGTCCATATTAAGCAAAATTACTTGCTGACATGTGTTTGTAGTGCATATATATATATATATATATAAAAGGTGACAAAAGTGTTAAATAAAGACGCGAACTTCCAAACAACTGTCGAATTATTCCTACCCTAGTAGAGCAGTGATTTTAAGTTGAAGTGCAACACTTATAATAATAGTAAGTATTATCATACAAAGTAAAAATACAATATGCTTCATGCCCAGCCGAAGTTGGTGGTTTGAACGCGGGACTCTGATATAGAGTTCACACCGCTCCAGACAGGGCAGTCCACCATATTATTATCATCAACACAAACTTTGTCTCATGATTCTAGTATACATCTTATGATTTTTATTCCTTTCGACTTGATTTTAAAATTGTACCAAGTTTAGGAAGTAAATTGACGAATTAAAGGCTTAATCATTATCAACATATTATCTTCGTATTTGAGAAAGCTTCCTAAATGTTTCCGTTTCTGTACGATGATGATATTTGAATGTTATAGTTGGTGATAATATGAATATATATTGTTACGTGCATGAAGGAGACAAAAGGCATAGAGGTCCCCCAAGTGACCAAGTGAGTCAAAATCAAGGAACCTTATTTAGGTGTGATGGCATGAATTGTGGTGTGCAAGTTAAGGGGGTACTGCTTGGTTTGGGTCTATAGAGTTATGGGGGTACTGCTTGGTTTGGGTCTATAGAGTTATGGGGGTACTGCTTGGTTTGGGTCTATAGAGTTATGGGGGTACTGTTTGGTTTGGGTCTATAGAGTTATGGGGGTACTGCTTGGTTTGGGTCTATAGAGTTATGGGGGTACTGCTTGGTTTGGGTCTATAGAGTTATGGGGGTACTGCTTGGTTTGGGTCTATAGAGTATAGGGGTTACTGCTTGGTTTGGGTCTATAGAGTTATGGGGGTACTGTTTGGTTTGGGTCTATAGAGTTAAGGGGGTACTGCTTGGTTTGGGTCTATAGAGTTAAGGGGGTACTGCTTGGTTTGGGTCTATAGAGTTATGGGGGTACTGCTTGGTTTGGGTCTATAGAGTTAAGGGGGTACTGTTTGGTTTGGGTCTATAGAGTTAAGGGGGTACTGCTTGGTTTGGGTCTATAGAGTTAAGGGGGTACTGTTTGGTTTGGGTCTATAGAGTTAAGGGGGTACTGCTTGGTTTGGGTCTATAGAGTTAAGGGGTACTGCTTGGTTTGGGTCTATAGAGTTAAGGGGGTACTGTTTGGTTTGGGTCTATAGAGTTAAGGGGGTACTGCTTGGTTTGGGTCTATAGAGTTAAGGGGGTACTGCTTGGTTTGGGTCTATAGAGTTAAGGGGGTACTGCTTGGTTTGGGTCTATAGAGTTAAGGGGGTACTGCTTGGTTTGGGTCTATAGAGTTATGGGGGTACTGCTTGGTTTGGGTCTATAGAGTTAAGGGGGTACTGCTTGGTTTGGGTCTATAGAGTTAAGGGGGTACTGCTTGGTTTGGGTCTATAGAGTTAAGGGGGTACTGCTTGGTTTGGGTCTATAGAGTTAAGGGGGTACTGCTTGGTTTGGGTCTATAGAGTTAAGGGGGTACTGCTTGGTTTGGGTCTATAGAGTTAAGGGGGTACTGCTTGGTTTGGGTCTATAGAGTTAAGGGGGTACTGCTTGGTTTGGGTCTATAGAGTTAAGGGGGTACTGCTTGGTTTGGGTCTATAGAGTTAAGGGGGTACTGCTTGGTTTGGGTCTATAGATTTATTTATTTATTTTTGAGTTTCCTCGCTAGACCTCAAAATCAAGCTTAGAAAAACATTCCCTTGACCCCCTTTCAAATGTTTGTACATTTTGTGGATCCCTTCTAAAAATAGAAGGCTCGCTATCGCTCACCAGGAAAGAAATCGACACTTATGGGGCACGAAAGGATTTAATATTACGAAGTGGCTATGGGACACCACCAGTGGCGTCACGCAGCCCAGCCAGTGAGGCTGGGCTACGGGACACCACTGGTGGTGTCCCGTAGCCCACCCTCACTGGCTGGGCTGCGTGACACTACCAGTAGTGTCTCGCAGCCCAGCCACACTGGGTAGGCTACGGGACACCACCACAAGTGTTTTCGTATTTATCGACATATAATTCAGCCAATTAGACTCTTGAATCGAAATTCTTTAGATTATTATTTATATTATCATTAAAAACGTTGGACTTTATTAAATTATAATCCTACTTGTTGTATATACAGACCTATTCCACACTCAACTCCCTACGCTACACACACTCACACATACCTATTTATACATCTAACTAGGCTTATATATAGCCGTTATATATGTGTTTATATTCTTCGTCTTACATATCCATCTTATAAGAACATATGGGAGTCTGCAGACAGTCGATTGGCCAAAACAAGGCAGATCCCTCTCACACCCAACCCATCTCGTTCATACGTTTATCTGATTTTATTTTGAAACTCTCTATCGTTCTTGATCCCACAATGGCGCTAGGTAGCCTATTTCACATGTCTATTGTCTACATATCTGTTACCATTATGGTATAATCAAACAAAATTAAAGTCATTCATACTTGCATAACGTGCTATACGACAGCTTGACGACGTTCACAAGCACAAGTGCGTCAATGTGTGGATAGTTTTTTTTTTTTTTTTTTTTAAGAGACAATGAACGGAGGAAGGAAAAACACAGATAAAACAAAAAGGTCCATGTGCCTAAAGGCATCCTCCATTCATAAAATGTTTGTAACAACTGGATTTAAACATTTGTTGATTGTAAGTTTGTGGAAAGCAATTCGAGGGAAGTGAATTCCAAAGAGTAGTAGCTCTGGGGATAAATGAATTCTGATAAGCAGAAGTTCTGCATTGTGGAGGAGAAAGTGTAAATTCATGGGCGCTCTCAGCTGCCCTAGTTCTACGGGGAAAGATGTGGAGAGGCGGCACAATTGAAGCAAGTTCCTCGGAACAATTGCTGTGAAAATATCTGTAGAATAATGCAAGGGATGCAACGTTTCTTCGTATGGCTAATGTAGGAAGGTCCTGTGTGATTGCAGGGTTATTGATTAATCTAATAGCTTTATTTTGAATTTTGTCCAAGTGCCTCAATGCAACCACTCCACTTCCACCCCACAGAGGTGAACAGTAATCCATCTGAGAGCGCACATGACTTTTTATATATTACGGCCAACTGCTCGTCAGTGAAGAATTCTCGAACTCTGTACAGGAGTCCCAGTTTTTTAGAGGCATTCTTAGCAATGCTTCTAACATAATGTGTCCAGCTCAAGTTAGTAGTTAATGTTACACCGAGAATGTCAATACTAGGGGAAGTGGGAATATTTACATCATTAAAAAATATATGGGAGTCAGTGAGATTCTGTCGGTTAGAAAATTGAATGTACTTGGTTTTCTGTGCATTAAAGGAAACTAGATTCTCTTGTCCCCATTCATTAATTCTAGAAAGGTCCTGGTTCAGAGAAATTGCAGTGTTTTATTTTTGAATTTATAAGATCGGGTTGGGTGAAAGAATTGGTAAATGTGAAGGAACTGTGGAGTGTTGAGTCATCTGCGTAGGAATGTATTGGATTATGAGTGGTAGATATGAGATCATTGATATGAATGAGGAACAGAGTTGGGGCCAAAACTGATCCCTGGGGAACACCAGCATTTATTGAGTGAAATTGAGAATAAAGGCCATCTACCATTACACGTATTTTTCTGTTATGAAGATAAGAAGAAATTAGTGGAACTAATGATGCAAGGCCGTAGTGTGACATCTTCGACAATAAGGATTGATGCCAGACTCTATCAAATGCCTTTGATATATCCAGTGCTATTGTATGTGTTTCACCATGTTGGTCTGTAGCTTGGTTGATTTGATGCGTAAGAAGGCAAAGAATGTCTGCAGTTGATCGACATCGTCTAAAACCATATTGCCTATCACTGATTAATTTATTATTCTCCAGATGCTTAATTATGTGATTATTTAATATAATTTCAAAAACTTTGCCAAGAGTGGAAGTTATAGCTATTGGTCTGTAGTTTGATGGATCTGAAGAGGCACCTTTTTTAGGAACTGGATGGATGTTTGCTTCTTTCCAGGGTACTGGGAAGCATGAGGTATGAGTACACAGACGGAAAAATTTTGCCAATACAGGAGCGAGCACCAAGGAGCAATTCTTAAGTACTATTGGAGGAATTTCATCTGGACCAGGAGCCTTATCTACTGAGAGATTCTGCAAAATAGTTTTGACATGTCTGGTGTGGATCTTAAGTGAGGGAATTTCAGGTGAATTAAAATTAAGTACAGGGACATCTTGATTTATGTCATCTAAGGTTGAGTTGGTGGAGAAAATATCTGCAAGAAGGTTAGCTTTACCTCGTGGGTCACTTACAAGATTGCCAGTCGGAGATTTTAATGGTGGAATGGATGAAGCAGTAGTGAAGTTGGATTTGAATGAGTTAAGAGTAGACCAAAATATTTTGTTATCATTTGGATTATTTAGAAGTTTATTTGCCTGCTTATGGAGAAAGTTTGATTTAGTTAAGTTTAATACAGTTTTGGCATGATTTCTGATGTTTCTAAAGTAATTAAAGGCTTCATGTGTTTTTGATCTTGTGTATGCATTGTAGGCTATTGCTTTTTGTTCAGTTACTCTAGCACAATTATGGTCAAACCATTTAGGTGAATTAGATCTTTTACTGTACTTTTGATGAGGAATAAAAGTTTCCATTCCAATTTTTACAAAATCTTGTATGTGGCTCAAGGTGGAGTGTGCATCATTAGAAAAGAAAGAGGTCCAGGGAATATCAATAAAGAAACCTTGAAGACCCTCCCAGTCTGCCCTATCGTAATGCCATTTAGTCATTCAGTTACATGTGTTTGTGTAAATGAATATGTTTGTGAGTGTAATATAAAGTAATGCAAATACAGTATATGTGCGTAAATAAATGTTTGTTTACGAATGTTATATGGATGTTCAAATGCATGTCTACATGAGTATGTATGTGCGTGTGTAATGGCATGTACGTTTGGGTCATAATTTGGAGGGAACACAATTATTTATTTGTGAAAGAAATTGCAAAGTACACTGTAAAGTGATCAGCTCAGTAGCAGTAGGCTTTCAAGAATAAACTGAATAGCTTAATGAATTAATTGGGTGTTAGCTGGATCTGCCTTGCGTAGGCCAGTTGGGGGGGGGGGGGGGGGGCGCAGTGCAAGCTTGTATGCACGAGTAGGAATGTGCATGTACGAGCATAAAGCCTGTACGTTTGTGAGTGGAAATATGTGTTTGTATAATTGATGTACACAATTAATAATGAATGTACAATATGTTTGTGTGTGTGTGAGTATGTGTGTGTATATGTTTGTGTGTGTGTGTGTGATAGAGAGAGAATGAGAGTCATTCACATGACTTGTCTTTGTGAATGTGTGTTTGTGTTTGTGTGTGTGTGTGTGATAGAGAGAGAATGAGAGTCATTCACATAACTTGTCTGTGAATGTGTGTTTGTGTTTGTGTGTGTGTGTGATAGAGAGAGAATGAGAGTCATTCACATGACTTGTCTTTGTGAATGTGTGTGTTTGTGTTTGTGTGTGTGTGTGTGATAGAGAGAGAATGAGAGTTATTCACATAACTTGTCTTTGTGAATGTGTGTTTGTGTTTGTGATTAGGAATGCGAATATGTATTTGTGCGTGTGGTTCTGAAAGAACATTAGAGTGTGGGTGCGATTGTGGGAGGGAATATCAATCTGTGTGCGTGTGTATTCTGATTGGAAATGTGAAGGCGAGTGTGTAATTGTGAATGTATGTTCGAATATATGTGCGTTGTCGAGTGGTAATCTAAAAGTGTGTGTGTGTGTGTGTGTGTGTGTGTGTAGATATATGAATATAAATCACCGGGACACCACTGGTGGTGGCCCGTAGCCACTTCGATATATTAACAACCTTGACGTAGGAATAACTATATTAGCAAAATCAGTAAATTTACAGATGACACTAAAATGGAAACATTCCAAATAGATTTAGACATATTACACAAATGGGTAGTAAACTGGCAGATGAAGTTCAATGTAGGTAAATGCAGTGTAGTAAAATTGAGTAAATCGATAGGAAATGCAGGATACAATTTCGATAACGTGGATATAACTAACTCAAATAATGAAAAAGACTTGAGAATCATCGTCAACTGTGATTTGAAACCAAGATATCAATGCATCAGTGTTCGAAATAAGGCAAATAGAGTTCTTGGATATATATCTAGAAGTGTGAGTAACAGAACAGCAGACGTAATCTTGAAATTTTATCTAGCGTTAGTGAGACTACACATGAATTATGCTGTTCAAAATTGGAGTCCCTATTAGAGAATTAACATAGATTCCTTGGAGAGAGTACAACTAAGAATGACAAAAAATAATCTGTAATATTAGAAATCTTCCATATGAAGACAGGTTGAAGAAGCTAGGCTTACATTCGTTAAAAGACGCAGAGTTAGATATGATATGATATGATATACATAAGAACATAAGAAAATGGGAGTCTTCAAAAAGCCGATCGGCCCACACAAGGCAGATCCCTGTCACACCCAACACCAATTACAAGGCCCAATTAAAATGTACCGTATTAACAACACTTCACACACATTGATCTACTTCATAACTACCGTATACTATAGGTGTATGCTAAGTCAAAAGGGGAGGCTTGTTATGGATATGTGTCTATTTGTAGTTGTATCGATATGTATGTTTGAGAAATATGCATGGACTGGACTGAATGGCTAGCTAAAAGATTGAAAGAATATTAGGTGGATTGAGGGCTGGGGGAACATTCAATTGGAAGGAATTAGAAGGTCTTATGGGAGAGTTCTTGGGATTGATTTCTTAGTATAAGGAACAAATATAAATTGAAATACAGTGGAAGAGTAAAAAGTATCTGGAATCAACCTGAAGATTCCATTGTTTGAGTTTTATATAATTTAGTTTATATTAGTATGCATGTATGTATGTATGTATCATGTATGTATGTATGTTTATGTACAGTCACTGGTGAGTTAATATATACTACAATATTATGTATTATATGTGCTTACAGTATCCATATAGTATAATTATAAATAAACCATTTTGCACTTTTAAACGTATACAACTCAACCACAAATCTCCTTTAGTATACCGTGTGCTATATCGAGCCTTTGATCACCAAAAAGCTCTGCTTGGTCTTTTCAATTTAATTCAATTTCAGATATTAACAACACAATTTTAGAGGAACGACAGGACAAATTTCCATTCAAAGCGATACAGTATTCATAAAACAATTATTATATATGTTATACTTTTGTTTTTAATATAAACTATATATTACAAGGTTTCTAGTGTGTGGTCCAGGTCACAGTGATATTCCTGGTACGGTGCATTATATTCCTAGCTCCATATGTCACTATCGCTCAAACCAATACGGTGTTGAGGTTTGTTGAAAAGGTTCCCAGTATTTTATGGAATGTAGGCATTAATATATAATATATACCGGCGATACAATTATAATTAAAGAATAATTCAAGCATACTTAAGGTATATATAACCAATATCGGTAACTATTTAGTCTGGGATTAGAGGGTTGAACGTCAGAAACACTAGAACCTGGAGCTTCAACAAGCGTAAGTATAGTGCCAGGGAATACTAGTAAAGAACATAGCCTACTTGATTCAACACCCCTGATAATACCCTTCCCTAAATGCCCCAACAGTTTGACATCACAGTGGATGTTTAACAAGGACAAAATATTTATTGTTCAAAACCTTGGAGTAAAAGATACCGATTGTAAAAAAAGAAAAAAAAAATCCAGGGCAGTATGGTGCTGCTCCAGAGTAAAACAATATTGGGTGTGTGATTTTTTTTTCTTTTTTTCTCAACATGAGAAGAGCCTCATATTTGCAGGTACTGTTTTGGTAGTCGTATATTCGGGATTGGAAGCGAGACAATATTTTACTTTAGAATTGTATGCATTGGTAGAAATATTTTCACTTAGGCTATAGGCAATGCATTTTAAAGATTACATATATTTAAGTGTTCATAGTTCGATATAGTGTTACAACTGATTAAATATTTTTGTAGTGTAAAAGGATTGCTCTCAAAACTTAGATTTGTAGTATCATTGTTTACATTTTCATTAGTGTCTGAGGATCGATGCCGCACTTATTTTCTGTTTTCTAGCTATTACTAGACCATTTTATATTCAGATTAGGAAGGGTATATAGTATAAATATACAACAATACATACTGTTTGTAAATTTATACTTGATATTGACAGATTACTTGAATTTAAAGGCGATACTAGGGTTGGGTGGTGGCTGATAACTACCGTGTTGATGGAGCAATAATGGTTTGGTAGTTCTCACAGGTAAGCCACGGTAGCCTTGTCCGTTTCTTAGCCATTAATGTACGACTTTAACTTCATGACAAAGGGACAAGTGGCTTATTTCTACACTTTTGGTAGGCCTAATACACTTTATTGACAAAAATTAGGGGACGGTGTGAAAAAACTTTCAACTTCAAAAAAGCTGTGTCAAAATATCATACTGATCCAACTGTTTGTTAATAAGTTATTCCTGAAAAACGATGACAGACGGCCTCTGAAACCCATAGTAGCTAACTTACATAGCTCGTATACCATACGAAGCCAACTACACCTCTCCCACTACTACCTACTACTACTACTATTACTACTACTTGTCCTCTGCAATGTAAAAAAAAAAAAACATTTGTTTACAAACAATTAACACATACATACAATGAAATACATACACAATTCACACAATTAACAATTAGAGGCAATTTAATACATACATATATACAAATTAATACACGATACATAAAATTACAATTGCCCCATTTTTCCTATTTTTTGGTGATTTTTTGTTTTTTCAATTTTTTTAGTTTTTTCTGGGGGGGTGGGAATTGAATACATAGAAATTAATACACAATTACAATCAATTTAATACATACATTGAAATAAATATATACACAATATCAATGAAATACATACAATGAAATACATACACACATTCATACAAACATTCATACACAAACCAGGTGATCAATCTAGTCTGTTCGGTGGCCAGCTAACCTATCACTGTCTGACCAAATCCTGAGTTACCCCAGGGCTCGATCAGCCAACCAGTCAGTAAGGCTCTCACCACTTACCGCCTGGCTTGTGACTCGGCTGATATATTATTCATTAATAACACTTCACCGTCAGAGGGGTTAATCGGCGAGGTTCCAGACGACGAGGGGACAGGCGGTGAGGTTGCAGAGGTCGAGGGGACAGGCGGTCAGGTTGCAGAGGTCGAGGGGACAGGCGAGGTTGCAGGCGTCAAGGGGACAGGCGAGGTTGCAGGCGTGGGGCCAGGTGGTGAGATTGAAGACGTCTTCTTCATGCTTCTCTTGGTAGCCTTGGTAGCCATGGTGACAGGGCAGGACAGGGCAGCGTGCAGAGGGTGGCAGCAGAGGGTGGCAGGGTGGCAGGCAGGGTGACAGGATGGCAGAGTAGCAGGGATGGTGGTGGTCGTCGTGGTGTGGTGTGAGGTATGACGGCAGTCACTCCCGCTGTCCCTATATACCCCCCCCGTACGACATTGCCGCGTCTTCCCGGCAACACGCAGTGCGGCGGCGTTGCCAAACGAACGTATACTTCCACGTTCGACGAGAACTTTCTACGATTGACGAGAGCAGCTCTCGTCTGACGGGGTAGCTGCTACGTCTGACGAGGCTGCTCTGGTCAGACGGCCGTGGTGGCCAGGTCGGTCGTAAGTGTTCCCATCTTTTGACATACGTGAGGGCGAGCCACGTTCTTGATTCAACTCGATTCAACAACCACGCGGCCTTGGCTGCACCCACAACATTCCCGACCCACGTGGGCTACTCGTTTCTACTCGCGCCATGCGTGAGTACCCCCCCCCCCCCCCGACTGGCCGTAATTTCATTTACGTTTTGCGTATTATGCCATTACGTTTTACGTAATCGGTTGCCAACTACCAATATACCTTCGTTTACAACAGACGGGAGCTGACGGGAGCAATATACGTGAATGTGTGAATCCAGCATAAGGCTCTCACCACTTACCGCCTGGCTTGTGACTCGGCTGATATATTATAATCAAATGGATCTATTTCCGCATATTATTTTCCATGTTAATCATATATAGGCCAACAGTTATTTGCATGTATATGTATTTGTCTTGTAAATGAGATATATGTATATTTATGACAATAAACTTTAATATTTGAGTATGCGAAATAATTATTAGCCTAAGTATAATGTTAAGTATTTCCACAATATTATACAACAATGCATTGTGTGCGTTTTATATGTTAATCCTATTCACTGGCTCTATCGGAATAACATATGCCAGATCAGCCGGGTTGGGCCAATCAGCACTCTGCAGACCCCCATAATCCTGCGTTAATCCCTAACCGTTTTGGTAAGATGATCCTCAGGGTATTAGAGTGTGGAGCCTATAATTGGGCTTTGTAATTGAATTGGGGTTGTGTGGGACAGGGCCTGCCTTGCTTAGGCCAATCGGCTTTCTGCAGACTCCCATTTTCTTATGTTCTTATGTTCTTATATATTTTTTACAATTAATATATAGCTTTCGTGTTTTAATACTCCATTAAAATCAGCATAGCGAGTATAGCTGATGGTGATTATACAGTTTGCAATAGAAATAAAGGTATATAAATAAGGATGAGTGTAAGGCTATTTAGGCTCAATACATTATTGTAACGGTTTACATTCCACGGTTGTCACATTATTTGACAAAGTTTTCTACATTTCAAAATACTTGCATTACATAGATATATGCATCCAGAGGACGATGGTGTTTTGAAAATGGTTGTAACTATAATATGTCCTGATATACTGAACTTATAATATAGCCTGCTCTGATAGTGTGTCACGTAATAATTATGTATGATATCACGTACAAGCAGAGTAGGCTGTATTATATGTTCGATATATCAGACAATGACAACATTACAGAACATAAGAGAATACCATCATCTCTGGACGTATGTATGAACTTCATGCAAGTGTTTTAAATGTAGGAAATATCGTAACATAATTTAAAAACGTCTAAAATAAATGTGAATAAACTATTTGTTGGCGTAATATGTGTTATACTCACCAATGTTCATATACTTCTACAGTATTGGTGTTGTAACTTTAACAATACCACTAGCTTCTATACCTATGTTGCGTTTATTGGGGTACTAGCAGGGGTACCCGGCGTTGCCCGGGTAATCACCATAATCACCATCACTACTACCACCACTACTACTACCATAATCACCACTACCACAATCATCACAATACTACTACTACCATTATCACCGGCCTCGACCTCCCTGTGCCTCATTAAACGGCGACCTCGATTTCGGCTGCTAAATGACCTCCGATTTTGGATCTGACCTCATCCGTACTCCCATTCTGGGGGGCTGCGAACAACTTTCGTTCCATACACCTTTTCGATCGGAGGCCTCCTTCTGCCCCAAACGGCCATTTTTTTTTTTTCAATTTTGGCCTCGAAACGACCTCCGATCGTGGCCTCGCCCCCTCTATGACCTGACCCAGGTCAATTGACACCCACATGCAAAGTTTTAGCTCCCCAGGTCCGAAACTGCGGCCGCCTATTAACCCTCTCCGACATATGACGCAATTTTGAGCCTATTAGGGATACTTTAAAGCCTTTATTACCATCAGGGTTTTTTACAAACCTTTATTTTAGTTACTTCAACCTCTGCAGTTGTCTTTGAGTTAGATGTGGGCAGAAAACTAATTTTGGAGAGGTAATTATAAGAGTGAGAGAACTCTATTTCTTATTGCTAATCTGGCAACCTCTGCGTCATATATGTCTGAAGGGGTTAAGACCAGACACACACACACACAGACAATCGAAAATATTATATAGATTATAAGAAGCAAGTGATGTTTTTATATCTAACCCTAGTATTTTTAAAACTACACTAAGTGCTGCCTTAAACCTTCATAAACGAAATAGGCTATGCAGAAACAAAGTGTGATTTTTCTGAAACTAAATTATATTTATCCCATTATCACAAATGATCACTCGTATTATCTTCATTGGCTGTTTGGTTATCACTTATGGTTATAATACGGTGGTGACACCTGTATTATTAAACATGTGGCAAGGTTGTTACTAACACTATAGCGAACTAAGATAAAATAACTGTATGAGTGCTAATTTGTGATGAAAGACTAAATCACATTCAATTTCAGAAACATAACAATTTTGTTCTGCTTGTTTCGTTGATGAAGGTTTAGGGAAACATATTTTGTAACATTTGGGAAGGGCTCTACCAACGCTATATTGAACGAAGATAAAAACACAGAGTTAATTTGTGATAATGGACTCCAACACTGCATTTTCTACTGTCTATAGACTCTATACAATGGTAAAAGGAGGATATTGTCATTGCTACCAAAATACAGGTTCACAACGTAAACATTATACTGATAGTGCTACGGTCACACCTATTTATATATCGTTTACAATATAAGTTAACTGATGAAATAATGATAAGATCGTGGATAAAGCAAACAAATATATAATTAAGAAGAACTGGACCCGAGGCCCTCAGCGTGAGAACCCTGGTTGTGATACCAACGCCAAATTACTTCAGCAATAAAGTTCATACTACATTATTTACCAATCTTACCTTTATGACTTGCTATCATATTATTTAACGTTGTTACCGATAAATAGCAGACAATGTAGGACATGAGATAATAGCAGACAATGTAGGACATGAGATAATAGCAGACAATGTAGGACATGAGATAATAGCAGACAATGTAGGACATGAGATAATAGCAGACAATGTAGGACATGAGATAATAGCAGACAATGTAGGACATGAGATAATAGCAGACAATGTAGGACATGAGATAATAGCAGACAATGTAGGACATGAGATAATAGCAGACAATGTAGGACATGAGATAAATAGCAGACAATGTAGGACATGAGATAATAGCAGACAATGTAGGACATGAGATAATAGCAGACAATGTAGGACATGAGATAATAGCAGACAATGTAGGACATGAGATAATAGCAGACAATGTAGGACATGAGATAAATAGCAGACAATGTAGGACATGAGATAAATAGCAGACAATGTAGGACATGAGATAAATAGCAAACAATGTAGGACATGAGATAATAGCAGACAATGTAGGACATGAGATAAATAGCAGACAATGTAGGACATGAGATAAATAGCAGACAATGTAGGACATGAGATAATAGCAGACAATGTAGGACATGAGATAAATAGCAGACAATGTAGGACATGAGATAAATAGCAGACAATGTAGGACATGAGATAAATAGCAGACAATGTAGGACATGAGATAATAGCAGACAATGTAGGACATGAGATAAATAGCAGACAATGTAGGACATGAGATAATAGCAGACAATGTAGGACATGAGATAATAGCAGACAATGTAGGACATGAGATAATAGCAGACAATGTATGACATGAGAAAACCCATTCCCTTAATACCTATGGCTGAGTTAGGCACCGAGTATTATCTAATTATCCTTATTCCAACAAACAACCAAACAAAGACACACAACAAAAACAACAGGCGTATCTAGGCATCTGTAATAGTTTGCATTTAAAACTTACGATACATGTAATATTCAGGAAAATATTTCATTATAATTATACAGTACTTCGATGTTTAATATGGCAACTAATGGAAGGTAACATAATAATAATAATAATAATAATAATAATAATAATAATAATAATAATATAATATTATGTATGATGCCCTGCCGGAGTTGGTGGTTGGAACGCGGGACTCAGAATATAGAGTTCACACCGCTCCAGACAGACCAGTCACACTTCTTATTATCAACAACACAAACCTTTACCATATGAATATTTTCTACGTCTAAACCCTTTTACTACTTTTGATTTTATTTGTTCTACATGTGTGAAAGAGGCAATAGCAAAGTCTGTAACAAGTGTCTCCCAAAAATTTGAAAAAAGTTAAAGAGATCCAAATTCAAAGTGCGTTAGAGTCTAAATGCATGGACAAACGGAGCTTGAAGCAGTTTAAGTCATTGGATGAGGGAAAGACAGATTGAGTGAGAGAGTTACAAATCTATCTTGTTGAGCAGAAGAAAGACAAGGAAAATTGGTTCACTCTTGGGTTAGACAGTTGGACAGAATACGGGTGGAAATCTGTTAAAGGGCAGGTGCCTCTCTCCGTAATGGAGGAGGTATACACTGACATAGCTCTATAGAACATTGCTTCTTGTAAGAGAGAGAGAGAGAGAGAGAGAGAGAGAGAGAGAGAGAGAGAGAGAGAGAGAGAGAGAGAGAGAGAGAGAGAGAGAGAGAGAAAACATTGTTGTGGGTGTGTTGTATTTATATAAAAGAAATTAAACGCTATATGTAACAGATTCATTGTAAGAAACACACGATTGCCTTCAGTTTAAGTATATATATATACAGTATATATATATAATATATTATTATATATATAATTATATATATATATATATATATGTGTGTGTGTGTGTGTGTTTCTGTGTAGAATATCTCACAAATACGCATGAGTTACATGAATGAAGGTTTAGGCCTCAATTAGGATTTGAACTACAATAAAAGACGTTTCACGTATTAACCCACTAGGCCACGGCGTGATAAAAAACTTACCTAGCCTTTCCCATATATATACCGGTATATATACTGTATATACTTTACACTTGGCTTCATTATCAAGTATAGTACTCCTGTAGGTATAAACCACTTCTATATTAATTACACCGGTTCCTCTTAAAACGTCAGACTCGCTATCGCTCGCCAGGAAAAAATTGACACCTAAATGGCACGAAAAGGCTTAAAATTGACAACAAAATGGGGCGAAAGGTGTTAAAATCGCCAAACTAATGGACCGAAGGTCTTATACTCTGAAAACAAATGGGGCTTAACACGAAGGAGAAAAACGACCAGAAAAACGATCCATCTCCCCTTAAAGGTCTGAGTGAATGATGCTCAGTAAAGTTGTCCAAGGCACATTATTATAGCTATCAAGGCCACCAAGTAAACAGTCACCAAGGTTAAGGGGGGATGGCCCGGTTTTATGGACCACTTTCTCCCTCGTGTTTAGCCCCATTAGTGTTCAGATGCTAAGATGTTTGCCCAATTAGTTAGTCGATTTTAAGACCTATCGCCCCATTTCTTCGTCAATATTTAGACCTTTCGTGCTATTTAGGTGTCGATTTTTTCCCTGGCGAACGATAGTGAGCCTGTAAAAACGGGACATTTTTCTACCGAAAAATTTACAAATTAATCTAGAAGGGGGATCTAATAAACCCAAAAAGTGAACCATCTCCCGTGGAAAAAAAACCCAGGTATACTGTACTTGATAACGACGACAGGTGTAAAGTATATAATTATATCAACAGTATATATATATATATATATATATATATATATATATATATATACTGTATATATAGCCTATATATATATATATATACACACTTATACTAAAGGCAATTGTGTGTTTCTTACAATGAAACTGTTACATATAACGTTTCATGTATTGTTCTCACTAGTACAACACACCCACAACAATGTTCTCTCTCTCTCTCTCTCTTACAATAATGTAATGTAATGCAAGTATTGTCAAATGTAAAACATTTGGGAACTAATTGGAAAACCTTGAAACTTTTAAGGAAGTTGGGGTTGTGGTTATCAATATTTAGGAGAACTACTTGCTGTCATGTGTTTGTAGTGTATGTATTAATACGTATTATATATTCAGTAAACTTGCTATCCATCATCATCTCCTATAGATGTTTTTTTTAATTTCTGCTAATTTTAGATGACCGCTCCAACTTCCGTTTTGCCTGAAGATCGTACATGGTCAATAATTGCAACCTGGCAGTTATGTAGGAGTTTCTGGCTTCAGTATAACTTTGTCACCTTAAGGTACTATAGGTGACAGTGTTGACAGATGTACACTGTTACTAACTATATATTCAGAATCGGAAGGGTTTATGTGTAACAGGGTTAATTGAGATAGTCTTTACCCTTCTAATTCTCACAGATCCCTCCTAAGCTGTATAAAATCGTCTGTGATAGCAAGAATACAGCGTCAGAACGCGTCATAATCATCAAAGGGTTAAACAAAAGGTATATATTAATGACCAGAGTGACTCGACCCGAGGCCCTCAGTGCGAGAACCCCTACATTATATTGCCCTATCTTTCACTTATGACTTACAATTAACACTTTGAAGATTACCACGCATTTTGACAGTGTATTCTGGCTATCATTACACGATTGTATACAACATAGGAAGGATCTGACTTTCTCTTACCATTTATAATGTGAATAAGATGGTATAATAATAGCCAGAGAACAGACAGGAAATGCGTCATCATATTTTCTAAGGGTTAAGAGGATGAACTTCGCCACGACTATGGCCATATACTGTATATTTATTTTCTAAGGGTTAAGAGGATCAACTTCGCCACGACTATGGCCATATAGTGTATATTTATTTTCTAAGGGTTAAGAGGATACTGAGCGATTTGTATGTGTAAATAATTGTTGGTTTCGTAATTAACTTATAAGTTGTACTGATTCATAGAAAGTGACACACCTTTAAGGGGATGTTATCGTTTGCTCCCTAGACCTTTATCAAGCTTTCAAATCACCTGCAAGATCCCCCTTCGAGTTTGTACATTTGTATATTAGCTCACCAGGAAAAGATCGGCAAGTAAATACCACGAAAGGTCTTTATATTAGCAAATAAATGGAGCGAAGTCTCAAAATCGCCAATCTAGTAGGGAAAACGTCTAAATATTTTAAAACTAATGGGGCTAAACAATACATTATATGTATATATAGTATATATAGTATTAGTTAGGTGCCACTGACAGATCCCAAGGTGGCAACGTTCAGCCTCTTAACCCTTAGAAGATATGATCACGCATTGTGTTTATGCTTCCAGACTATTATTGGACGATTTTATTCAGATTACGTTTATAGAGTGTCCTGTTCATTACTTAGGGGTTCTTTTTCATTACTCAGGTGCCTCCTTCGCATTACACAGAAGTTCCCCACTTTTCATTACTTTGGTTACGCCATTTCATTACTCAGATGGGTCTCGTATTTGTGTCATGACAAAGGGCCTCCTTTTCAATAGTTTACTCAGGAGTCTTTTACGGTCACCTTTTCTCTTACTTTGGGCACCCTATTTTCATTACTAAGGAACTCTTTACCCAAGGCCTTAACCTTGGGATCTGTCAGTGGCCACCTAACTAACACTAGACGATCTGTCCAGTCTGTTCGGTGGCCACCTAACCAGTCACTGTCTGACCAAGTCTTGTATTAACTCAGGACTCGATCAGACAACCAGGCAGTGAGGCTCTCACCTCTTACCGCCCGGCTGTGAACTGGGTAATATATTATTATGCTTCGGGGGTATTTCCGCATATTATTTACGTTTGTTACCATATTATACCCATATTAAGGTAAACAGGTCATGACAATTAATGTATTGTATATTTCTTGTGATCTAACATTAACATGCGATATATTTGCAGACGTGAACTTTGTTTGATAAATACAAGAAGATTCACGATTGAGAGCTCACACTGCTCCAGACAGGACTGTCCAACATCTTATTATCAATAACACTAACATTACCATATGATTATGTTTATACATATTATGGATTGTATTCCCTTAGTTTATATAAGATTTTGTCCATTTGTTCTTTCATCATAAAGTTATAACTAATTTTTGAAGTATACCAATGAATTAAAGGGTTAAACGTAATCATAATATGGTATTCGTATGTGAAAAGTTTCCTGTATGTATTATGATGTATAATTTGTAGCTAAATACAATCCGGCTAAACTATATACTATTATTATAACAAACTAGAGTCTGTTCATTTAAACCAGATATCCGAGGTCCCGTGAAAATAGCTCAAATAATATTTCTTCACAATCTTACTTAATAACCGATATACACGAAAATAGCTTACAGTATTAACATTTTACTGTTGGAGATATGTATTTACAACTAGGACGAAGTGAGTGAAAAATATGACCGAACGTCTGGAAGGTAAACAAACAGTGACGATGTTATACCCTTGCCCAAGCCGACCTCCGTATATTTATGTTTCTTATATTAAGAGAAGGTGATGAAAATAAAAGTCAGGAAACTATATTATAAGTGCCATTTTAAGAAACATACGATTGCCTTTAATTGAAGAAACTAATATATATACCGGTATATATATATACATACTGTATATATATATATATATATATATACATGCTGTTATATATATACATACTGTATATACAGTATATGCGTGTGTGTATCTGTGTGTGTGTAGAATATCTCACAAATACGCGTTATTTACATTAATAATTGATAGGCTTCAGCCAGGGTTTGAACTTCAGTCAATCTAATGGACATCCAACGCCTTAGTCCACTCGGCAATGGGGTTACAAAAAGCTTACCAACCTTTTTCCTATATATATATATTCTGTAGATATATATAGTTTACACGTGCAGTCATTTTAACTCATACGAGTCTAAGAATGTCTTTTTCAATCGAGTTGTTAACTTATGGAATGGGCTTCCCTGAGATGTCATAGACTGCAACACCGTTTATTCATTTAAGCTTCCCCTAGACAAACACCTTACCTTAAATCCACGACTGACTCCATTTGTAAATGAATACATTTTGTTTGTCTCCCTTACCCACTGTAAACCACTGTTTGGACACTTGACCATCAGTGTTTTGGAGGGCAAAGTACACAGTCAACAAGGTTAACTCCTTCTTTACCGGTCACATCTTTTTACATTTATTTCAGGAATATTAAGACGATTGTGTGCAGTTTATAAACTAACAGTAACAAAAAGGTGAAGTGAGATAGTTCGAAGCCTGTCGATTGCTGGAGATTCTGAATAACATCGTCTAATATTAGCCAAAATATAGTGAAAAGGATGGCACCGGTACTGAAAGGGATAAGGACTTGGGATAAAAACAAAAACAAAGTGTTAACGCCTTGAGCGGGGTCGATCCTGGGATGACTGAGGTGACACTCCAAGACACCCATCCCTTCACCAACCAGCCGTTGATAACGGTGTGGTAAACTATAGGATGGGAATAATGAAAATAAACCAACATCAGAATGTCTGCATTGTGGAAGAGTGATTGTCAATGTATGGGTAATCCCCAGTTCACCCCTTGCGACCTTTAGGCTTTAAGGAAATTGGGGTTGTGGTTGTCCATATTAAGCAAAATTACTTGCTGACATGTGTTTGTAGTGCATATATATATATATATATATATATATATATATATATATATAAAAGGTGACAAAAGTGTTAAATAAAGACGCGAACTTCCAAACAACTGTCGAATTATTCCTACCCTAGTAGAGCAGTGATTTTAAGTTGAAGTGCAACACTTATAATAATAGTAAGTATTATCATACAAAGTAAAAATACAATATGCTTCATGCCCAGCCGAAGTTGGTGGTTTGAACGCGGGACTCTGATATAGAGTTCACACCGCTCCAGACAGGGCAGTCCACCATATTATTATCATCAACACAAACTTTGTCTCATGATTCTAGTATACATCTTATGATTTTTATTCCTTTCGACTTGATTTTAAAATTGTACCAAGTTTAGGAAGTAAATTGACGAATTAAAGGCTTAATCATTATCAACATATTATCTTCGTATTTGAGAAAGCTTCCTAAATGTTTCCGTTTCTGTACGATGATGATATTTGAATGTTATAGTTGGTGATAATATGAATATATATTGTTACGTGCATGAAGGAGACAAAAGGCATAGAGGTCCCCCAAGTGAGTCAAAATCAAGGAACCTTATTTAGGTGTGATGGCATGAATTGTGGTGTGCAAGTTAAGGGGGTACTGCTTGGTTTGGGTCTATAGAGTTATGGGGGTACTGCTTGGTTTGGGTCTATAGAGTTAAGGGGGTACTGCTTGGTTTGGGTCTATAGAGTTATGGGGGTACTGTTTGGTTTGGGTCTATAGAGTTAAGGGGGTACTGCTTGGTTTGGGTCTATAGAGTTATGGGGGTACTGCTTGGTTTGGGTCTATAGAGTTAAGGGGGTACTGCTTGGTTTGGGTCTATAGAGTTATGGGGGTACTGCTTGGTTTGGGTCTATAGAGTTAACGGGTACTGCTTGGTTTGGGTCTATAGAGTTAAGTGGGTACTGCTTGGTTTGGGTCTATAGAGTTATGGGTATACTGCTTGGTTTGGGTCTATAGAGTTAAGGGGGTACTGCTTGGTTTGGGTCTATAGAGTTAAGGGGGTACTGCTTGGTTTGGGTCTATAGAGTTAAGGGGGTACTGTTTGGTTTGGGTCTATAGAGTTAAGGGGGTACTGCTTGGTTTGGGTCTATAGAGTTAAGGGGGTACTGCTTGGTTTGGGTCTATAGAGTTAAGGGGGTACTGCTTGGTTTGGGTCTATAGAGTTAAGGGGGTACTGCTTGGTTTGGGTCTATAGAGTTAAGGGGGTACTGCTTGGTTTGGGTCTATAGAGTTAAGGGGGTACTGCTTGGTTTGGGTCTATAGAGTTAAGGGGGTACTGCTTGGTTTGGGTCTATAGAGTTAAGGGGGTACTGCTTGGTTTGGGTCTATAGAGTTAAGGGGGTACTGCTTGGTTTGGGTCTATAGAGTTATGGGGGTACTGCTTGGTTTGGGTCTATAGAGTTAAGGGGGTACTGCTTGGTTTGGGTCTATAGAGTTAAGGGGGTACTGCTTGGTTTGGGTCTATAGAGTTAAGGGGGTACTGCTTGGTTTGGGTCTATAGAGTTATGGGGGTACTGCTTGGTTTGGGTCTATAGAGTTAAGGGGGTACTGCTTGGTTTGGGTCTATAGAGTTAAGGGGGTACTGCTTGGTTTGGGTCTATAGAGTTAAGGGGGTACTGCTTGGTTTGGGTCTATAGAGTTAAGGGGTACTGCTTGGTTTGGGTCTATAGAGTTAAGGGGGTACTGCTTGGTTTGGGTCTATAGAGTTAAGGGGGTACTGCTTGGTTTGGGTCTATAGAGTTATGGGGGTACTGCTTGGTTTGGGTCTATAGATTTATTTATTTATTTTTGAGTTTCCTCGCTAGACCTCAAAATCAAGCTTAGAAAAACATTCCCTTGACCCCCTTTCAAATGTTTGTACATTTTGTGGATCCCTTCTAAAAATAGAAGGCTCGCTATCGCTCACCAGGAAAGAAATCGACACTTATGGGGCACGAAAGGATTTAATATTACGAAGTGGCTATGGGACACCACCAGTGGCGTCACGCAGCCCAGCCACACTGGGTAGGCTACGGGACACCACCACAAGTGTTTTCGTATTTATCGACATATAATTCAGCCAATTAGACTCTTGAATCGAAATTCTTTAGATTATTATTTATATTATCATTAAAAACGTTGGACTTTATTAAATTATAATCCTACATGTTGTATATACAGACCTATTCCACACTCAACTCCCTACGCTACACACACTCACACATACCTATTTATACATCTAACTAGGCTTATATATAGCCGTTATATATGTGTTTATATTCTTCGTCTTACATATCCATCTTATAAGAACATATGGGAGTCTGCAGACAGTCGATTGGCCAAAACAAGGCAGATCCCTCTCACACCCAACCCATCTCGTTCATACGTTTATCTGATTTTATTTTGAAACTCTCTATCGTTCTTGATCCCACAATGGCGCTAGGTAGCCTATTTCACATGTCTATTGTCTACATATCTGTTACCATTATGGTATAATCAAACAAAATTAAAGTCATTCATACTTGCATAACGTGCTATACGACAGCTTGACGACGTTCACAAGCACAAGTGCGTCAATGTGTGGATAGTTACATGTGTTTGTGTAAATGAATATGTTTGTGAGTGTAATATAAAGTAATGCAAATACAGTATATGTGCGTAAATAAATGTTTGTTTACGAATGTTATATGGATGTTCAAATGCATGTCTACATGAGTATGTATGTGCGTGTGTAATGGCATGTACGTTTGGGTCATAATTTGGAGGGAACACAATTATTTATTTGTGAAAGAAATTGCAAAGTACACTGTAAAGTGATCAGCTCAGTAGCAGTAGGCTTTCAAGAATAAATTGAATAGCTTAATGAATTAATTGGGTGTGAGCTGGATCTGCCTTGCGTAGGCCAGTTGGGGGGGGGGGGGGGGGGGGGGGGCAGTGCAAGCTTGTATGCACGAGTAGGAATGTGCATGTACGAGCATAAAGCCTGTACGTTTGTGAGTGGAAATATGTGTTTGTATAATTGATGTACACAATTAATAATGAATGTACAATATGTTTGTGTGTGTGAGTATGTGTGTATGTGTTTGTGTGTGTGTGTGATAGAGAGAGAATGAGAGTCATTCACATGACTTGTCTTTGTGAATGTGTGTTTGTGTTTGTGTGTGTGTGTGTGATAGAGAGAGAATGAGAGTCATTCACATAACTTGTCTGTGAATGTGTGTTTGTGTTTGTGTGTGTGTGTGATAGAGAGAGAATGAGAGTCATTCACATGACTTGTCTTTGTGAATGTGTGTTTGTGTTTGTGTGTGTGTGTGATAGAGAGAGAATGAGAGTTATTCACATAACTTGTCTTTGTGAATGTGTGTTTGTGTTTGTGATTAGGAATGCGAATATGTATTTGTGCGTGTGGTTCTGAAAGAACATTAGAGTGTGGGTGCGATTGTGGGAGGGAATATCAATCTGTGTGCGTGTGTATTCTGATTGGAAATGTGAAGGCGAGTGTGTAATTGTGAATGTATGTTCGAATATATGTGCGTTGTCGAGTGGTAATCTAAAAGTGTGTGTGTGTGTGTGTGTGTGTGTGTAGATATATGAATATAAATCACCGGGACACCACTGGTGGTGCCCCGTAGCCACTTCGATATATTAACAACCTTGACGTAGGAATAACTATATTAGCAAAATCAGTAAATTTACAGATGACACTAAAATGGAAACATTCCAAATAGATTTAGACATATTACACAAATGGGTAGTAAACTGGCAGATGAAGTTCAATGTAGGTAAATGCAGTGTAGTAAAATTGAGTAAATCGATAGGAAATGCAGGATACAATTTCGATAACGTGGATATAACTAACTCAAATAATGAAAAAGACTTGAGAATCATCGTCAACTGTGATTTGAAACCAAGATATCAATGCATCAGTGTTCGAAATAAGGCAAATAGAGTTCTTGGATATATATCTAGAAGTGTGAGTAACAGAACAGCAGACGTAATCTTGAAATTTTATCTAGCGTTAGTGAGACTACACATGAATTATGCTGTTCAAAATTGGAGTCCCTATTAGAGAATTAACATAGATTCCTTGGAGAGAGTACAACTAAGAATGACAAAAAATAATCTGTAATATTAGAAATCTTCCATATGAAGACAGGTTGAAGAAGCTAGGCTTACATTCGTTAAAAAGACGCAGAGTTAGATATGATATGATATACATAAGAACATAAGAAAATGGGAGTCTTCAAAAAGCCGATCGGCCCACACAAGGCAGATCCCTGTCACACCCAACACCAATTACAAGGCCCAATTAAAATGTACCGTATTAACAACACTTCACACACATTGATCTACTTCATAACTACCGTATACTATAGGTGTATGCTAAGTCAAAAGGGGAGGCTTGTTATGGATATGTGTCTATTTGTAGTTGTATCGATATGTATGTTTGAGAAATATGCATGGACTGGACTGAATGGCTAGCTAAAAGATTGAAAGAATATTAGGTGGATTGAGGGCTGGGGGAACATTCAATTGGAAGGAATTAGAAGGTCTTATGGGAGAGTTCTTGGGATTGATTTCTTAGTATAAGGAACAAATATAAATTGAAATACAGTGGAAGAGTAAAAAGTATCTGGAATCAACCTGAAGATTCCATTGTTTGAGTTTTATATAATTTAGTTTATATTAGTATGCATGTATGTATGTATGTATCATGTATGTATGTATGTTTATGTACAGTCACTGGTGAGTTAATATATACTACAATATTATGTATTATACGTGCTTACAGTATCCATATAGTATAATTATAAATAAACCATTTTGCACTTTTAAACGTATACAACTCAACCACAAATCTCCTTTAGTATACCGTGTGCTATATCGAGCCTTTGATCACCAAAAAGCTCTGCTTGGTCTTTTCAATTGAATTCAATTTCAGATATTAACAACACAATTTTAGAGGAACGACAGGACAAATTTCCATTCAAAGCGATACAGTATTCATAAAACAATTATTATATATGTTATACTTTTGTTTTTAATATAAACTATATATTACAAGGTTGCTAGTGTGTGGTCCAGGTCACAGTGATATTCCTGGTACGGTGCATTATATTCCTAGCTCCATATGTCACTATCGCTCAAACCAATACGGTGTGTGGTCCAGGTCACAGTGATATTCCTGGTACTGTGCATTATATTCCTAGCTCCATATGTCACTATCGCTCAAACCAATACGGTGTGTGGTCCAGGTCACAGTGATATTCCTGGTACGGTGCATTGTATTCCTAGCTCCATATGTCACTATCGCTCAAACCAATACGGTGTGTGGTCCAGGTCACAGTGATATTCCTGGTACGGTGGTGCATTGTATTCCTAGCTCCATATGTCACTATCGCACAAACCAATACGGTGTGTGGTCCAGGTCACAGTGATATTCCTGGTACGGTGCATTGTATTCCTAGCTCCATATGTCACTATCGCTCAAACCAATACGGTGTGTGGTCCAGGTCACAGTGATATTCCTGGTACGGTGCATTGTATTCCTAGCTCCATATGTCACTATCGCTCAAACCAATACGGTGTGTGGTCCAGGTCACAGTGATATTCCTGGTACGGTGCATTGTATTCCTAGCTCCATATGTCACTATCACTCAAACCAATACGGTGTGTGGTCCAGGTCACAGTGATATTCCTGGTACGGTGCATTGTATTCCTAGCTCCATATGTCACTATCACTCAAACCAATACGGTGTGTGGTCCAGGTCACAGTGATATTCCTGGTACTGTGCATTATATTCCTAGCTCCATATGTCACTATCGCTCAAACCAATACGGTGTTGAGGTTTGTTGAAAAGGTTCCCAGTATTTTATGGAATGTAGGCATTAATATATAATATATACCGGCGATACAATTATAATTAAAGAATAATTCAAGCATACTTAAGGTATATATAACCAATATCGGTAAAAGATATATATTTAGTCTGGGATTAAAGGGTTGAACGGCAGAAACACTAGAACCTGGAGCTTCAACAAGCGTAAGTATAGTGCCAGGGAATACTAGTAAAGAACATAGCCTACTTGATTCAACACCCCTGATAATACCCTTCCCTAAATGCCCCAACAGTTTGACATCACAGTGGATGTTTAACAAGGACAAAATATTTATTGTTCAAAACCTTGGAGTAAAAGATACCGATTGTAAAAGAAGAAAAAAAAAAAAAATCCAGGGCAGTATGGTGCTGCTCCAGAGTAAAACAATATTGGGTGTGTGATTTTTTGTTCTTTTTTTCTCAACATGAGAAGAGCCTCATATTTGCAGGTACTGTTTTGGTAGTCGTATATTCGGGATTGGAAGCGAGACAATATTTTACTTTAGAATTGTATGCATTGGTAGAAATATTTTCACTTAGGCTATAGGCAATGCATTTTAAAGATTACATATATTTAAGTGTTCATAGTTCGATATAGTGTTACAACTGATTAAATATTTTTGTAGTGTAAAAGGATTGCTCTCAAAACTTAGATTTGTAGTATCATTGTTTACATTTTCATTAGTGTCTGAGGATCGATGCCGCACTTATTTTCTGTTTTCTGGCTATTACTAGACCATTTTATATTCAGATTAGGAAGGGTATATAGTATAAATATACAACAATACATACTGTTTGTAAATTTATACTTGATATTGACAGATTACTTGAATTTAAAGGCGATACTAGGGTTGGGTGGTGGCTGATAACTACCGTGTTTGATGGAGGAGCAATAATGGTTTGGTAGTTCTCACAGGTAAGCCACGGTAGCCTTGTCCGTTTCTTAGCCATTAATGTACGACTTTAACTTCATGACAAAGGGACAAGTGGCTTATTTCTACACTTTTGGTAGGCCTAATACACTTTATTGACAAAAATTAGGGGACGGTGTGAAAAAACTTTCAACTTCAAAAAAGCTGTGTCAAAATATCATACTGATCCAACTGTTTGTTAATAAGTTATTCCTGAAAAACGATGACAGACGGCCTCTGAAACCCATAGTAGCTAACTTACATAGCTCGTATACCATACGAAGCCAACTACACCTCTCCCACTACTACCTACTACTACTACTATTACTACTACTTGTCCTCTGCAATGTAAAAAAAAAAAACATTTGTTTACAAACAATTAACACATACATACAATGAAATACATACACAATTCACACAATTAACAATTAGAGGCAATTTAATACATACATATATACAAATTAATACACGATACATAAAATTACAATTGCCCCATTTTACCTATTTTTTGGTGATTTTTTGTTTTTTCAATTTTTTTAGTTTTTTCTGGGGGGGTGGGAATTGAATACATAGAAATTAATACACAATTACAATCAATTTAATACATACATTGAAATAAATATATACACAATATCAATGAAATACATACAATGAAATACATACACACATTCATACAAACATTCATACACAAACCAGGTGATCAATCTAGTCTGTTCGGTGGCCAGCTAACCTATCACTGTCTGACCAAATCCTGAGTTACCCCAGGGCTCGATCAGCCAACCAGTCAGTAAGGCTCTCACCACCGCTTGTGACTCGGCTGATATATTATTCATTAATAACACTTCACCGTCAGAGGGGTTAATCGGCGAGGTTCCAGACGACGAGGGGACAGGCGGTGAGGTTGCAGAGGTCGAGGGGACAGGCGGTCAGGTTGCAGAGGTCGAGGGGACAGGCGAGGTTGCAGGCGTCAAGGGGACAGGCGAGGTTGCAGGCGTGGGGCCAGGTGGTGAGATTGAAGACGTCTTCTTCATGCTTCTCTTGGTAGCCTTTGTAGCCATGGTGACAGGGCAGGACAGGGCAGCGTGCAGAGGGTGGCAGCAGAGGGTGGCAGGGTGGCAGGCAGGGTGACAGGATGGCAGAGTAGCAGGGATGGTGGTGGTCGTCGTGGTGTGGTGTGAGGTATGACGGCAGTCACTCCCGCTGTCCCTATATACCCCCCCCGTATGACATTGCCGCGTCTTCCCGGCAACACGCAGTGCGGCGGCGTTGCCAAACGAACGTATACTTCCACGTTCGACGAGAACTTTCTACGATTGACGAGAGCAGCTCTCGTCTGACGGGGTAGCTGCTACGTCTGACGAGGCTGCTCTGGTCAGACGGCCATGGTGGCCAGGTCGGTCGTAAGTGTTCCCGTCTTTTGACATACGTGAGGGCGAGCCACGTTCTTGATTCAACTCGATTCAACAACCACGCGGCCTTGGCTGCACCCACAACATTCCCGACCCACGTGGGCTACTCGTTTCTACTCGCGCCATGCGTGAGTACCCCCCCCCCCCGACTGGCCGTAATTTCATTTACGTTTTGCGTATTATGCCATTACGTTTTACGTAATCGGTTGCCAACTACCAATATACCTTCGTTTACAACAGACGGGAGCTGACGGGAGCAATATACGTGAATGTGTGAACCCAGCATAAGGCTCTCACCACTTACCGCCTGGCTTGTGACTCGGCTGATATATTATAATCAAATGGATCTATTTCCGCATATTATTTTCCATGTTAATCATATATAGGCCAACAGTTATTTGCATGTATATGTATTTGTCTTGTAAATGAGATATATGTATATTTATGACAATAAACTTTAATATTTGAGTATGCGAAATAATTATTAGCCTAAGTATAATGTTAAGTATTTCCACAATATTATACAACAATGCATTGTGTGCGTTTTATATGTTAATCCTATTCACTGGCTCTATCGGAATAACATATGCCGGATCAGCCGGGTTGGGCCAATCAGCACTCTGCAGACCCCCATAATCCTGCGATAATCCCTAACCGTTTTGGTAAGATGATCCTCAGGGTATTAGAGTGTGGAGCCTATAATTGGGCTTTGTAATTGAATTGGGGTTGTGTGGGACAGGGCCTGCCTTGCTTAGGCCAATCGGCTTTCTGCAGACTCCCATTTTCTTATGTTCTTATGTTCTTATATATATTTTACAATTAATATATAGCTTTCGTGTTTTAATACTCCATTAAAATCAGCATAGCGAGTATAGCTGATGGTGATTATACAGTTTGCAATAGAAATAAAGGTATATAAATAAGGATGAGTGTAAGGCTATTTAGGCTCAATACATTATTGTAACGGTTTACATTCCACGGTTGTCACATTATTTGACAAAGTTTTCTACATTTCAAAATACTTGCATTACATAGATACATGCATCCAGAGGACGATGGTGTTTTGAAAATGGTTGTAACTATAATATGTCCTGATATACTGAACTTATAATATAGCCTGCTCTGATAGTGTGTCACGTAATAATTATGTATGATATCACGTACAAGCAGAGTAGGCTGTATTATATGTTCGATATATCAGACAATGACAACATTAAAGAACATAAGAGAATACCATCATCTCTGGACGTATGTATGAACTTCATGCAAGTGTTTTAAATGTAGGAAATATCGTAACATAATTTAAAAACGTCTAAAATAAATGTGAATAAACTATTTGTTGGCGTAATATGTGTTATACTCACCAATGTTCATATACTTCTACAGTATTGGTGTTGTAACTTTAACAATACCACTAGCTTCTATACCTATGTTGCGTTTATTGGGGTACTAGCAGGGGTACCCGGCGTTGCCCGGGTAATCACCATAATCACCATCACTACTACCACCACTACTACTACCATAATAACCACTACCACAATCATCACAATACTACTATTACCATTATCACCGGCCTCGACCTCCCTGTGCCTCATTAAACGGCGACCTCGATTTCGGCTGCTAAATGACCTCCGATTTTGGATCTGACCTCATCCGTACTCCCATTCTGGGGGGCTGCGAACAACTTTCGTTCCATACACCTTTTCGATCGGAGGCCTCCTTCTGCCCCAAACGGCCATTTTTTTTCTTCAATTTTGGCCTCGAAACGACCTCCGATCGTGGCCTCGCCCCCTCTATGACCTGACCCAGGTCAATTGACACCCACATGCAAAGTCTTAGCTCCCCAGGTCCGAAACTGCGGCCGCCTATTAAGACCAGACACACACACACACAGACAATCGAAAATATTATATAGATTATAAGAAGCAAGTGATGTTTTTATATCTACCCCTAGTATTTTTAAAACTACACTAAGTGCTGCCTTAAACCTTCATAAACGAAATAGGCTATGCAGAAACAAAGTGTGATTTTTCTGAAACTAAATTATATTTATCCCATTATCACAAATGATCACTCGTATTATCTTCATTGGCTGTTTGGTTATCACTTATGGTTATAATACGGTGGTGACACCTGTATTATTAAACATGTGGCAAGGTTGTTACTAACACTATAGCGAACTAAGATAAAATAACTGTATGAGTGCTAATTTGTGATGAAAGACTAAATCACATTCAATTTCAGAAACATAACTATTTTGTTCTGCTTGTTTCGTTGATGAAGGTTTAGGGAAACATATTTTGTAACATTTGGGAAGGGCTCTACCAACGCTATATTGAACGAAGATAAAAACACAGAGTTAATTTGTGATAATGGACTCCAACACTGCATTTTCTACTGTCTATAGACTCTATACAATGGTAAAAGGAGGATATTGTCATTGCTACCAAAATACAGGTTCACAACGTAAACATTATACTGATAGTGCTACGGTCACACCTATTTATATATCGTTTACAATATAAGTTAACTGATGAAATAATGATAAGATCGTGGATAAAGCAAACAAATATATAATTAAGAAGAACTGGACCCGAGGCCCTCAGCGTGAGAACCCTGGTTGTGATACCAACGCCAAATTACTTCAGCAATAAAGTTCATACTACATTATTTACCAATCTTACCTTTATGACTTGCTATCATATTATTTAACGTTGTTACCGATAAATTAGCAGACAATGTAGGACATGAGATAATAGCAGACAATGTAGGACATGAGATAATAGCAGACAATGTAGGACATGAGATAATAGCAGACAATGTAGGACATGAGATAATAGCAGACAATGTAGGACATGAGATAATAGCAGACAATGTAGGACATGAGATAATAGCAGACAATGTAGGACATGAGATAATAGCAGACAATGTAGGACATGAGATAATAGCAGACAATGTAGGACATGAGATAATAGCAGACAATGTAGGACATGAGATAAATAGCAGACAATGTAGGACATGAGATAATAGCAGACAATGTAGGACATGAGATAATAGCAGACAATGTAGGACATGAGATAATAGCAGACAATGTAGGACATGAGATAATAGCAGACAATGTAGGACATGAGATAAATAGCAGACAATGTAGGACATGAGATAAATAGCAGACAATGTAGGACATGAGATAAATAGCAAACAATGTAGGACATGAGATAATAGCAGACAATGTAGGACATGAGATAAATAGCAGACAATGTAGGACATGAGATAAATAGCAGACAATGTAGGACATGAGATAATAGCAGACAATGTAGGACATGAGATAAATAGCAGACAATGTAGGACATGAGATAAATAGCAGACAATGTAGGACATGAGATAAATAGCAGACAATGTAGGACATGAGATAATAGCAGACAATGTAGGACATGAGATAAATAGCAGACAATGTAGGACATGAGATAATAGCAGACAATGTAGGACATGAGATAATAGCAGACAATGTAGGACATGAGATAATAGCAGACAATATAGGACATGAGATAATAGCAGACAATGTAGGACATGAGATAATAGCAGACAATGTAGGACATGAGATAATAGCAGACAATGTAGGACATGAGAAAACCCATTCCCTTAATACCTATGGCTGAGTTAGGCACCGAGTATTATCTAATTATCCTTATTCCAACAAACAACCAAACAAAGACACACAACAAAAACAACAGGCGTATCTAGGCATCTGTAATAGTTTGCATTTAAAACTTACGATACATGTAATATTCAGGAAAATATTTCATTATAATTATACAGTACTTCGATGTTTAATATGGCAACTAATGGAAGGTAACATAATAATAATAATAATAATAATAATAATAATAATAATAATAATAATAATAATATAATATTATGTATGATGCCCTGCCGGAGTTGGTGGTTGGAACGCGGGACTCAGAATATAGAGTTCACACCGCTCCAGACAGGACAGTCACACTTCTTATTATCAACAACACAAACCTTTACCATATGAATATTTTCTACGTCTAAACCCTTTTACTACTTTTGATTTTATTTGTTCTACATGTGTGAAAGAGGCAATAGCAAAGTCTGTAACAAGTGTCTCCCAAAAATTTGAAAAAAGTTAAAGAGATCCAAATTCAAAGTGCGTTAGAGTCTAAATGCATGGACAAACGGAGCTTGAAGCAGTTTAAGTCATTGGATGAGGGAAAGACAGATTGAGTGAGAGAGTTACAAATCTATCTTGTTGAGCAGAAGAAAGACAAGGAAAATTGGTTCACTCTTGGGTTAGACAGTTGGACAGAATACGGGTGGAAATCTGTTAAAGGGCAGGTGCCTCTCTCCGTAATGGAGGAGGTATACACTGACATAGCTCTATAGAACATTGCTTCTTGTAATAGAGAGAGAGAGAGAGAGAGAGAAAGAGAGAGAGAGAGAGAGAGAGAGAGAGAGAGAGAGAGAGAGAGAGAGAGAGAGAGAGAGAGAGAGAGAGAGAGAGAGAGAAAACATTGTTGTGGGTGTGTTGTATTTATATAAAAGAAATTAAACGCTATATGTAACAGATTCATTGTAAGAAACACACGATTGCCTTCAGTTTAAGTATATATATATACAGTATATATATATAATATATTATTATATATATAATTATATATATATATATATATGTGTGTGTGTGTGTGTGTGTGTTTCTGTGTAGAATATCTCACAAATACGCATGAGTTACATGAATGAAGGTTTAGGCCTCAATTAGGATTTGAACTACAATAAAAGACGTTTCACGTATTAACCCACTAGGCCACGGCGTGATAAAAAACTTACCTAGCCTTTCCCATATATATACCGGTATATATACTGTATATACTTTACACTTGGCTTCATTATCAAGTATAGTAGTCCTGTAGGTATAAACCACTTCTATATTAATTACACCGGTTCCTCTTAAAACGTCAGACTCGCTATCGCTCGCCAGGAAAATTTCGACAGCTAAATGGCATGAAAAATCTTAAATTTAACAATAAAATGGGGCGAAAGGTGTTAAAATCGCCAAACTAATGGACCGAAGGTCTTATACTCTGAAAACAAATGGGGCTTAACACGAAGGAGAAAAACGACCAGAAAAACGATCCATCTCCCCTTAAAGGTCTGAGTGAATGATGCTCAGTAAAGTTGTCCAAGGCACATTATTATAGCTATCAAGGCCACCAAGTAAACAGTCACCAAGGTTAAGGGGGGATGGCCCGGTTTTATGGACCACTTTCTCCCTCGTGTTTAGCCCCATTAGTGTTCAGATGCTAAGATGTTTGCCCAATTAGTTAGTCGATTTTAAGACCTATCGCCCCATTTCTTCGTCAATATTTAGACCTTTCGTGCTATTTAGGTGTCGATTTTTTCCCTGGCGAACGATAGTGAGCCTGTAAAAACGGGAAATTTTTCTACCGAAAAATTTACAAATTAATCTAGAAGGGGGATCTAATAAACCCAAAAAGTGAACCATCTCCCGTGGAAAAAAACCCCCCCCCAAAAAAAACCCAGGTATACTGTACTTGATAACGACGACAGGTGTAAAGTATATAATTATATCAACAGTATATATATATATATATATATATATATATATATATATATATATATATATACTGTATATATAGCCTATATATATATATATATACACACTTATACTAAAGGCAATTGTGTGTTTCTTACAATGAAACTGTTACATATAACGTTTCATGTATTGTTCTCACTAGTACAACACACCCACAACAATGTTCTCTCTCTCTCTCTCTCTTACAATAATGTAATGTAATGCAAGTATTGTCAAATGTAAAACATTTGGGAACTAATTGGAAAACCTTGAAACTTTTAAGGAAGTTGGGGTTGTGGTTATCAATATTTAGGAGAACTACTTGCTGTCATGTGTTTGTAGTGTATGTATTAATACGTATTATATATTCAGTAAACTTGCTATCCATCATCATCTCCTATAGATGTTTTTTTTAATTTCTGCTAATTTTAGATGACCGCTCCAACTTCCGTTTTGCCTGAAGATCGTACATGGTCAATAATTGCAACCTGGCAGTTATGTAGGAGTTTCTGGCTTCAGTATAACTTTGTCACCTTAAGGTACTATAGGTGACAGTGTTGACAGATGTACACTGTTACTACTATATTCAGAATCGGAAGGGTTTATGTGTAACAGGGTTAATTGAGATAGTCTTTACCCTTCTAATTCTCACAGATCCCTCCTAAGCTGTATAAAATCGTCTGTGATAGCAAGAATACAGCGTCAGAACTCGTCATAATCATCAAAGGGTTAAACAAAAGGTATATATTAATGACCAGAGTGACTCGACCCGAGGCCCTCAGTGCGAGAACCCCTACATTATATTGCCCTATCTTTCACTTATGACTTACAATTAACACTTTGAAGATTACCACGCATTTTGACAGTGTATTCTGGCTATCATTACACGATTGTATACAACATAGGAAGGATCTGACTTTCTCTTACCATTTATAATGTGAATAAGATGGTATAATAATAGCCAGAGAACAGACAGGAAATGCGTCATCATATTTTCTAAGGGATAAGAGGATGAACTTCGCCACGACTATGGCCATATACTGTATATTTATTTTCTAAGGGTTAAGAGGATCAACTTCGCCACGACTATGGCCATATACTGTATATTATTTTCTAAGGGTTAAGAGGATCAACTTCGCCACGACTATGGCCATATACTGTATATTTATTTTCTAAGGGTTAAGAGGATCAACTTCGCCACGACTATGGCCATATAGTGTATATTTATTTTCTAAGGGTTAAGAGGATACTGAGCGATTTGTATGTGTAAATAATTGTTGGTTTCGTAATTAACTTATAAGTTGTACTGATTCATAGAAAGTGACACACCTTTAAGGGGATGTTATCGTTTGCTCCCTAGACCTTTATCAAGCTTTGAAATCACCTGCAAGATCCCCCTTCGAGTTTGTACATTTGTGTATTAGCTCACCAGGAAAAGATCGGCAAGTAAATACCACGAATTTATTTATTAGCAAATAAATGGAGCGAAGTCTCAAAATCGCCAATCTAGTGGGGAAAACGTCTAAATATTTTAAAACTAATGGGGCTAAACAAGAGGGAGAGGGAAGTCCATACATTATATGTATATAAAAGGTCATAGTCGGTGGCAACGTTCAGCCTCTTAACCCTTAGAAGATATGATCACGCATTGTGTTTATGCTTCCAGACTATTATTGGACGATTTTATTCAGATTACGTTTATAGAGTGTCCTGTTCATTACTTAGGGGTTCTTTTTCATTACTCAGGTGCCTCCTTCGCATTACACAGAAGTTCCCCACTTTTCATTACTTTGGTGACGCCATTTCATTACTCGGATGGGTCTCGTATTTGTGTCATGACAAAGGGCCTCCTTTTCAATAGTTTACTCAGGAGTCTTTTACGGTCACCTTTTCTCTTACTTTGGGCACCCTATTTTCATTACTAAGGAACTCTTTACCCAAGGCCTTAACCTTGGGATCTGTCAGTGGCCACCTAACTAACACTAGACGATCTGTCCAGTCTGTTCGGTGGCCACCTAACCAGTCACTGTCTGACCAAGTCTTGTATTAACTCAGGACTCGATCAGACAACCAGGCAGTGAGGCTCTCACCTCTTACCGCCCGGCTGTGAACTGGGTAATATATTATTATGCTTCGGGGGTATTTCCGCATATTATTTACGTTTGTTACCATATTATACCCATATTAAGGTAAACAGGTCATGACAATTAATGTATTGTATATTTCTTGTGATCTAACATTAACATGCGATATATTTGCAGACGTGAACTTTGTTTGATAAATACAAGAAGATTCACGATTGAGAGCTCACACTGCTCCAGACAGGACTGTCCAACATCTTATTATCAATAACACTAACATTACCATATGATTATGTTTATACATAATATGGATTGTATTCCCTTAGTTTATATAAGATTTTGTCCATTTGTTCTTTCATCATAAAGTTATAACTAATTTTTGAAGTACACCAATGAATTAAAGGGTTAAACGTAATCATAATATGGTATTCGTATGTGAAAAGTTTCCTGTATGTATTACGATGTATAATTTGTAGCTAAATACAATCCGGCTAAACTATATACTATTATTATAACAAACTAGAGTCTGTTCATTTAAACCAGATATCCGAGGTCCCGTGAAAATAGCTCAAATAATATTTCTTCACAATCTTACTTAATAACCGATATACACGAAAATAGCTTACAGTATTAACATTTTACTGTTGGAGATATGTATTTACAACTAGGACGAAGTGAGTGAAAAATATGACCGAACGTCTGGAAGGTAAACAAACAGTGACGATGTTATACCCTTGCCCAAGCCGACCTCCGTATATTTATGTTTCTTATATTAAGAGAAGGTGATGAAAATAAAAGTCAGGAAACTATATTATAAGTGCCATTTTAAGAAACATACGATTGCCTTTAATTGAAGAAACTAATATATATATACCGGTATATATATATACATACTGTATATATATATATATATATATACATGCTGTTATATATATACATACTGTATATACAGTATATGCGTGTGTGTGTATCTGTGTGTGTGTAGAATATCTCACAAATACGCGTTATTTACATTAATAATTGATAGGCTTCAGCCAGGGTTTGAACTTCAGTCAATCAAATGGACATCCAACGCCTTAGTCCACTCGGCAATGGGGTTACAAAAAGCTTACCAACCTTTTTCCTATATATATATATTCTGTAGATATATATAGTTTACACGTGCAGTCATTTTAACTCATACGAGTCTAAGAATGTCTTTTTCAATCGAGTTGTTAACTTATGGAATGGGCTTCCCTGAGATGTCATAGACTGCAACACCGTTTATTCATTTAAGCTTCCCCTAGACAAACACCTTACCTTAAATCCACGACTGACTCCATTTGTAAATGAATACATTTTGTTTGTCTCCCTTACCCACTGTAAACCACTGTTTGGACACTTGACCATCAGTGTTTTGGAGGGCAAAGTACACAGTCAACAAGGTTAACTCCTTCTTTACCGGTCACAGTACACAGTCAACGAGGTTAACTTCTTCTTTCCCGGTCACAGTACACAGTCAACAAGGTTAACTCCTTCTTTACCGGTCACAGTACACAGTCAACAAGGTTAACTCCTTCTTTACCGGTCACAGTACACAGTCAACAAGGTTAACTCCTTCTTTACCGGTCACAAGTACACAGTCAACAAGGTTACACTCCTTCTTTACCGGTCACAGTACACAGTCAACAAGGTTAACTCCCTTCTTTGTACCGGTCCACAGTACACAGTCAACAAGGTTAACTCCTTCTTTACCGGTCACAGTACACAGTCAACAAGGTTAACTCCTTCTTTACCGGTCACAGTACACAGTCAACAAGGTTAACTCCTTCTTTACCGGTCACAGTACACAGTCAACAAGGTTAACTCCTTCTTTACCGGTCACAGTACACAGTCAACAAGGTTAACTCCTTCTTTACCGGTCACAGTACACAGTCAACAAGGTTAACTCCTTCTTTACCGGTCACAGTACACAGTCAACAAGGTTAACTCCTTCTTTACCGGTCACAGTACACAGTCAACAAGGTTAACTCCTTCTTTACCGGTCACAGTACACAGTCAACAAGGTTAACTCGCTCTTTACCGGTCACAGTACACAGTCAACAAGGTTAACCTCCTTCTTTACCGGTCACAGTACACAGTCAACCAAGGTTAACTCCTTCTTACCGGTCACAGTACACAGTCAACAAGGTTAACTCTTCTTTAAAACCGGTCACAGTACACAGTCAACAAGGTTAACTCCTTCTTTACCGGTCACAGTACACAGTCAACAAGGTTAACTCCTTCTTTACCGGTCACAGTACACAGTCAACAAGGTTAACTCCTTCTTTACCGGTCACAGTAACACAGTCAACAAGGTTAACTCCTTCTTTAACCGGTCACAGTACACAGTCAACAAGGTTAACTCCTTCTTTAATCCCGGTCACAGTACACAGTCCAACAAGGTTAACTCCTTCTTTACCGGTCACAGTACACAGTCAACAAGGTTAACTCCTTCTTTACCGGTCACAGTACACAGTCAAACAAGGTTAACTCCTTCTTTACCGGTCACAGTACACAGTCAACAAGGTTAACTCCTTCTTTACCGGTCACAGTACACAGTCAACAAGGTTAACTCCTTCTTACCGGTCACAGTACACAGTCAACAAGGTTAACTCCTTCTTACCGGTCACAGTACACAGTCAACAAGGTTAACTCCTTCTTTACCGGTTTCACAGTGCCACAGTCAACAAGGTTAACTCCTTCTTTACCGGTCACAGTACACAGTCAACAAGGTTAACGTCCTTCTTTCCCGGTCACAGTACACAGTCAACAAGGTTAACTCCTTCTTTACCGGTCACAGTACACAGTCAACAAGGTTAACTCTTCTTTACCGGTCACAGTACACAGTCAACAAGGTTAACTCCTTCTTTTACCGGTCACAGTACACAGTCAACAAGGTTAACTTCCTTCTTTACCGGTCACAGTACACAGTCAACAAGGTTAACTCCTTCTTTAACCGGTCACAGTACACAGTCAACAAGGTTAACTCCTTCTTTACGGTCACAGTACACAGTCAACAAGGTTAACTCCTGCTTTACCGGTCACAGTACACAGTCAACAAGGTTAACTCCTTCTTTACCGGTCACAGTACACAGTCAACAAGGTTAACTCCTTCTTTACCGGTCACAGTACACAGTCAACAAGGTAAACTCCTTCTTTACCGGTCACAGTACACAGTCAACAAGGTTAACTCCTTCTTTACCGGTCACAGTACACAGTCAACAAGGTTAACTCCTTCTTTACTGGTCACATCTTTTTACATTTATTTCAGGAATATTAAGACGATTGTGTGCAGTTTATAAACTAACAGTAACAAAAAGGTGAAGTGAGATAGTTCGAAGCCTGTCGATTGCTGGAGATTCTGAATAACATCGTCTAATATTAGCCAAAATATAGTGAAAAGGATGGCACCGGTACTGAAAGGGATAAGGACTTGGGATAAAAACAAAAACAAAGTGTTAACGCCTTGAGCGGGGTCGATCCTGGGATGACTGAGGTGACACTCCAAGACACCCATCCCTTCACCAACCAGCCGTTGATAACGGTGTGGTAAACTATAGGATGGGAATAATGAAAATAAACCAACATCAGAATGTCTGCATTGTGGAAGAGTGATTGTCAATGTATGGGTAATCCCCAGTTCACCCCTTGCGACCTTTAGGCTTTAAGGAAATTGGGGTTGTGGTTGTCCATATTAAGCAAAATTACTTGCTGACATGTGTTTGTAGTGCATATATATATATATAAAGGTGACATAAGTGTTAAATAAAGACGCGAACTTCCAAACAACTGTCGAATTATTCCTACCCTAGTAGAGCAGTTATTTTAAGTTGAAGTGCAACACTTATAATAATAGTAAGTATTATCATACAAAGTAAAAATACAATATGCTTCATGCCCAGCCGAAGTTGGTGGTTTGAACGCGGGACTCTGATATAGAGTTCACACCGCTCCAGACAGGGCAGTCCACCATATTATTATCATCAACACAAACTTTGTCTCATGATTCTAGTATACATCTTATGATTTTTATTCCTTTCGACTTGATTTTAAAATTGTACCAAGTTTAGGAAGTAAATTGACGAATTAAAGGCTTAATCATTATCAACATATTATCTTCGTATTTGAGAAAGCTTCCTAAATGTTTCCGTTTCTGTACGATGATGATATTTGAATGTTATAGTTGGTGATAATATGAATATATATTGTTACGTGCATGAAGGAGACAAAAGGCATAGAGGTCCCCCAAGTGACCAAGTGAGTCAAAATCAAGGAACCTTATTTAGGTGTGATGGCATGAATTGTGGTGTGCAAGTTAAGGGGGTACTGCTTGGTTTGGGTCTATAGAGTTAAGGGGGTACTGCTTGGTTTGGGTCTATAGAGTTAAGGGGGTACTGCTTGGTTTGGGTCTATAGAGTTAAGGGGTACTGCTTGGTTTGGGTCTATAGAGTTAAGGGGGTACTGCTTGGTTTGGGTCTATAGAGTTAAGGGGGTACTGCTTGGTTTGGGTCTATAGAGTTAAGGGGGTACTGCTTGGTTTGGGTCTATAGAGTTAAGGGGGTACTGCTTGGTTTGGGTCTATAGAGTTAAGGGGGTACTGCTTGGTTTGGGTCTATAGAGTTAAGGGGGTACTGCTTGGTTTGGGTCTATAGAGTTAAGGGGGTACTGCTTGGTTTGGGTCTATAGATTTATTTATTTATATTTGAGTTTCCTCGCTAGACTTCAAAATCAAGCTTAGAAAAACATTCCCTTGACCCCCTTTCAAATTTTTGTACATTTTGTGGATCCCTTCTAAAAATAGAAGGCTCGCTATCGCTCACCAGGAAAGAAATCGACACTTATGGGGCACGAAAGGATTTAATATTAACTAAAAAAAAAAAAATAGGTGAAAGGTCTCAAAATCGCCAGACTAACGGAACGAACGTCTTAAACCCTCAAAACGAATATGCTAAACATGAGGGAGAAGGGGATCCAGAAAAAGCGAGTAGTACCCCCTTAAGTGTAGTAAAATGAATAGGAGGAGGAGGTATTTGTGAGAGTTAGCTGAATTACTCTGTGTAGATGAAACACAAACAAAAACAGTAAGTGAAGCCAGATAAATTAAAAATGAGTTCCAGCCATTCCTTAACACATGACTATGGGTCCTCCAATTGTTTGTCTTCAAGAAATCAGACTGTAAGCGTAAAATATTGTTGTTTTCGTATATGACTAATGTCTTGGAATGATTCATAGTAAATATGACACTGGTATAATATAGGGTGTTTGTGTGTCTCTGTGTGTGTGTGTGGGGGGGGGGGGGTTACTCCCTAGACCCCCATCAAGCCTAAACACAACATATATAAATACATCCTGGAACACCCCTTTCCAGCTAGATTTGGAAAAATTTCGGTCCCAGCCTAATAATTCCTACAACTCCTTCTATAATGCAGGTTCGCTATCGTTCATCAAGGTACATTGACACCTAAGTGGCACGAACATTCTTAATATTGGCAAAAAAATGGGGCAAAAGATCTAAACACGCCAAACTAATAGGGTGCACTTCTTAAAATGGGCTAATTATGAGGGAGAAGGGGGTTCAGAAGACAAAAAATAGAACCTTTCCCATAATGTACTAAACTAAATAAATATATATGGCCATAGTCGTGGCGAAGTTGATCCTCTTAACCCTTAGAAAATAAATATACAGTATATGGCCATAGTCGTGGCGAAGTTGATCCTCTTAACCCTTAGAAAATAAATATACAGTATATGGCCATAGTCGTGGCGAAGTTGATCCTCTTAACCCTTAGAAAATAAATATACACTATATGGCCATAGTCGTGGCGAAGTTGAACCTCTTAACCCTTAGAAAATAAATATACACTATATGGCCATAGTCGTGGCGAAGTTGATCCTCTTAACCCTTAGAAAATATATATACAGTATATGGCCATAGTCGTGGCGAAGTTCATCCTCTTATCCCTTAGAAAATATGATGACGCATTTCCTGTCTGTTCTCTGGCTATTATTATACCATCTTATTCACATTATAAATGGTAATCATATGGTAATGTTAGTGTTATTGATAATAAGATGTTGGACAGTCCTGTCTGGAGCAGTGTGAGCTCTCAATCGTGAATCTTCTTGTATTTATCAAACAAAGTTCACGTCTGCAAATATATCGCATGTTAATGTTAGATCACAAGAAATATACAATACATTAATTGTCATGACCTGTTTACCTTAATATGGGTATAATATGGTAACAAACGTAAATAATATGCGGAAATACCCCCGAAGCATAATAATATATTACCCAGTTCACAGCCGGGCGGTAAGAGGTGAGAGCCTCACTGCCTGGTTGTCTGATCGAGTCCTGAGTTAATACAAGACTTGGTCAGACAGTGACTGGTTAGGTGGCCACCGAACAGACTGGACAGATCGTCTAGTGTTAGTTAGGTGGCCACTGACAGATCCCAAGGTTAAGGCCTTGGGTAAAGAGTTCCTTAGTAATGAAAATAGGGTGCCCAAAGTAAGAGAAAAGGTGACCGTAAAAGACTCCTGAGTAAACTATTGAAAAGGAGGCCCTTTGTCATGACACAAATACGAGACCCATCTGAGTAATGAAATGGCGTCACCAAAGTAATGAAAAGTGGGGAACTTCTGTGTAATGCGAAGGAGGCACCTGAGTAATGAAAAAGAACCCCTAAGTAATGAACAGGACACTCTATAAACGTAATCTGAATAAAATCGTCCAATAATAGTCTGGAAGCATAAACACAATGCGTGATCATATCTTCTAAGGGTTAAGAGGCTGAACGTTGCCACCGACTATGACCTTTTATATACATATACATTAGTTTTAAAATATTTAGACGTTTTCCCCACTAGATTGGCGATTTTGAGACTTCGCTCCATTTATTTGCTAATATAAAGACCTTTCGTGGTATTTACTTGCCGATCTTTTCCTGGTGAGCTAATACACAAATGTACAAACTCGAAGGGGGATCTTGCAGGTGATTTCAAAGCTTGATAAAGGTCTAGGGAGCAAACGATAACATCCCCTTAAAGGTGTGTCACTTTCTATGAATCAGTACAACTTATAAGTTAATTACGAAACCAACAATTATTTACACATACAAATCGCTCAGTATTTGATATTATGAAGACGAAGAAGCCATGGGTAACTATTTTCACTACTGCACATATACCATACACTGTATATAAATATATCGGTCATTATAGCATTATATACAAGTAAATAAATTAATAATAATAATAATAATAATAATAATAATAACAACAACAATATTAATAATAAAATATTGAGATCACACTCAATAGGGAAGTGATGGTCTTGGGTGTTGATCCTGGGTCCCGTCAGTGGGACACCGGACACTTTCACTTTGGGATATCTCGGTCTAAATATATCTATGATATATTTTAACCATAATTTAAAAGTGGAGATATTACTTGTTTCCGAGAATGTCAAGCAACTGTCTGAATTTAAATAATTAAATAATGGGATGTATAATCTGGTATTTTATTTGATATAATTATTATGGTAAGATAATTTGATAATGTAGATAATATATGTATGTAGTTTGTCTTCAAGATTATAACAACTAAGCAGAAACAAAATCCGCTTTCCAAGATTCCTGTCAATCTGAGAGAGAGAGAGAGAGAGAGAGAGAGAGAGAGAGAGAGAGAGAGAGAGAGAGAGAGAGAGGGAGAGAGAGAACACAAATTAATAATCCTTCATTACATTTAACCCTGTCAACGTTTCAACTTTTAATAATAAATATTTCTACGAACGTAGTCACCAATTTGTCTTCCACTTAATGTTTTTGTTCAAAATACAGAAGATAACTTTATTACTAATTATATATCTAGTGCACACTTAATTAGTTAATAGATACGTAAAATATAGAGTGGTATAACTTAAGATAAACTTACAGTATGTACTATACTGTACATAAGGCAAGATGTTCATACATATGAATCCAGAATATAAAACCAAATTATCAACACAAATTCATATTCCTTACACACATGCACTCTCTCTCTCTCTCTCTCCACACACACACACAGTAATAACGCTACCTTCTTCATTATACCACACTGTTATGCTGGAAGGTAACATTAAATAACTACTCATATTCCTTACACACATGCACTCTCTCTCTCTCTTCACACACACACACACTAATAACGCTACCTTCTTCATTATACCACACTGTTATGCTGGAAGGTAACATTAAATAACTACTCATATTCCTTACACACATGCACTCTCTCTCTCTCTCTCTCCACACACACACACAGTAATAACGCTACCTTCTTCATTATACCACACTGTTATGCTGGAAGGTAACATTAAATAACTACTCATATTCCTTACACACATGCACTCTCTCTCTCTCTCTCCACACACACACACACAGTAATAACGCTACCTTCTTCATTATACCACACTGTTATGCTGGAAGGTAACATTAAATAACTACTCATATTCCTTACACACATGCACTCTCTCTCTCTCTCCACACACACACACACACAGTAATAACGCTACCTTCTTCATTATACCACACTGTTATGCTGGAAGGTAACATTAAATAACTACTCATATTCCTTACACACATGCACTCTCTCTCTCTCTCTCCACACACACACACACAGTAATAACGCTACCTTCTTCATTATACCACACTGTTATGCTGGAAGGTAACATTAAATAACTACTCATATTCCTTACACACATGCACTCTCTCTCTCTCCACACACACACACACACAGTAATAACGCTACCTTCTTCATTATACCACACTGTTATGCTGGAAGGTAACATTAAATAACTACTCATATTCCTTACACACATGCACTCTCTCTCTCTCTCTCTCCACACACACACACACACACACAGTAATAACGCTATCTTCTTCATTATACCACACTGTTATGCTGGAAGGTAACATTAAATAACTACTCATATTCCTTACACACATGCACTCTCTCTCTCTCTCTCTCCACACACACACACACAGTAATAACGCTATCTTCTTCATTATACCACACTGTTATGCTGGAAGGTAACATTAAATAACTACTCATATTCCCTCGGGGATTGAGGCCACTGGTAATACATAGATAGATATTCCCAGACGTTATATTCGTAATGAGGGTACTGAACTATAATGATGGCCAGTGCAAAATGTTATCGATCATATTTCTGCATATGAAACGTTTATAAACACAAGGGCTTGTCAGAGGTGTGTGTGTGTGAGTGGGGAATGGGGGGGGGGGAGAGAGAGGGAGTTAAGTAGGGGAACTAGAAACTATATTATTAATCTTCCATAATAACTTCCTATTATTACTAGAATACTTTTGATGCGTTTGTAAAATTCTAAATGTGAACATGAAACACAATGAGTTTCCAATGATAGTACATTAAACGGTTAAAATTAATTCTGATCAGTTCAATAAATACACATTAATAATAGAGAAAACCAAAACAACCAGTTTAATCGAGCTTAAACTATTATTTTTAGGATTCAACATCCTGATATAAGACAACATTCATTATTGCCACTTAGGAACATGTTTTTTCCAAACTCCACCACGTACAGTCGCGCTAATAAGTGATGTCTCGGCACCAATTATGCATTGGGTAACACAGCCAGGGGTTCTCACACTGAGGGCCTCGGGTCGAGTTACTCTGGTCATTAATATATACCTTTTGTTTAACCCTTTGAGGATTATGACGCGTTCTGACGCTGTATTCTTACTATCACAGACGATTTTATACAGCTTAGGAGGGATCTGTGAGAATTAGAAGGGTAAAGACTATCTCAATTAACCCTGTTACACATAAACCCTTCCGATTCTGAATATATAGTTAGTAACAGTGTACATCTGTCAACACTGTCACCTATAGTACCTTAAGGTGACAAAGTTATACTGAAGCCAGAAACTCCTACATAACTGCCAGGTTGCAATTATTGACCATTTACGATCTTCAGGCAAAACGGAAGTTGGAGCGGTCATCTAAAATTAGCAGAAATTTAAAAAAAACATCTATAGGAGATGATGATGGATAGCAAGTTTACTGAATATATAATACGTATTAATACATGCACTACAAACACATGACAGCAAGTAGTTCTCCTAAATATTGATAACCACAACCCCAACTTCCTTAAAAGTTACAAGGTTTTCCAATTAGTTCCCAAATGTTTTACATTTGACAATACTTGCATTACATTCTCTTTCTCTCAGACTAATGCTAAAAAATCTTGGTTTACTCACGCCTGTTCTACTGCTGTCCGCAATAAGGAGGAAGCATTCAAACGGTACCGACGCCTTAAAACTCAAGACTCTCATTCTTCATATGTTTCTGCCCGGAATCAAGCCAAATCTGTTCTTCGACTTGCCAAACACTCTTTCATCAATAATAAATGCACTGAACTATCCAACTCTAGCTCTTCCCAAGCTTTCTGGCATCTAGCCAAAAACCTCTCCAACAATTTCTCTTCCTCGTCTTTCCCTCCCCTTTCCCACTCTGATGGCACAACCATCACTTCTTCCTCTGACAAAGCTAAACTCTTCGCTCAAACTTTTGCTAGAAACTCCACCTTGGATGATTCCGGTGCTATTCCTCCCTCTCCGCCCTCCTCTCTCTTACTTATGCCTAATATCCTAATCTCTTCTAAAGATGTACTTTCTACCCTCTCTGGGCTTAACACTATTAAGGCGTACGGTCCGGACGGTGTTCCTCCTGTTGTTCTCAAAAACTGTGCTTCCGTGCTGACTCCCTGCCTAGGCAAACTCTTTCGTCTCTGTCTATCCTCTAACGTCTTCCCTTCATGCTGGAAGTTTGCTCACATTCAACCTGTCCCAAAGAAGGGTGACCGCTCTCAACCCTCCAACTATCGTCCAATTGCTCTTATCTCTTGTCTTTCTAAAGTTTTTGAAACTATTCTTGCTTCCAAATTTCTTAAGCATTTCTCTTCTCATAATCTGCTCTCAGATCGCCAGTATGGCTTCCTTAAGGGTCGCTCTACTGGTGATCTTCTTTCATATCTTACTAACTCTTGGTCATCCTCCTTTCGTGACTTCGGTGAGACTTTTTCTATTGCACTAGACATATCGAAAGCCTTCGATAGAGTCTGGCATAAATCGTTAATTTCTAAACTACCCTCCTTCGGTTTCTATCCCTCCATCTGTGCCTTTGTCTCTAATTTCCTTTCCGGCCGTTCCATAGCTGCGGTTGTGGACGGCCATTGTTCACTTCCTCACCTTATAAACTCCGGTGTTCCTCAGGGCTCTGTCCTATCTCCTATTCTCTTTCTAATTTATAAATGATCTCCTTAACTGTACCTTAATTCCCATCCATTCATACGCAGACGACTCAACCTTACACTACTCCATTAGTTTTTCAGAACGCCCCAGCCAGCAATCCCTCAACGACAAACGTAATGAAGCCATAGAACTCTTAAATTCTGATCTAAATACTATTTCCAATTGGGGCAGAGAAAACCTTGTTAACTTTAATGCTTCCAAAACCCAATTTCTCCATCTATCTACCCGTCAGGATCTCCCAGCGGACTATCCCTTGTTCTTCAACAATACAAAAATCAACCCTTCATCTTCTCTCAATATTCTTGGTGTCTCTTTTTCTTCTGCTCTCATTTGGAAGGACCATATTACCAGTCTTGCTAAGGCAGCCTCCCAGGAGCTGGGTGTGCTCAACCGCCTTAGGGGGTTCTTTTCCCCTGCACAGCTTCTTGCTCTGTACAGGGGCATAGTGCGCCCTTGTATTGAGTATTGTTCACATGTGTGGGGAGGTTCCTCTCACACCGCTCTCCTAGACAAAGTTGAAAGGAAGGCCTTTCGTATCATTAACTCCCGTCCACTCACCAACTCTCTGCAATCTCTCTCTCTCCGCCGCAATGTTGCATCTCTCTCTCGCTATTCTATCGCTACTATAATAATCAGTGTTCCTCAGAGCTATCCCAGTGCATACCACCTCCTTTACGTAGGGCACGTGGTACCCGTCTTGCAACTCAATCCCACCCCTACTCTGTGCAACTCTCCAACCCAAGAGTGAAACGTTACTCTCAAACTTTCTTCTACTCAATATCTGAGCTCTGGAACTCTCTCCCAGAATCAGTCTTTCCCTCTTCCTATGACTTAAATTGCTTCAAACTCCGTGTGTCCAGGCATTTTGGCTCGAACGTTCCTTGATTTTGGCCCTGTCACTCTTTCAACTATGGGGGAGGCACTCGCTATAGGCAGTTATGCCTTTTGCCTCCCTCAATCACATAGAAAAAAAAAAAAAAAAAAAAAAAAAAAAAAACATTACCATTTTCAAAACACCATCGTCCTCTGGATGCATGTATCTATGTAATGCAAGTATTTTGAAATGTAGAAAACTTTGTCAAATAATGTGACAACCGTGGAATGTAAACCGTTACAATAATGTATTGAGCCTAAATAGCCTTACACTCATCCTAATTTATATACCTTTATTTCTATTGCAAACTGTATAATCACCATCAGCTATACTCGCTATGCTGAGTATAATGGAGTATTAAAACACGAAAGCTATATATTAATTGTAAAAAATATATATATGCATATGTTATTCCGCTAGAGCCAGTGAATAGGATTAACATATAAAACGCACACAATGCATTGTTGTATAATATTGTGGAAATACTTAACATTATACTTAGGCTAATAATTATTTCGCATACTCAAATATTAAAGTTTATTGTCATAAATATACATATATCTCATTTACAAGACAAATACATATACATGCAAATAACTGTTGGCCTATATATGATTAACATGGAAAATAATATGCGGAAATATCCCCATTTGATTATAATATATCAGCCGAGTGACAAGCCAGGCGGTAAGTGGTGAGAGCCTTATGCTGGGTTCACACATTCACGTATATTGCTCCCGTCAGCTCCCGTCTGTTGTAAACGAAGGTATATTGGTAGTTGGCAACCGATTACGTAAAACGTAATGGCATAATACGCAAAACGTAAATGAAATTACGGCCAGTCGGGGGGGTACTCACGCATGGCGCGAGTAGAAACGAGTAGCCCACGTGGGTCGGGAATGTTGTGGGTGCAGCCAAGGCCGCGCGGTTGTTGAATCGAGTTGAATCAAGAACGTGGCTCGCCCTCACGTATGTCAAAAGATGGGAACACTTACGACCGACCTGGCCACCACGGCCGTCTGACCAGAGCAGCCTCGTCAGACGTAGCAGCTACCCCGTCAGACGAGAGCTGCTCTCGTCAATCGTAGAAAGTTCTCGTCGAACGTGGAAGTATACGTTCGTTTGGCAACGCCGCCGCACTGCGTGTTGCCGGGAAGACGCGGCAATGTCGTACGGGGGGGGGTATATAGGGACAGCGGGAGTGACTGCCGTCATACCTCACACCACACCACGACGACCACCACCATCCCTGCTACTCTGCCATCCAGCCACCCTGCCTGCCACCCTGCCACCCTCTGCTGCCACCCTCTGCACGCTGCCCTGTCCTGCCCTGTCACCATGGCTACCAAGGCTACCAAGAGAAGCATGAAGAAGACGTCTTCAATCTCACCACCTGGCCCCACGCCTGCAACCTCGCCTGTCCCCTTGACGCCTGCAACCTCGCCTGTCCCCTCGACCTCTGCAACCTCACCGCCTGTCCCCTCGACCTCTGCAACCTCACCGCCTGTCCCCTCGTCGTCTGGAACCTCGCCGATTAACCCCTCTGACGGTGAAGTGTTATTAATGAATAATATATCAGCCGAGTCACAAGCCAGGCGGTAAGTGGTGAGAGCCTTACTGACTGGTTGGCTGATCGAGCCCTGGGGTAACTCAGGATTTGGTCAGACAGTGATAGGTTAGGTGGCCACCGAACAGACTAGATTGATCACCTGGTTTGTGTATGAATGTCTGTATGAATGTGTGTATGTATTTCATTGTATGTATTTCATTGATATTGTGTATATATTAATTTCAATGTATGTATTAAATTGATTGTAATTGTGTATTAATTTATATGTATTCAATTCCCACCCCCCCAGAAAAAAACTAAAAAAATCGAAAAAACAAAAAATCACAAAAAAATAGGAAAAATGGGGCAATTGTAATTTTATGTATCGTGTATTAATTTGTATATACATGTATGTATTAAATTGCCTCTAATTGTTAATTGTGTGAATTGTGTATGTATTTCATTGTATGTATGTGTTAATTGTTTGTAAACAAATGTGTGTTTTTTTTTACATTGCAGAGGACAAGTAGTAGTAATAGTAGTAGTAGTAGGTAGTAGTGGGAGAGGTGTAGTTGGCTTCGTATGGTATACGAGCTATGTAAGTTAGCTACTATGGGTTTCAGAGGCCGTCTGGCATCGTTTTTCAGGAATAACTTATTAACAAACAGTTGGATCAGTATGATATTTTGACACAGCTTTTTTGAAGTTGAAAGTTTTTTCACACCGTCCCCTAATTTTTGTCAATAAAGTGTATTAGGCCTACCAAAAGTGTAGAAATAAGCCACTTGTCCCTTTGTCATGAAGTTAAAGTCGTACATTAATGGCTAAGAAACGGACAAGGCTACCGTGGCTTACCTGTGAGAACTACCAAACCATTATTGCTCCTCCATCAAACACGGTAGTTATCAGCCACCACCCAACCCTAGTATCGCCTTTAAATTCAAGTAATCTGTCAATATCAAGTATAAATTTACAAACAGTATGTATTGTTGTATATGTATACTATATACCCTTCCTAATCTGAATATAATGGTCTAGTAATAGCCAGAAAACAGAAAATAAGTGCGGCATCGATCCTCAGACACTAATGAAAATGTAAACAATGATACTACAAATCTAAGTTTTGAGAGCAATCCTTTTACACTACAAGAATATTTAATCAGTTGTAACACTATATCGAACTATGAACACTTAAATATATATAATCTTTAAAATGCATTGCCTATAGCCTAAGTGAAAATATTTCTACCAATACATACAATTCTAAAGTAAAATATTGTCTCGCTTCCAATCCCGAATATACGACTACCAAAACAGTACCTGCAAATATGAGGCTCTTCTCATGTTGAGGAAAAAAGAAAAAAAAAATCACACACCCAATATTGTTTTACTCTGGAGCAGCACCATACTGCCCTGGATTTTTTTTTTTTTCTTTTTATTTTTTTACAATCGGTATCTTTTACTCCAAGGTTTTGAACAATAAGTATTTTGTCCTTGTTAAACATCCACTGTGATGTCAAACTGTTGGGGCATTTAGGGAAGGGTATTATCAGGGGTGTTGAATCAAGTAGGCTATGTTCTTTACTAGTATTCCCTGGCACTATACTTACGCTTGTTGAAGCTCCAGGTTCTAGTGTTTCTGCCGTTCAACCCTTTAATCCCAGACTAAATATATATCTTTTACCGATATTGGTTATATATACCTTAAGTATGCTTGAATTATTCTTTAATTATAATTGTATCGCCGGTATCTATTATATATTAATGCCTACATTCCATAAAATACTGGGAACCTTTTCAACAAACCTCAACACCGTATTGGTTTGAGCGATAGTGACATATGGAGCTAGGAATATAATGCACAGTACCAGGAATATCACTGTGACCTGGACCACACACCGTATTGGTTTGAGCGATAGTGACATATGGAGCTAGGAATACAATGCACCGTACCAGGAATATCACTGTGACCTGGACCACACACCGTATTGGTTTGAGTGATAGTGACATATGGAGCTAGGAATACAATGCACCGTACCAGGAATATCACTGTGACCTGGACCACACACCGTATTGGTTTGAGTGATAGTGACATATGGAGCTAGGAATACAATGCACCGTACCAGGAATATCACTGTGACCTGGACCACACACCGTATTGGTTTGAGTGATAGTGACATATGGAGCTAGGAATATAATGCACCGTACCAGGAATATCACTGTGACCTGGACCACACACCGTATTGGTTTGAGCGATAGTGACATATGGAGCTAGGAATATAATGCACCGTACCAGGAATATCACTGTGACCTGGACCACACACCGTATTGGTTTGAGCGATAGTGACATATGGAGCTAGGAATATAATGCCGTACCAGGAATATCACTGTGACCTGGACCACACACCGTATTGGTTTGAGCGATAGTGACATATGGAGCTAGGAATATAATGCACCGTACCAGGAATATCACTGTGACCTGGACCACACACTAGAAACCTTGTAATATATAGTTTATATTAAAAACAAAAGTATAACATATATAATAATTGTTTTATGAATACTGTATCGCTTTGAATGGAAATTTGTCCTGTCGTTCCTCTAAAATTGTGTTGTTAATATCTGAAATTGAATTAAATTGAAAAGACCAAGCAGAGCTTTTTGGTGATCAAAGGCTCGATATAGCACACGGTATACTAAAGGAGATTTGTGGTTGAGTTGTATACGTTTAAAAGTGCAAAATGGTTTATTTATAATTATACTATATGGATACTGTAAGCACATAATACATAATATTGTAGTATATATTAACTCACCAGTGACTGTACATAAACATACATACATACATGATACATACATACATACATGCATACTAATATAAACTAAATTATATAAAACTCAAACAATGGAATCTTCAGGTTGATTCCAGATACTTTTTACTCTTCCACTGTATTTCAATTTATATTTGTTCCTTATACTAAGAAATCAATCCCAAGAACTCTCCCATAAGACCTTCTAATTCCTTCCAATTGAATGTTCCCCCAGCCCTCAATCCACCTAATATTCTTTCAATCTTTTAGCTAGCCATTCAGTCCAGTCCATGCATATTTCTCAAACATACATATCGATACAACTACAAATAGACACATATCCATAACAAGCCTCCCCTTTTGACTTAGCATACACCTATAGTATACGGTAGTTATGAAGTAGATCAATGTGTGTGAAGTGTTGTTAATACGGTACATTTTAATTGGGCCTTGTAATTGGTGTTGGGTGTGACAGGGATCTGCCTTGTGTGGGCCGATCGGCTTTTTGAAGACTCCCATTTTCTTATGTTCTTATGTATATCATATCATATCTAACTCTGCGTCTTTCTAACGAATGTAAGCCTAGCTTCTTCAACCTGTCTTCATATGGAAGATTTCTAATATTACAGATTATTTTTTGTCATTCTTAGTTGTACTCTCTCCAAGGAATCTATGTTCATTCTCTAATAGGGACTCCAATTTTGAACAGCATAATTCATGTGTAGTCTCACTAACGCTAGATAAAATTTCAAGATTACGTCTGCTGTTCTGTTACTCACACTTCTAGATATATATCCAAGAACTCTATTTGCCTTATTTCGAACACTGATGCATTGATATCTTGGTTTCAAATCACAGTTGATGATGACTCTCAAGTCTTTTTCATTATTTGAGTTAGTTATATCCACGTTATCGAAATTGTATCCTGCATTTCCTATCGATTTACTCAATTTTACTACACTGCATTTACCTACATTGAACTTCATCTGCCAGTTTACTACCCATTTGTGTAATATGTCTAAATCTATTTGGAATGTTTCCATTTTAGTGTCATCTGTAAATTTACTGATTTTGCTAATATAGCTATTCCTACGTCAAGGTTGTTAATATATATACCGTATATATATATTTGAGAGAGAGAGAGAGAGAGAGAGAGAGTGTGAGAGAGAGAGAGGTACAATTTACAAGTAGGTGTTAATTTTCTGGATTACCTGGATTAGCTTGAGGTTGGTCAGCGGGTTTTTTTGTTGGCAACCTTCTTCGGCCGCACTCACATGGTAGCAATATAAATGTTTTATAATGCTATAGATTTACCAATTACAATCCCTATCCTAAATTAACCAAACATCACATTTGGATGCCAATAATCACCAGACAATATATGCATCATCAATTGAGAAATTTTACCTATTATCTTCTATGTTGATTCACTATATAAACACACACAAACTTATGCACATTCACATTTTCACGCACAAAATCATTAAGGAACACATTCGTATTCCTACCCACAATGTCATTAACTCGCATTGCGTGTATTCACCTTGACGAACAAGTTCGGTGATTTATATTCATATATCTACACACACACACACTTTTAGATTACCACTCGACAACGCACATATATTCGAACATACATTCACAATTACACACTCGCCTTCACATTTCCAATCAGAATACACACGCACACACATTGATATTCCCTCCCACAATCGCACCCACACTCTAATGTTCTTTCAGAACCACACGCACAAATACATATTCGCATTCCTAATCACAAACACAAACACACATTCACAAAGACAAGTCATGTGAATGACTCTCTCATTCTCTCTCTATCACACACACACACAAACACATACACACATACTCACACACACACAAACATATTGTACATTCATTATTAATTGTGTACATCAATTATACAAACACATATTTCCACTCACAAACGTACAGGCTTTATGCTCGTACATGCACATTCCTACTCGTGCATGCAAGCTTGCACTGCGCACCCCCCCCCCCCCCCAACTGGCCTACGCAAGGCAGATCAAGCTCACACCCAATTAATTCATTAAGCTATTCAGTTTATTCTTGAAAGCCTACTGCTACTGAGCTGATCACTTTACAGTGTACTTTGCAATTTCTTTCACAAATATATAATTGTGTTCCCTCCAAATTATGACCCAAACGTACATGCCATTACACACGCACATACATACTCATGTAGACATGCATTTGAACATCCATATATCATTCGTAAACAAACATTTATTTACGCACATATACTGTATTTGCATTACTTTATATTACACTCACAACATATTCATTTACACAAACACATGTAACTATCCACACATTGACGCACTTGTGCTTGTGAACGTCGTCAAGCTGTCTTATAGCACGTTATGCAAGTATGAATGACTTTAATTCTGTTTGATCATTATACCATAATGGTAACAGATATGTAGACAATAGACATGTGGAATAGGATACCTAGCGCCATTGTGGGATCAAGAACGATAGAGAGTTTCAAAATAAAATTAGATAAACGTATGAACGAGATGGGTTGGGTGTGAGAGGGATCTGCCTTGTTTTGGCCAATCGACTGTCTGCAGACTCCCATATGTTCTTATAAGATGGATATGTAAGACGAAGAATATAAACACATATATAACGGCTATATATAAGCCTAGTTAGATGTATAAATAGGTATGTGTGAGTGTGTGTGGCGTAGGGAGTTGAGTGTGGAATAGGCCTGTATATACAACAAGTAGGATTATAATTTAATAAAGTCCAACGTTTTTAATGATAATATAAATAATAATCCAAAGAATTTCGATTCAAGAGTCTAATTGTCCCGGACCCTAAGAATTGGAACATTAAATGTTATTTCAGTTCAAGTTCTGTCTCGATTCGGCCACCCCCAACTATGGGGTATGTGCCAAGGTATATACATACATGCATACACATACATATTTGTAGTATACATCTGTGTATACTACTTAAATATTGTATGTAGCATATCATAGCTGAATATAGGTAATGAGTAAATAATTATGCAATCGAAGTAAGAAATGTCAGATTAAATTAAAGTTGATATTTAAAGATGAACACTGGAAAGAACCGGAATGAACGGAGGGTGCAGTAAGAGTGTGAACTATATATAAAGATAGATTTACAAATATGAGAGGGGTGATAGTTAGTGTTGCCAATTTAGCTAGTTTCCCGCTAGATGTAGAGGTATTTACTTCAATCTAGAGTCAAATTTTACATCTAGCGACATGAATCCTAGTGATATTCTGTAGATTTGAACCATTTTAGAGAGATATTGGAGAGATTGTGGGATTATTCAGGTGATATTCTGTAGATTTGAACCATTTTAGAGAGATATTGGAGAGATTGTGGGATTATTCAGGTGATATTCTGTAGATTTGAACCATTTTAGAGAGATATTGGAGAGATTGTGGCATAATTCTACTGATATTCTGTAGATTTGAACCATTTTAGAGAGATATTGGAGAGTTTGGGCCATTATTCAGGTGATATTCTGTAGATTTGAACCATTTTAGAGATATTGGAGAGATTGTAGCATTATTCTAGTGATATTCAGCAGATTTTAACCATTTTAGAGAGATATTGGAGAGATTGGGCCATTATTCTAGCGACTTTTGGCCTTTGTTTACTATCTAACGGACCTGATTAATTGGCATCCCTGGTGATAGTAGAAAACGTAAAAATAACTTGGACATATCTAATAACAAATGAAGTGAAGTGAAGGGGAGATGCGTCGTTTTTCTGGTTCTCTTTCTTCCTCGTGCTTATCCCTATTAGTTTTTAGATTTTAATACGTTTATCCTTTCAGTTTGTCGATACTAAGACCTTTCGCCCCATTTCTTTGTCAATATATATACCTTTTTGCGCTTTAGGGTGTCGATTTTTTCCTGGCGAGCAATAACGAGCCTGTAATTTTTCTACCTAAAAATGTATAAATTGAGCTCGTAGGGGGATCTAATGGATGTTTATTATTTATTTTGTGTAAGTTTGATAGAGGTCTAGGGAGGAAACTAAAAATTAAATGAATATATAAATATATATACCCCCCAAAAATAACCACTGTCCCCTTAAATACCCTGTAATATGAGAGAGTGGCCATCATTTCTGTGTAGGTTATTTTGGTGCCTCAGTCATTGAAGAGCGAATTATAATAATATTTGTGATCATGTAAGATGTATATTGAAATACTAAACTATATATCATGTAAATGTACGATCGCGCTAATAAGTTATGTCCCAGCTGTCTTTACGTTTTGCTCGCTCTGTGCTGTATTAATGTTTGTCAGATGTTGAATAGGGTGGGTAATTGTAGGAACATGTTTGTATATTTCACTCCATATGAAGAGATGAAGCTTAGATAGTGCTGATACCAATTATTGATCAAAACATACTTGGTGCCGAGACATCACTTATTAGCGCGACTGTACATGTGCAGTACAAACAAAACGATGGACGTTTTTTGTTAGGAACACATACGAACAAAATATCAGTATATTAACCCTTTCAAGCTCCAATACGCGTTTCTGTTCTGTTTCTGGCTACTATTAGACGATTTTATTCAGATTAGTAAGGGTATATGGAAGTCAAAGGGTTGATCGAGATAGTATTTACCATTTTATTCCCCACAGATTCTTCCTAAACTGCAGAAAAATCGTCTCATGATAGCCAAAATAAACTGCTAAATCGCATCAGAGCTTCAAAGGGTTAATAGATAATGGTGAAGATTTGTAAATGCTGAACTGACGGAGTAATAGCATAAGCAATCTTGCTTTTATGTTTATGTTAATTTTACCTATTTCAACGCAAAGTGTATAACCATATATTAACCCTTCGAAGCTCTGACGCGTTTTAGCATTTATTTTGGCTATCATGAGACGATTTGTCTGCAGCTTAGGAAGGATCTGTGGCTATCAAAAGGGAAAATACTATCTCGGCCAACCCTTTGACTTCCATATACCGTTACTAATCTGAATAAAATCGTTTAATAGTAGCCAGAAACAGAACAGAAACGCGCATTGGAGCTTGAAAGGGTTAACTGAACTATGCATAACAAAAGAATTAGGCCAACCGGTAGGCATTAACATTATTATTATTATCTTTGGTATGACCAGATACGGCCATTTTTAGCGTTTACGGGGAGGCAGACCGTTTTTTCTGGAACCCCTTCTCCCTAATGTTTAGCCCCACTAGTTTTGAGATTATAAGACGTACGGCCCATTAGTTTGGCGATTTTATCATCTTTCGCCCCATTTTGTTGTCAATTTTAAGACCTTTTGTGCCATTTAGGTGTCGATTATTTCCTGGCGAGCGATAGCGAGCCTGCAATTTTAAGAGGAGCCGGCCTTCGGCCGGGAATTTTTTACCTAGAAATTTATCTTGAAGGGGGGTCTAGGGGGTGATTTTCTAAGCTTGATGGAGGTCTAGGGAGGAAACTAACAAAATATATGAATAAATGAATTAATAGACCAAACAAACGGTCAATCTCCTCTTAACTAGGATGTAAGTGGAGCTGAAGCAAGCTAGAAGGAACGGGAACATCCATAGTATGCTATTCAGAGTGAAGACGACTCAAGGTACAGCATGAATAGAAAGACACTCGTTCGAATCTCCTACATGTTTCGTGAATAAATAATAATAATAATAATAATAATAATAATAATAATAATAATAAGAAGAAGAAGAAGGGTCTGTACTGATATCCTGACTGCATTCTCCTTTCTCTCTCCGTTTCTCTCATTATTAATTCTCCGGGCTTTTTTTTTCTCTTTCTCTCCCTCTCTCTTTGGCTTGTATCCATTCGGCCTACTGTTTTAAGACGTTTACCCCCATCCAGGTGACAATATTTTCCTGGCGAGCGGTAGCGAGCCAGCATATGTTTTGCATATGTTTTGACAGCAAGCTAAATTTGTAAATTTTTCGATAGAAAAATGTCTCCGGCGAAGCCGGATTTCTCCATACAATGCTGGCTCGCTATCGCTCGCCAGGAAGAAATCAACCCCTAGATGGGGATAAACTTCTTAAAGCAGTTTCCTGAATGGGGCCGAATGGATACAAGCCAGGGAAAGAGAGAAAAATAGAGAAAGATAAAAAAAAAAAACGGTGACCCCCCTTAATTCTCCGGGCTTTTCATGGAAGACGTGAATAGCGAGGGGTAAGTTCGCTCTCGGCCTAAAGTTGGATATCATTCAGCTGTCGGCAAATTGAACACATGCACGTTTCAGGCTATAAGGAAGTTGGAGCCGTAAACATTGATATTTGAAGAAAATGCAATAATAATGTAAGTGTCTGATGGATAAAAAGTATGTTGAACTTGCTTGTAAGTACTTATAAGTCTACTACAAGTTCTACAACCACACTTTAGCTGGGAATTCTTCTAAATATTAATGTCTACAGCTCCAACTTCCTTAACCCTTTGAATACCAGCTACGTGTGACATATTTTATTCTAGCTATATTTATACAATATTATTGAGCTTAGGAAGGATTTGTGGTAGATAAAAGGGTTGGTGGAGATAGTTTGAAGCCTGGTTATTGCTAGAGGTTCTTCCTAAGCTGAATTAAATCGTCTAATAGTTGCAAGAATAGGATACAAAGGACGTCTCTGGTACTTAAGGGGAGGAAGACCTATTTTCCGGACCCCCTTCTCCCTAATGTTTAGCCCCACTAGGTTTTGAGATTATAAGACGTTCGGCCCATTAGTTTGGCGATTTTAACACCTTTCGCCCCATTTCGTTGTTAATTTTAAGACCTTTCGTGCCATTTAGGTGCCGATTTTTTCCTGGCGAGCGTTAGCGAGCCTGCAATTATAATAGGAACCGGCCTTCGGCCGGAAAATGTTTCTACCGAAAAATTTACAAATTTATCTTGAAAGGGGGTCTAGGGGGTGTTTTTCTAAGCTTGATGGAGGTCTATGGAGGAAACTAAAACAAATATACGAATAAATTAATTAATAGACTAAACAAACGGTCTGCCTCCCCATAATGGGATATAGAACCAAACTCGCAAGTGGTAAATTGGCACGTCTCCATCTTCATTACCAAGGTACTACTGTAGCCAAGTATAATATGTTGTTCGTTATGATAACATGGCATTAAGGGGAGATGGGTTGGTTGTCTAGGCCCTCCTTCTCCTTCATGCTTAGCCCTTTTATTTCTCAGTTTTCCAGACGTTCAGGCCATTAGTTTGGCGATTTTAACACTTTTCGCCCCCTTTTGTTGTCAATTGTAAGACATATCGTGCCATTTAGGTATCGATTTGTTTTTCTTGGCGAATGATAGTGACCCTATAATTTTGAAAGAACCTGCCTTCGGCCGGGACATTTTTTCTACCGAAATCTTTCCCAATTATTCTAGAAGGGGGATCTAATGGATGTTTGTTTTTTTGTAAAGCTTGATTGATGTCTATGGAGGAAACTAAAAAAAAAAAAAAATCAATAAATGAAATAAATCAACCAAAAAGTAAACCATCCCCCCTTAATATAAGCACATAATTAGTACTGCATGCATTATCAATCTTAGCTTTGCAGAAAAATACGATTTGAGGATAATCAATTTTGTATGAATTTCACCACAACTCCAAACACTTCCAATGAAATTAATGAAAGCATATAATTATGTGATCCACCAGGATTCGAACCCGGGTTATCGCACACATATTATTAGACACCTTAACCATTACACCACCAAGATGATACATTCTTCCAAAAAAAGAAAAGGTCGCAAGTGGACCTGGAGAAGTCCAAATGAAACAAAAAAGAGTGAGATAGACTACATCATAGGGGACAAAACAACAGTGTTAATAATGTCACTGTTATTAACCCTTTGAAGCTCTGACGCGTTTTAGCAGTTAATTTGGCTATCATGAGACGATTTTTCTGCAGCTTAGGAAGGACCTGTGGATATTAAAAGGGTAAATACTATTTCGATCAACCCTTTGACTTCCATAAACCGTTACTAATCTGAATAAAATCGTCTAATAGTAGCCAGAAACAGAACAGAAACGCGTATTGAGCTTGAAAGGGTTAATAAGGTAAACATGGGGAGTGACCTTAGAATGGTAGGCTGTACAGCAAAGTTCAATTTTAAAGTCATAAGAAATAAGCTAGTCTTCGGGAAGAAAGTATGCCTAGACAAAGTTAAAGATAATAAGATGGAGTTCCAGCTAGAACTTAATAATAAATGCCAAGCTCTCGACATCAATGAAAATGACATCAACAAAGTCAACGAAAACATAATATTAGCAATTAGAGAAACAGCAGAAAAGTTAGGGAGAACAAACACCAGTAAAGAAAGCAAGTACTCGCAAACTACTGTAAATTTCATACAAAGAAGAAAATCAATGCAAATCAAAACGAAGAGAGATGAAATATAGAGAGCAGAACTAAACAAGCTAATCAACAAAAGGAGACGGGAAGAAGAAAGAAAAAGAGACATGGACTTAGTTGAGGACACTATTAGGAGAGGAAAATGCCTCAAACTAGCACAACGTAAACTAGCCTTAGGTAAGCAACAAATGAATTATCTGAGAGACAGCAATGGTGAAATCATAAAATGTAGAGAACAAATGGGAACACGAGTCGAAGAGTTCTATGAACAGTTGTACTCTTCAAGTATTTCAATTCCATCAAATGATTCAACAACAGACACAGGCGAGGTCCCACATCTGTAGATGAGGTAAGGTCTGCCCTAAACAAAATTAAAAGGGGAAAAGCTCCAGGAGATGATGGGATAACAAGCCATCTTCTGAAGGATGCTGGAGATGAGGTCCATTGTAGATTAGCTCAGCTGTCATATTTAAAACAGAAAGCAATATTTGTATTAAGTAGATGCATAACTATATCTAGAATGCATTGTTAACTTGTAACATATTGGTTGTGTTATTACAGTTCCTTACCGTCAGTTAATAATTGTATTATTTCATTATGTTGTACAATTAGCAGGTTTCGAAACTTAAAACACTGGACAAAATAAGTTGAGGTGAGAGGTTAATGTTAAGGGGGGACGGGTTTATTTATTTGCTCATGTATGTATATTTTTATTTTTATTGTTTCTGGTTTCCTCCCTAGACCTCCATCAACATTTAAATCAAAATCCATTAGATCCCCCTTCTAGATACATTTGTACATTTTTCGGTAGATTACAGGCTCACTAACTTTCCCGAGGGGAAAAAAAAAGACACCTCAATTGCACGAATGTTCTTAATATTGTCAAAGAAATGAGGCGAAAGGTCTTAAAATCGACAAACTATGGGGGGCAAACATCTTAAAATCTGAAAACTAATGTGGCTAAACATGAGGGAGTAGGGGATCTAGAAAAAACGACCCACCTCTCCTTAAATACAGGTTTCTGAAAAATGCCATTGAGCAGAGCCAATATTTTCCGATGGCTTATGTGTTTCAATAATCTTTACACGTCTACATATAATAAGTAACACCCCCTTCTTAACATTCATCATCAATCACAAACCCCAATGTACTCGAATAAACCAATGAAAGCATATGGTCCTCCCGGGATTCGAACATGGGACACCACACCCAGAACATAATTACATATCAGTGATGACCAAGTTCACAGCTGTATAAATATATGATCGTATATACACCAAATCAGCTATAAGGTCAGAAAAGGCATTACGATTACTTTATCATAGGCAAACTCTTATGTACACTAATTCTAACTCTATTAAGGGCTTTTATTTGCTTATTGTTTTATATGTGCATCATGTTTTTGTTTCCTCCCTAGACCTCCACCAAGCTGTAAAAAAGCAACCCCTATACCCCCCTTCAATATATATTTGTACGTTTTTTGGTATAAAAGTGTCCCGGCCAAAGGCCGACTACTTCAAATATTATAGGTTCGCTATCGCTCGCCAGGACAAAAATTACACCTAAATGGCATGAAAGGTCTTGATATTGACAAAAAAATGGGGTGAAAGGTCTCAAAATCGCCAAACTAACGGAACGAACGTCTTCAAATTTCAAAACTTATATGCTAAACATGAGGAAGAAGGGAGTCCAGAAAAAACAGCCCATCCCCCTTTAATCCTTAATCCTTAATTATGCTGCAAAAGAGTGGTCCTCTGCGAGTGCCGAAGACAAACTGAGCTGTATATCTGAGATAATCCACCATAATATGATATACAGTATAATTATATACTGTATCTGTTGTTCTTCTAGATATGTGGATTGCAGTACAGAAATTAAGTTAACGACGATTTGACCTCGTTTACCCATCAAAGACACAATCTATCTATCTATCTATCTATATATTTTGGCACATGCCCCCTATTTTTGTATACTATGCACAATCACTGAAGCTCTCCCAAAACGCAGATACTATAGTATATTCGCTGTAAGTAGGCGAAACATTACGACCTCTAACCTCTGTAAATAAAAAACTACTAGATTAATCGAGCTAATATTTCTACCATTTGGGAAGCGAGTCCGTCAAGGAATAGATGTGGAGATTTACAGCCAATTTTCTCTAGCCCTTTTTGAGTTACAGAGGATAGATGATTTCTCGCCTTCATACAGCGAATATACTATAACAGCAGGAATATTTGATAACAAGTATTCAGTATTAAAGCGTAATCAAATTATATATCAAAACATATGCCATACATTGACCATATGATCACGTGCCCTACAAATATTGTGTATTAATTGTATTTGTTTTTATTTTCAGATCCATGATACATCGTTTTCGAACATCAGCTCTCAAGGTAAAGTGCTTAGATGTTAGGATTATATTGTACCTAAAACATGGACTTTCACCTTAACATGGCCTTGGTGAATCACGTTTAAAAGAAATACGTAATTATGTATATATTTAATAATATTGCTATATGTAAATATTAATTTTAATTTTTAAATGATTTGTATAATAAAGAACCTCAATATATAATTTTATATGAAAAAGTCTAAAATAATATACAAAATGCAAGCAGTTATCAGGATAACATACTGAATTACTGTAGCAACCGTATTAAGAGTGCGAAATAAATTTAATTAAAATGCAAGGTATAAAATATTATAGCTTAAAAGGGATAATCAAAGCTTAGAAAAAGGAGTGCGGATAAACTAAACATAAAACAGGTAATTTAATTGCCAGAGCAATATTTTGTGATATGAATTATGAATAAGAAGATATGAAAACAAAACCTCTATATAAACTAAAAAGTAAGAGTATTCTGGGATATATGGGTGCCAAGTAAATATGGAGTGTGTAAGTGAAACAGACATGCGTGAGGAATATAATGTTATACCGGTGTGAGATATGGGAGAGGTAACTAGACGTGAGGCAGGGACGAGAAGTATGATGTGTAGGAAAAAGAATAATGGTGTTCATTATGGACCAAACCAGGCACCATCACCCCCCCCCCCCCCTATCTCTCTCTCTCTCTCTCTCTCTCTCTCTCTCTCTCTCTCTCTCTCTCTCTCTCGCTCTCTCTCTCTCTCGCTCTCTCTCTCTCTCTCTCTCTCTCTCTCTCTCTCTCTCGCTCTCTCTCTCTCTCTCTCTCTCTCTCTCTCTCTCTCTCTCTCTCTCTCTCTCTCTCTCTCTCGCTCGCTCGCTCGCTCTCGCTCTCGCTCTCTCACACGGTTTGTTTCAGAAGGGGACCATTTGTTTTTGTATTATAACTGTACCTCACAAACACAGAATATTCATCCTACGTAAATAGTATATAATTTTTGTCATCGTATACTTTTTTCAGTAAGTAATTTAATAAACAAAACATTGCTACTCTTCCTGGCATATTGTTAAATTAAACAATAGTATAACTCCGTGTAATGGATATACAATTAGTTGTTGTTAAGCTATGCCCTCAAATCACTGATATCCATCTACGATAAGCGATACTACCCCATTATTTAGTAATATATAGGTTATTCTAGTATTTATGTCTTAGAAATATCCATGTAATCTGAATGTACTGTACAATCAGTCATAGACATTCTTATATTTTCCAAGATGTGTGCAATAAGGAGATCTAGGTAAGAATTATTTATGAAGAAGAACATTAACAATAGATAATGACTTAATACATTGATCCCTAGGGATATAATTATCAAAAGATAAAGGTACGAGGCCAACAAATGATTACTTTTGAACTTTCTTAACTTTATATTTATATATCAATGTTTGGTATACAAGACACTAAGTAAAATTTAAGTATTAATTTGATTATTATTAATGTTTTGTTCATAAACTCTTTAATAAGTAGGAGATGGATTTACAGGTCTGAAAACACGTATTATGCAATACCTGCCGGTATATATTTATGGCAAGAAGCCGTGATACCTGAAGAGGTGGGCACAAATAAACCGCCTCTATTCGTTCGATTTGCTTGCTTGTTTTCTTTCGGGGGAGGGTTATTAGCGCAACAGACCATTGCTGTTAAATAACTTTTTACAATATTACAATACAGTTCTTACAAGAGGTTCTCTCTTATTACACATAACGAATGATCATTGATATTAATATCATCTATATGATCTCTCCAATTACCAAACCATCAAGCACTTTGTGGCTTTATCAGCTCATGAATGTTACCTGAAACTAGATTCGATTAACCTGGTTCAAAACTCGAAGTATATACAATAATTGTATTAGTATGATATGATGTGTTTTCGTATTTGTGTGTTATACAACATTCTATTAACAATTTATGTTAACCCCTTCAGCACCATGACGTAATTATAAACATATTCTGGTTACCATCAGACAAATAGTATTAGCTTATGATGTACCTCTAGGACCGAAAGGGGTAATTGCGAACTCAATAAACCCTCTTACTAACATAGGTCCTTCTTAAACTTCACAAAATAATTTAATTTTAGGCAGCATCAGAGGTAAAAAGGCGTGATGGTGCTGAAGGGGTTAATAATGGCACTTCTCGTTGTATCGATAGAGTACTGAAATTGTGCACTGTTATTATACAAAAATATCCTTGATAAATGTTATCAGGTAGATTATATTAGATTTCAAAACTTATATTGTCATAAAGTACCTCAAAATAATAAATAAACTTATTACAATTACAATAGTTTCCGTCTAGAATAATAATCTGCTCACACTCAACACTAATTTAAAGTTAATGTAATTCACTATTCATCAACTATTCTTTAATTTATCTTTAGATTATGTAGAGACTACAATCTAAATTTATCCTATGCATTATATTATTCCATATGCCTAAATGTGTTTTTCAATGCATTTATTTTTGGCAATGAGAGTATGTAACTTATGTCTCTGCCTGGTTAAATGCTGATTTATAGTATTATCTAATATGAACATATCTTTAAAGAAGCTTGGAGTAAAATATTTTATCATTTTAGTCATAAGTTTAGCTACTGCAAAAACAAACATCATTGAATGGTAATTGCTTTAACGATATAACTATTGGGGCAGTATGTTCTCTATAGCGGTCTGATATCATTATTGGGGCAGTATGTTCTCTATAGCGGTCTGATATCATTATTCTTACTGTTCTTTTCTGTAGAGTTATGATGGGTTTGATATTACATTAATTTGCATTACCCCAAAATTCTACCCCATAGGTAATATAAGGGTATACAAAATAGTTATTCACAGTTATGATGATGATATATACAGTAGATTTCTAGCTTTACATATTTTCCCTATGCCTTTGTATACTGTATATATATATACATATATATTTTTTTTTTTTTTTTTTTTTTTTTTTTTGCATGTTCATTCCAAGACAGTTGTTCATCTATAATGTCTTTATATTGGTCATTAAAATACGGCTAACATTTATTTACCTTTATCTTATGAATCATCTATATTAATCATAAGATGTAATTATGGGGTTGACGATGGTTTCGCTATAATGTATTATATGCTGTACTATGCATGTTGAACTAGCTTGGAATCCGCTTTGCTTACTCATAATTATGATGCATAGTGATGTCCGGATTTATTGTATTTATGATATGGAACGAATGTGTGCATATGTTTGTCTTTCTATGCATCAACTACAAAATGATATATACTATTTCTTGAAAAGCAATACTGATTGTTATAATTGCATAAAGAAAAACATAAGGGGTCCAGGATTTGTTATGAGTGGACTAGAGACTATGGTATCCAAAAGTACGTACACCACAATGTTACTACTTGCAATGTGGTTGGTTGAAACTGTATGAGAGGGAGAGGAGAGTCTGGACAACACATACTACTTGCAATGTGGTTGGTTGAAACTGTATGAGAGGGAGAGGAGAGTCTGGACAACAGGTGCACCTTTCTGTTATAATGGATATTGGAAATCTGAAATATTGAAGCGACTAGTGCTATTAACCTGGCATTGAAAACAGAGGGAAAACAATTTGTTATCGCGATAATGCTACCACTCTGATATTTATGTTTTTGCAACTTGAATCGTATACTTTTTTTTGTCTTTATTATTATTATTATTAATTTCACCACAACACCAAACACCTCCAAAGAAATTAATGAAAGAAAATATGGGATATGGGTTCGAATCCACGTACTGCCACATGTGTTTGTAAATTTCATTAATCGATTTTAGGAGTATGGTTGGTTGTTGGAAGGAACATAATAATTAACCAGGATTCGAACCCGGGTTATCATACACACATATTTTTAGACACCTTAAGCATTACACCACCAAGACGGACTATGATTCAAAGCGAAGCCTGGTATAAACAAGTAGTCACCAGATATAAGGATACAATTAGTTCATGTATAAAAACAATTAGTCGCCATATTTAGGGATTGATACTATTAATTCAGAGATATAAACAAGTATTCATCAGATAAAAGGATACAATTAATTCATATATAAATACAAGTATAGTCACCAAATATAGGGATACTTTTAATTCAGATTTATAAACAATTAGTCGCCAGATATAAGGCTACACTTAAGGGGGGTGACCTGCTTTTTGTTATTTCTGTCCTTTTCTATCTTTCTCTGGCTTGTATCCATTTGGCCTCATTCAGCCTACTGTTTTAAGACGTTTATCCCCATCCAGGTGTCAATTTTTTACTGGTGAGCGGTAGCGAGCCAGCATATTTTTTATTTTTGTTTGACAGCAGGCTAAATTTGTATATTTTTCGACAGAAAATTTCTCCGGCGAAGCCGGATTTCTTCATATAATGCTGGCTCGCTAATGCTCGCCAGGAAGAAATCGACACCTAGATCGGGATAAACGTCTTAAAATAGTTGGCTGAATAGGGCCGAATGGATACAAGCCAGAGAAAGAGAGAAAAGGACAGAAATAACAAAAAGTAGGTCACCCAACTTAATTCAGATATGATAAACAGTGGATGTATATACAATAACAAAAGATATATAGAGCTAGATCGATGCACAGTTGAAAAACAATGTACTGATATAAAAAGACTATAGGCTACATTAAGGTGATGTTAAACAGTGGAGTGTTATCAGTTTTTCTGTACCCTCTTCTCTCCCAGGGTTAGACTCCTTATTTTTAAATTTTAAGTCGCTTGCCCCATTATTTTGGCGATTTTAAGACCTTTCGCCCCAATTATTTGTCAATATTTAAACCTTTCGCACCATGCAGGTGTCAATTTTTCCTTGGCAAGTATTGCTAGCCTGTAATTTAGAAGGAAATATGTAAACACTTATCTCGAAGGAAGGTCTTGTGGTATTTGTTTTATAGATATTTGCTTTATTTGTTTTATTTTTAATGTTCTAAAAAGCTTGATTGAGGTCTAAGGAGTATACTTAAAAAAAACTTAGGTTAGGCAAATCCTACAAGAGAAGGCAATAGTTGTACTCATTTTGAAAACTTCAGGGTCAACTATTAATTGTAAAAGAATGGATATCCTAAACATAAATGCATGCTTGCTTGGATATTATTTGGGGATATATTAAACAATGCACTAATGCGATACTAAGACTGTATTTCAGCTTGAAATTGTATATATATATATATAATTATATATATATATATATATATATATATATATATATATATATATATATATATATATATCATTTATTGTTCAGCACCCATGACACATTTGTTTCATTTTATTAATTTGACAATGTGTCATAAACATTCGAGGGAACAAAACCTCCTAAAGATTACTACCAGGAGTCGCAGCCATGTCAAATGCGACTCGGTATTTCTTTCATGCGATCAAAGTTTGCATGAACTGGACACTCATTTGTTGTTTCCTTTGCACATCAGTAGTTAATATATTTAAAGTCTCAGGTATACTGATATCTAAAAATGATATTGAATTGTATTCTTCTTTATCCTTAGTGAACTGTTACGGGAGTAGGACTTAGTCCTAGCTGGTTCAGTTTTGTCTGGATGGGTTCAAAGTTAACGATCAAGATGGTTTTAAAGTGTGCTTTTTTCGGATTATATGATTATGCACATAGAATTTGACTTTCTGAAACATCATTTTTTGGGAACAACTATAGCATTACTGTCTTTTATAAAGTCCTCAAATTTTTTGTTTTACACAAAACAGACTATGAAAGTGAAGGTTTCGGATGTGCCAAAGCTTGATAAGTATATTAAGTTGCCTTTTCATGGTGAATGTAGTGTCATGTTTTGTAAAATAAATGCTATATTTCTTAAACACTGAATGTCTTAACTTTAATTATCGGATTAGATGTAACAATGCTTTTATACTATTTTCGTGTTCTAACTAGAAAGATCACACACGTAACCTAATCTGTTCCAATGTTGTTTCTAAATACTCTTATCCTAGCTGCGATGTCGGGTGTAGTTCCCAATTATTTGAAATGAGAATAGTTTTACGCTTGGGAAAAAGCTTTCATACCGGTGTGTACCTGAAAGCAAATACCCTTTTCGGCTACCAGGAAGCATTCTCAAGAGCCTGATTATCCCTTCTCGGAGAATTATTTTAGTATAATCGATTCAGTAACCCTTTGAATACCGGCGACGTGTGTTATATTGTCTTCTAGCTATATTTAGACGATATTCTGCAGTTTAAGAAGGATCTTTAGTAGTTAAAAGGGTTCGTTGAGTTAGTTTGAAGCCTTATTATGACTAGATGTCCTTCCTAAGCTGAATTAAATCGTCCAATAGTTGCCAGGATAGGATGAAAAGGACGCCCCTGGTACTCTACGGGTTCAACAATACACAGGATGCTTTTTAGGAGAACACCTATATTTATCAAACAGATGAATCAAAAGTGAAATTCCAGGACATAATCTCGCAGTTATGGAAACAAAAATGTAGAGGCAAGGCTAACAAACGTTTTTAATGTTCTTATGTGTTTACGTTTCTTGAGTTGTTTGTATTAGTGAGTATACCGTAACCTATTCTCAAGAGCATTTTATGTACAGTATGTGTGATATATTGAATAATCATATCATATATAATATATATATATTTATATATATATATACCGGTATATGTATATATATATATACCGGTATATGTATATATATATATATATGCTTTTATACTCTCAGCCCGGGTCGAACCAATAACAATCAACTCTACCATGGTGTGATCAAAAGTGCTTAACCTTTTCCTGTTTATATTTAGGAGAAGGGAAATTCTACTAGGAGGAAGTATTCCATTTCCTACCCAAGTCGTAGAACTCATATTCCAGGACACCATACAATAATTTTTAAGAGTACTCCCACGCAACTCGGTCTGAATTGATGTATATTAAATCTCACACAACCAAGCCCGAGAATCATTAATATTAAGTATATCTTACAAATACACGTGAGCTACTACCTTCCTGGACCACTCTGTGTAAAGTTCAATACATATCATCAGTAAATTACTCCTTATATCATAACAACACAAACTATATTCAAAGAAGATTATACATATGGTTATGTTATTATGCTAATTATGCATATGATTCAAATTTTCACATTACAATATTGCATACGATTGTATACAGTTCCTCATGTACGTAGCATGCATTAATATTTACATTAGGTATGGAATGGTATTTTGAAGTATAAAAGAACACCAATATAACTAATATACGGGTAACTAAATCTAATCCAGTAGGCCTAAATGTATGTGGCAATTAAATAGGCAAATAAAGTAATTAACACAAATGTCATATAATGAACGCCAAACAATTATTCGTTTAAACTTAACTTATTATAGGTAAACAATTGTTACGCTTGCAGTTGATAAACCCAGTCTTTATCCTCAAATCAATGTTATATTTTTCTTTTACACCAAGCAGCTAAAATTCATCAACATTGAAACCTCTACCGTAACAATTCCAGTCTGTCGTGACTTATGTACTCGTATATCTAATGTGCTTAACAGGTGTCACAGGTTTTTGTTTTCTCTCCTTTTCTCTCTTTCTCTGGCTTGTATCTAATCGGCTCCATTCAGCCTACTTATTTAAGACGTTTACTCCCATCCATGTGTCGATTTTTTCCTGGCGATAGGTAGCGAGCCAGCATATTTTGTTGTTAAAGTTTTTGACAGCAGGCTAAATTTGTACATTTTTCGATAGAAAAATGTCTCCAGCGAAGCCGAATTGCTCATACAATGCTGGTTCGCTATCGCTCACCAGGAAAAAATCGACACCTGGATGGGGATAAACGTCTTACAACAGTAGGCTGAATGGGGCCAAATGGATACATGTCAGGGAAAGAGAGAAAAGGAGAGAAAGATAAAAACAAGAGAGGTGGGATCCCTTAATATATCCACCAGGACACACAGCTGGGGTAACAGGAACCTTGCTTATCGTTCGCTGAGCCAGGGTTCAATTGTTGGCGAGCCTCCTTTTTTATGCTATGCCAATTGAAATTCGTCATTATGATTTGTTACCTTCTTGATGTTAGTTTTTAGTTGCATATTAAGTTAGTCAAATTACTTTATGTATTTGACATTGATCATAACCATCATCATCAGCCTGAGTTATTCCACTGTAGGACAAAATCCTCTCTCAAACGTTTCCACTCTAACCGGTCAGATGTTAGCCTATGCCACCCTACCCCAGCAACTTTTGGATATCACCCCTTCATCTGTTTCACTCCATCTCTAGGTTCCCATTCCGTTCTAGTTATCGATCTGTTATTATGTATCTATCTATCTATATGCTCAGGCCCAATCCCCACTTTTCCTAGTTTTTATTTTTATTTTCTATTTAATTCTATTTTATTATTATTTTTTTGTTTTTTCCTTGGGGGTGGCCGCCTTAAGACAGAGCAAGAACAGGGAAAACACAAAACACAACATAAAACAACGAACAAACAGACAAAAAACACCTAGTCTAAGCATATTACCTGCTCAGGACCATTTCCTCATATCTATAGTACTGAGTATATCCAAAGTTTATATACATACATATGTGTATATAGTGTATATATACTTTGAGTATATCTTCTACTGTTGTTTGTTTTCTTCTCGGATCTGAAACAAAATCATCAATAACTTGTTGATGGTATGAATGCACAACTTTTTTTAACTGGAAGAATGGTTTACTGCAAACAAGATATTCGTTGAGGGAGCCCACCTCGCTGTTTTCTTTGTCTCTCCCTCTCTCTTTGGCTTGTATCCATTCGGTCCCATTCACCCTACTATTTTAAGACGTTTACCCCCGTCCAGGTGTCAATATTTTCCTGGCGAGCGATAGCGAGCCAACATATATATTTTTTATTTTGACAGCTAGCTAAATTTGTAAATATTTCGATTGAAAAATTTCTCCGGCAAAGCCGGATATCTCCATACAATGCTGGCTCGCTATCGCTTGCCAGGAAAAAATCGACACCTAGATAAACGTCTTAAAACAGTTGGCTGAATGGGGCCGAATGGACACAAGCCAGGGAAAGAGAGAAAGGGTGATAGAGATAAACAAAATCCAGTGACCCCCCCCCCCCCCCTCTTAACGCTTCTAAAACTTACTCAATGTTGCTATCAAGCAAAACATGTAGGTAATGAACGGCAACCTTCACAATGTAATGGATCTAATGTTGCTTAAGGGGAGACGGTCGTGTTTCTGGTCCCCTTTCTCCCTCGTGTTTAGTCCCATTACTTTTGAGATTTTTAGACGTTTGGCCCATTTGTTTGGCGATTTTAAGACATTTCGTCCCATTTCGTTATAAATGTTAAGACCTATCGTGCCATTTAGGTGTCGATTTGTTCCTGATGAGCGATAGCGAGCCTGTAATTGTAAGAGGAACTGGCTTTCGGCCGGGAAATGTTTCTATCGAAATATGAAAAAATTTATCTTGAGGGGGGGGGGGGGTTCTAGGGGGATGCTTTTCTAAGTTTGAGGGAGGTCTAGCGAGGAAACAAAGAATTTATGAATGAATGAATTTATAGACCAAAAAAGCAGTCAGTGTCCCCTTACCCTTAATACATTGTTCGATATTCACTCTTCTGTTAGTACTAATTGTTTATAGTGCCCCATTGAGTTGTTGGTTATCTGATAAGTGGTACATCATTAGTGACATCAGCATCAACATCGAACAGGGCGCCTGCTGGAAAGTTATAAAGGGGGGTCAACGGCTTTTGTTTTATCTTTCTCTCTTTTTGTTCTCTCTTTCCCTGGCTTGTATCCATTCGGCCCCATTCAGTTAACTGTTTTAAGACGTTTATCCCCATCCAGGTGTCGATTTCTTCCTGGCGAGCGATAGCGAACCAGCATTGCATGGAGAAATCCAGCCTTGGCCGGAGACATTTTTCTATCGAAAAATGTACACATTTAGCTTGCTGTTAAAACAAAAATATATATATGCTGGCTCGCTACCGCTCGCCAGGAAAATATTGACATCTGGATGGGGGTAAATGGCTTAAAACAGTAGGCTCAATGGGGCCGAATGGATACAAGCCAAAGAGAGAAGGAGAGAAAAAGAAAAAAAGCGAGGTGGGCTCCCTTAATGTTAGCGGTCTCAGCGTATAGTCTAAAATAATGTACACAACTAGCCGTGTATATAGTCTAACATAATGTGCACAACTAGCCGTGTATATAGTCTAACATAATGTGCACAACTAGCCGTGTATATAGTCTAACATAATGTACACAACTAGCCGTGTATATAGTCTAACATAATGTACACAACTAGCCGTGTATATAGTCTAACATAATGTACACAACTAGCCGTGTATATAGTCTAACATAATGTGCACAACTAGCCGTGTATATAGTCTAACATAATGTACACAACTAGCCGTGTATATAGTCTAACATAATGTGCACAACTAGCCGTGTATATAGTCTAACATAATGTACACAACTAGCCGTGTATATAGTCTAACATAATGTACACAACTAGCCGTGTATATAGTCTAACATAATGTGCACAACTAGCCGTGTATATAGTCTAACATAATGTACACAACTAGCCGTGTATATAGTCTAACATAATGTACACAACTAGCCGTGTATATAGTCTAACATAATGTGCACAACTAGCCGTGTATATAGTCTAACATAATGTACACAACTAGCCGTGTATATAGTCTAACATAATGTACACAACTAGCCGTGTATATAGTCTAACATAATGTGCACAACTAGCCGTGTATATAGTCTAACATAATGTACACAACTAGCCGTGTATATAGTCTAACATAATGTACACAACTAGCCGTGTATATAGTCTAACATGTGCACAACTAGCCGTGTATATAGTCTAACATAATGTACACAACTAGCCGTGTATAGTCTAACATAATGTGCACAACTAGCCGTGTATATAGTCTAACATAATGTACACAACTAGCCGTGTATATAGTCTAACATAATGTGCACAACTAGCCGTGTATATAGTCTAACATAATGTGCACAACTAGCCGTGTATATAGTCTAACATAATGTGCACAACTAGCCGTGTATATAGTCTAACATAATGTGCACAACTAGCCGTGTATATAGTCTAACATAATGTACACAACTAGCCGTGTATATAGTCTAACATAATGTGCACAACTAGCCGTGTATATAGTCTAACATAATGTACACAACTAGCCGTGTATATAGTCTAACATAATGTACACAACTAGCCGTGTATATAGTCTAACATAATGTGCACAACTAGCCGTGTATATTCTTATGAGTTATGATAATGGACATGCTAATTTGTATTTGAATTTAAGGGGAGACAGACCGTTTTTCTGGACCCCTTTCTCCCTAATGTTTAGCCCCATTAGTTTTGAGATTTTAAGACGTTGGTTCCATTACTTTGGGGATTTCATAACCTTTCACCCCATTTCTTTGTCAATGTTAGGACCCTTCGTGCCATTCAGGTGTCGTTTTTTTTATTAGCGAGCGAGAGCGAGCCTGAAATTTTAGGAGGAATTGGCCCTTGGCCGGGACATTTTCCTACCAAAAAATGTATAAATCTATCTTGAAAGGGGGTCTAGGGGGTGCTTTTCTGAGCTTGATGGAGGTCTAGGGAGGAAACTAAAAACATATATGAATACATGAATTAATAGACCAAACAATCAGTGTCCCCTTTAAGTAATGACTCAGCCACATGTCTAATGTTTTATGATTATCAATATTATCGTTCTTTGTAATCCATTCTGCCTAACTATGGTCTACCAAAATCATTGTTCACGTTTGTTCTACAGATAATTATGTGCGTCGGTACATTTGATATATATTATGTTTTGATAGCGTAATGTCGGTGTGAGTATCCTAGGTTCGAGTCCTTGGAGTGCCACATGTATGTGTTGGATATCATTAATTGAGCTTAGAAGTGAAGTTGGTTGGTGAAAAACAAATATAATAATTTGTTGGATATCAAGAATAATCATATTGTTTGTTCATCATGATACAATTAACCCCTTGATTAACTAGAAGGTTATTATTCATCGTAATCCTTTCAAACTCCAATTCGCATTTCTGTTTTATTTTCTGGTAATTATTAGACGATTTTATTCAGATTAGGAAGGGTATATATATGGGAGTCAGAGGATTGATTGAGATATTCTTTACTCTTTTAATACTCACAGATCCTTCCTAAGCTGCATAAAATCGTCTAATGATAGCCAAAATGTATTGCTAAAACGCGTCAGAACGTCAAGGGGTTAACTTGGTTGCCATCAAACCTTATGTATATCTCGCGCTATCTCTATAATAAATCATATACATTTAGCTATGAATAATTGGTCGATAGTTTTGCAGGTCTTTAGTATCTCCAAATTTTGTGCATGTGAATGATGGCAGGCTTTAGGGACCTTTCGACATTGCTAGCATTTTGTGCATAGTTGCATAGTTTAGACAGAGCAAGCTCGCCCACATCTTTGGTTTGATAAATAGTAAGATTGCAATCATCATTGCTTTACCTCTATTTGCGTCTCTTATTCATTATTATGTATTCATTATTTTTCTAGTTTCCTCCCTAGGCCTCCATCAAATTTAAAAAACGTCCATTAGATCCCCCTTCTAGATTAATTTGTACATTTTTCGGTAGAAAAATGTCTCGGCCGAAGGCCGGTTCTCCCAACTTTACAGGCTCACTGTCGTTCGCCAGGGGAAAAATCGACACCTAAATAGCACGAAAGGTCTAAATATTGACGAAGAAATGGGGCGAAAGGTCATAAAATTGACTAATTAATGGGGCAACCATCTTAACATCTGAAAACTAATGGGGCTAAGCATGAGGGAGAAAGGGGACCAGAAAAAACGGTCCATGTCCCCTTAAAGCTTTCCACGCGCGCTTGAGAAGTAGGAGAGTAGAGTAATTGGATAAAAGAAGAATAAGTTGAGAAGTGAGAAGTAAAGTAGAAGATTAACCCTTTGAGTACCAGCGACGTGGGTTATATTTTATTCTAGCTAGATTTAGACGATATTACGCAGCGTAGGAAAGCTCCGTGGTGCTTAAAAGGGTTGGTTGTGAGACTTTGAAGTCTTATCACTGCTCGAGGTCCTTCCTAAGCTGAATAAAATCGTCTAGTAGTTGCCAGAGTATAATGAAAAGGACGTCACCGGGACTGTTTGGGTTAACCCCTTCTGTACCGGCGACGTCTTTTAATTTTATTCTAGCGTTATTTAGAAGGATGTTGTGCAGTTTAAGAAGGATCTGTAATAGTAAAGAGGGTTAGGTGAGATAGATCGAAGCCTGTTTATTGCTTGAGGCCCTTTTAAAACTGACTAAAATCGTCTTATAGTAGCCAGAATAAAGTTACAAGAATGGCGCCGGTACAGAAAGGGTTCAAAATTCTCGGGGCTCGACCAAGTTGCTCCATTGTTTATTTGTTGAGGGTCATCTGGTGTAGGCACTATGTCAGCTTTCTCTGGACAGCAATCAATGTTTACATTTATAAGCGGATGATACTGATGATTCAAACTACAAATTCTTGATAGCGTAATGCATAAGTGCGCGGCATTTCGGTGTGAGTATTCTAGGTTCGAGTCCTTGGAGTGCCACATCAGATCAGATCAGATGAAGTATTGAGGGATAAGCCTTTACAACGGCACCTCGTATTTACATTCTACTTTTCCTATTTTTCTGAAGCGTTTAGAGAGGGGAGCAGGGGTGTTAGATAGAGAGTAAGCTGTTGGAGTGGCTTTGTTGTTGTGGCTTTGTTGTTGTTGTTGTTGTTTTTGTTGTTGTTGTTGTTCCCCAAAACTGTCTGGCCGAACAGCCCCAAGGCCCCGAGCAAGGCCAAGGCCATAACCGAGCGCCCCCACAGAACCCTCCCTACCGACCACAATAAAGCCTGGGTGACCGAAGCCACTCCATGGCGGGGAGCTGAGGAGGGTGCGCAAACGCCCGGGAAACCAAAGCCCCACCCAGGGCCCTGTGCCCCTCAGCAATTATGAAGAGAAAGTTGAGGGGCCAAGGAAAAACGTGACGCTTTGGCTTCCAATCTTGGTAGATTGGGAGGTCAATCCACGGAAGAGACGCCGTCACTCGAGATCTAGAAAATATATAAGTAAAAGGAACAGTCAGAGTAAGCTATGGGTATGGCAGAGATCGCTCAGTTCTCACTCTGATAGACCAGCCCATCACCACTGGAGTGGCTTTGTTATGTGTGTTTAGTCTGTATACGTCGTCAGGATGTTCCCTGACTGGGTGCGAGCATGTGAAACATGCTAGGACGTACTACCACACCCTCTAAATGTCCGCCGTGATTTCATTAATTGAGTTTAGAAGTAAAGCTGGTTGGTGAAAAAATATGAATTTGATGAACAAAATATGCTGTTGCTTTAGTTTGTTTAAGCTTACCTAAAAGTAGAAGGAATTTGTAAAATTTATTTAGGGAGTCTGAATTGGTTATTTGACATATATTTTACTCCTTAGATTTCTATAAAATAGTGCATGATATCCTCCAATACTGAGAGGGTTAACCCCTTCTGTACCGATGACGTATTTTCAATTTTATTCTAGCTATACTTAGACGATTGTATGCAGTTTAAGAAGGATCTGTGGTAGTAAAAAGGTAAAGTGAGATGGTTCGAGGCCCAATATATGCTGGAGGCCCTTTTTAAGCTGTATAGAATTGTCTAAAAGTAGCCAGAATAGAGTGAAACAGACGTCGCCGGTACAGAAAGGGTTAAGGGTAAGGATAGGGCTTCTAACATTACGTAAAGCTCATATTCGGTGTTCACTTCGGTAGACCCCCCTATAAAATATATTTGTACATTTTTCGGTAGAAAAATATACTATGCTAATGGCCGGTTCCTCTTAAGATTACAGGCTTGCTATCGCTCGCTAAGAAAAAATTGACACCTAAGTGGCACGAAAGGTCTTATAATTGACAACGAAATGGAGTGATTGGTGTTAAATCGTCAAACTAAGGGGTCGAACGTCTTAAAATCTTAAAACTAATGGGGCTAAACACGAGGCAGAAAAGCCCAGAAAACCGGCCCATCTCCCCTTTTATGCTAAACAAATACCAAAAGCCTCCCAGATATCCCTTAGGAGTGTCAGCCGAGGTAACTGCGAGCCTGTTGGGCCTTCACGGGATCCGGGTTCGATGCTCCTGCAACACTACTTTTGGTGTTTGTTTTGTTTTGTTTTTTTGTTTTTTTATTGTATTGTAATCGCTCTCCTAATGTGACCCCCGTGTATTTCTTCATTTGGGGTTATGTCGAAGACCAAACTTACAAGACGCCACTTCCAAACATCACATTCCTTAGTGAACGGATAACAGAAGCTGTACTCCTACTCTACATCATAATAATTATGCAACACAAATATTGTTAGTGTCAATACACCTACTCAACCACTTTATATTTACGATAACCTAAAAGGCCAATCAAATAACACAAATTATCTGAGATAAACCCTATTTGTCCTACATAGGAACAGGATTCGATTTGTTTTTCTATGTGTGTGAGGGAGGCAAAAGGCAGAACTGCCCATAGCGAGTGCCTCCCCAATAGTTGAAAGAGTGACAGGGCCAAAATCAAGGGACGTTCGAGCCAAAATGCCTGGACACACGGAGTTTGATTGTAGGCATATAATATCATATGTTATTTACAGTAGTTGCGTGTATTGTACTTAAGTGGGAAATAGGCTTGCTTTCTTGGCTGATTTGAGTCTATTGTTCTGTCTATCCAGTTCGTGACGATGTCGATAGTTTTTCAGGTCTTTTAGCATCTCCTTTTTTGTGAATGTGAATGATGGCAGGCTATAGGAACGCTAGAATGTTGTGCACAGTTCCATAGTTTACAAAAAGCAAGCTTGCTTACATTTTTGCTTTGATAAATAGTAAGATTGCTATCACCATTACTTTACCTCTATTTGCGTCTCTTAAAGCTTTCCACACGCGCTTGAGAAGTAGGAGAGTAGAGTAATTAGATAGAAGAATAATTAGTTGAGAAATGAGAAGTAAAGTAGATTAAAAGTTCTCGGGCTCGACCAAGTTGCTCCATTGTTAATTGTTGAGGGTCATCTGGTGTAGGCACTGTGTCAGCTTTCTCTGGACAGCAATCAATGTTTACCTTATAAGCTGATGATACTAATGCTTCAAACTATAAATTCTAGGATTTCGATGAAAAACTATGTTGTTTTAATTTGTTTAAGCTTGCCTAAAAATAGAAGGAATTTGTAAAAGGAATTTAGTGAGTCTGAAGGTTATTTGACATATATTTTACTCCTTAGATTTCTATAAAATAGTGCATGATATCCTCCAATACTGAGAGGGTTAACCCCTTCTGTACCGACGACATATTTTCAATATTATTCTAGCTATATTTAGACGATTTTATGCAGTTTAAGAAGGATCTCTGGCAGTAAAAAAGTAAAGTGAGATAGTTCGAGGCCTAATATATGCTGGAGGCCCTTTTTAAGCTGAATGAAATGGTGTAAAAGTAGTTAGAATAAAGTTAAACAGACGTCGCCGGTACAGAAGGGGTTAAGGGTAAGGATAAGGCTTGTACAATTATGTGAAGCTCATATTCGCTGTTCACTTAGATATATTTGTACATTTTTCGGTAGAAAAATATCCTATGCCGAAGGCCGGTTCCTCTTAAAATTACAGGCTCGCTATCGCTCGCTAGCAAAAAATCGACACCTAAGTGACACTAAAGATCTTATAATTGACAACGAAATGGAGCGATTGGTGTTAAAATCGTCAAACTAATGGGCCGAACGTCTTATATAAAATCTTAAAACTAATGGGGCTAAACACGAGGCAGAGAAGTCCAGAAAACCGGGCCATCTCCCCTTATACAGTACGCTAGACAAATACCAAAAGCCTCCCAGATATCCCTTAGGAGTGTCAGCCCAGGTAACTGCGAGCCCGTTGGTCCTTCACGGGATCCGGTTCGATATACTTGTTAACATCCACTCCTTTTATTGTGACATGTAGTGACACAGTAGGCTTTATTATTATTATTATTATTATTATTATTATTATTATTATTATTATTATTATTATTATTATTATTATTATTATTATATATTTCTTTTCTTTAAGGTTATTAGCGTTAGTTCTCCATTATCGAGTTAGGATCCTCAATACAAATTATGTCGCTATGTAACGTCGCCGATGCAAATAAGAGTATATATTATCAGGGGTCAAACCATGTATACACCATTTATGTTGTTAATTATTCGTTTATAACATAACAGGGAAATAACTGCGCAGAACACTCCACTGGATGCATTGATCGCTCATATGCATTGTATATTTGACATTAATGAAGGCAAAACGGTAAATGATATATTGTATAAGTTAGTTTTCCGTGACATTTGATGAAGATAAAACCGCAGGAATATTTGTTTAGATAATTGTATTTTTCTATTTTCATCTGTTTAATTGACTACTTGCGAGTTTCATTCTATAAGGATGTCGGAGCTGTAGACATCGATATTTAGCAGAATAACCAGCTATAATACAATTTTAGTATTTCTATAAACACATAAAACCAAATTCAACACATTAGTTATCCATCAGAAATCTACATAATTACTGTATTTGTGTTTAATATCGATGTTTACCGGCCGAACTTCCTTATAGCCTGAAACTCGCAAGTGGTCAATGAATAATCCCTGTTAACCATTGGTAACATATTCCATGCCTATGTGCGATTATGTGTTGTTATATGTGTTCTTAGTTGGCGGTAAATTAGTATGCACATTATTAGGCTAATAAGGAGAGTTTGTAGCAAAATATAGATATACAGTATATGTAAATGGTTAAGGTAAACGACTCGGATTTGTGTTTACTATATTGGGAAGTGAATTTTCATTGACCTAATAACATTATGCTGATTAGCCTTTGCAACTTTAACCCATTCAGTACCAGGGACGTTTTTCATCATATTCTGGCGACTATTAGACAATTGTATTCAGCTTGGGAAGGACCTCTAGCAATAATAAGACTTCAAACTATCTCGACCAACCCTTTTAACTACCACAGATCCTTCCCAAGCTGCATAGTATCGTGTAAATTTAGCTAGAATAAAATATATCACACGTCGCTGGTACTCAAAGGGTTAAGTGAAGTATATATAATCTTCTTGGAATGTTTAAGTACATCTACAATCAATGTGTACCTTATTTTTAATCTTTTATGCAAACAGAGTAAAACTCACGTTCATAACGGTAGGAGAGTTGGTTATTCAGTAATTGTTCTGCAATACAAAATCTGCACGTCTACTCTATATATATATATATATAAGGAACCCATATCGTAAGTTATGATGTACGTCCCTACTATCTTCCATTTATGTAATGCATATAACATAATTATAAGATCACCTTTAGGAGACACAGCCGAGATAATTATGAGTCTACATGTTTATTTAATCAATGCAAAATTACAAGTTCTCCAAAACATTAAGGATAGACAACAATGCGCCAGATTTGCGTGGAAAATGAACACTCATAATGTACTTCCATTTCCGTATATGAAGATAATGAATGGAGGCAAATTGATGTGAGCAAATATACATTAGGTAAGTACAAATCTTAGCAGTTCAAAATGTATTTACCTTAATGTTTATTAGCCATACTGAATATATAAATGGCTTATAACTGTGTTTAACTATTGTATCATTTTGTATTACATAATAGCTATGCTGAATTACTATTTAAAGGTATACGACAAAGCAAAAATACGCCTAAATCACTGCAACCTATGATAAGACCAATAGGAGTTCTGGCCCTGGTAACTGCGAGCCTACACGTCTCTAACGGTACCTAGGTTCGATGTCTATACTTATTCCTTTTTTTATTCATCATGTTCCTCCTTTATTTTTGGAATTATATAATTAAATGTGATGATAATGTTTACCGGTGTTAAACTTAGTACTCTTAACCCCTTCTGTTTTTGTATCTATCGGTGTACAATCCGTACAGATGACAGTGGCTGCAGTGAGTGGTAGATAGAAATACCGTATGGTCTAATTGAAGTTATCAATAATTTACCGTTTATTTGATCTATGCAAAGATACAAGCTGTCCAATACATTAAGAAAAGACAAAAATGCGCCCGATTTTCGTGGAAAAGTAAAATTCATAATATAGTCCTATTTTCGTATATGAAGTCACGGAATAGAGGTAAATTCATGTGAGGAAATATACATTATCTAAGTCCGAATCTCGGCAGTTTAAAATATATTTACCTTAATGTTTATTAGCCATACTGAATATATAAATGGCTTATAACCGTGGTTAACGTTATAATCATTTTGTCTTAAATTTCAAAGGAAAACGTACGGTAACAGTGATAATAGCTATGCTGAATAATGATGTAAATAACCACGAGAGAGCAAAAGTACGCTTAAATAACTGTAACCTATGATACGACCAATAGGAGTTCTGGCCCTGGAGCTGCCAGCCTACACGTCTCTAACGGGATCGAGGTTCGAAGTCACTCTTAGCAGACTCCTTTTTTAATTTATCATGTTCGTCCTTTATCATTGGAATTATATAATTAAATTTGTATTATAATGTTAATAGCTTACCGGTTATATAATTAGTACTCTTAAGGGAAGATATCCACTTGAGAGATTTTTTTCTTGACTCCTTTCTCCCTCATGTTTAGCCCCATTGCTTTTCTAATTTTAAGACGTTCGCCCCATTAGTTTGGCGATTTTAAGAACTGTCGCCCCATTTCTGTCAATTTTAAGACTTTTCGTGCCATTTAGGTGTCGACTTTTCCCTGGCGAGCGATAGCGAGCCTGTATTTTAAGAGGTACCGGCCTTTGGCCGAGACATTTTTCTACCGAAAAATGTATACATTTATCTTGAAAGGGGGTCTAGGGGTGTAATTTTAAGCTTGATAGAAGTCTAGGGAACACACTAAATACCTCACCTTAACCCCTTCTGTACCGGTGCCGTCCTTCTAGCTTTATTCTGGCTAGTATTAGACGATTATATTTAGTTTCAAAAGGACATCTAACAATTAACAGGCTTTCACAGTATCTCATTTAACCCATTTTACTATTAAAGATCCTTCTTAAACTTCAAAATGTTTCTAAATATTTGTAGAATATAATTTAAAAGACATCGCCGGTACAGAAGGGGTTAATATAGATACATGGTTTACATGTATCCAAACATACCTGTATGTATGTACTGATTTACCTTTGATATCTACATTAGGGAAATACTATATTATAATATATATATATATATATATATATATATATATATATATATATATATATATATATATATATATATATATATATATATATATATATATATATATACAGTATATATATATATATATGTATATTTATTTGTTCAAATAGTATATTCATGTGTAAATATAGTTATGTATAACAATATTATATTTCACTAATGTAGATATCAAAGGTAAATCAGTACATACATATATACTGTACAGGTATGTTTGGATACATGTAAACCATGTGTCTATATTAACCCCTTATATACCAGCGACCTCTTTTGAATTTTATTCTAACAATATTTAGATTATTTTTAGCAGTTTAAGAAGGATATGTGATAGTAAAAGGGTTAAGTGAGATTCTTTGAAGCCTGTTAATTGCTGGATGGCCTCTTGAAACTGAATACAATCGTCTAATAGGGGGGGGGGGGGGGACACATCACAGAACGCCATGCATCACACACACTAGACCCCCATTTGTTAGGTTAAGTTAGTTTAGTTGACATTAGAAGTGATGGTTGTAATAGTGGGGATGATGGTGATAATAGTAGTGATGATGGTTGTAGTTGTAGTGATAATTATGACAGTAGTGATGATGATACAAGTATACAGTATATGATGGTGACAGTACTAGTAGTAGTGATGATGGTCATAATAGTAGTGATGATGGTGACAGAAGTGATGATGATTGTAAGATGATGGTGATAATAGTAATGATGATGGTGATAGTTGTAGTGATAATGATGACAGTAGTGAGGATGGTAGTGACGATGGTGACAGTGTTAGTGATGATGGTGAGTAGTAGTGATGACGGTTAAAGTTGTAATGATTAGAATAGTAGTAGTGCTGATGATAGTAATGGTGATAGTGACTAGTAGTGATGATGACAGTAGTAGTGATGATGGTGACAGTTGTATTGATAGTAACAGTAGTAGTGATGATGGTGATTGTATTATTGATGATGGTGATAGTATTATTGATGATGGTAACCCATCGCAGAGTTGGGTATGCCGTTTTGATTTTCGGCAAAACGGCACATCTACTTTATTGAGAGTAAAGCTATAGGATATTATATTCTCAATTGCTTTAACCCCTACATAAAGCGTTCAGCTAATTGACACACACCGTAATACGCTCAAATGCCTAAAGCCTACAAAATAATCACCAGGAGACCTACCTAACCAGGGTAACTGCGAACCTACATGTCTCTCACGGCGCCAAGGTTCGATATACCTGAACACTCTTCTTTTATTTATGAGTATCTTCGAATATGTTCGTCATTTGGAGTATTGATCTCCTTTCAAATATAGTGTTTATAATTCTCCTGTGTATTACATGTATGTGTGGGATAAAGACATATGACTTATATATGTATGGTAATATTTCTGTAAAAAATATATAACGGAAACGAGTTTATGTTTCTTTGTGTACTTATTTTGATTGTTATCTATCGGTCTATAATCCGTACAGATGAGGATGACTGCAGTGAGTGGTAGATAGAAATACCGTACGGTCTAATAGAAGTTATAAAGTTCTTCACTACATTAAGTATAGACAACAATGCGCTCGAGTTGCTTGTAAAATTAAAATGTAATCCTACTCTTGTATATATCCGTATATGAAGTAATGGAATGGAGGTATATTAATGTGGGCATAAATACACTAGATAAGTCCGAATCTTAACTATTCAAATTATCTTTACCTTATTGTTTATTAGCCATACTGAATAAATATTTGGCTTATAACCGTGTTTAACGTGTTATCATGTCTTCTATTTCAAAAGAAAACTTTACGGTAACAGTGATAATAGCTATGCTGAATAATGATGTAAATAACCACGAGAGAGCAAAAGTACGCTTAAATAACTGCAACCTATGATAAGACCAATAGGAGTTCTGGCCCTGAAGCTGCCAGCCTACACGTCTCTAACGGGATCTAGGTTCGAAGTCACTCTGATTAGACTCCTTTTTTAATTTATCATGTTCGTCCTTTATCATTGGAATTACGTAATTAAATGTTATTATAATGTTAATAACTTACCGGTTATATAATTAGTACTCTTAACCCCTTCTCTACCGATGTCGTCCTTTTAGCTTTATTTTGGCTAAAAGGTAAAAAAAGGTTACAAAAAAATATCCCATAAGTTTGTCACAGAATCAAGTTATCCGGTATACTATCATAGTATACAGTATACTATCATAGTATACAGTATACTATCATAGTTATCCGGTATACTATCATAGTATACAGTATACTATCATAGTTATCCAGTATACTATCATAGTATACAGTATACTATCATAGTATACAGTATACTATCATAGTTATCCGGTATACTATCATATTATACAGTATACTATCATAGTTATCCAGTATACTATCATAGTATACAGTATACTATCATAGTATACAGTATACTATCATAGTTATCCGGTATACTATCATAGTATACAGTATACTATCATAGTATACAGTATACTATCATAGTTATCCGGTATACTATCATAGTATACAGTATACTATCATAGTTATCCAGTATACTATCATAGTATACTGTATACTATCATAGTTATCCGGTATACTATCATAGTATACAGTATACTATCATAGTTATCCAGTATACTATCATAGTATACAGTATACTATCATAGTTATCCGGTATACTATCATAGTTATCCGGTATACTATCATAGTATACAGTATACTATGATAGTATACAGTATACTATCATAGTATACAGTATACTATGATAGTATACAGTATACTATCATAGTATACAGTATACTATCATAGTTATCCGGTATACTATCATAGTATACAGTATACTATCATAGTATACAGTATATTATCATAGTATACAGTATACTATGATAGTATACAGTATACTATCATAGTATACAGTATACTATCATAGTTATCCGGTATACTATCACAGTTATCCGGTATACTATCATAGTATACAGTATACTATCATAGTATACAGTATACTATCATAGTATACAGTATACTATCATAGTTATCCAGTATACTATCATAGTATACAGTATACCATCATATTATACAGTATACTATCATAGTTATCCGGTATACTATCATAGTTATCCGGTATACTATCATAGTATACAGTATACTATCATAGTTATCCGGTATACTATCATAGTATACAGTATACTATGATAGTATACAGTATACTATCATAGTATACAGTATACTATCATAGTTATCCGGTATACTATCATAGTTATCCGGTATACTATCATAGTATACAGTATACTATCATAGTTATCCGGTATACTATCATAGTATACAGTATACTATGATAGTATACCGGATAACTATGATAGTATACTGTATACTATGATAGTATACTGTATACTATGATAGTATACCGGATAACTATGATAGTATACTGTATACTATGATAGTATACTGTATACTATGATAGTATACTGTATACTATGATAGTATACTGTATACTATCATAGTATACCGGGTACTATGATAGTATACTGTATACTATGATAGTATACCGGATAACTATGATAGTATACTGTATACTATGATAGTATACTGTATACTATGATAGTATACTGTATACTATGATAGTATACTGGATAACTATGATAGTATACTGTATACTATGATAGTATACTGTATACTATGATAGTATACTGTATACTATGATAGTATACTGTATACTATGATAGTATACTGTATACTATGATAGTATACTGTATACTATGATAGTATACTGTATACTATGATAGTATACTGGATAACTATGATAGTATACTGTATACTATCATAGTATACCGGATACTATGATAGTATACCGGATACTATGATAGTATACCGGATACTATGATAGTATACCGGATACTATCATAGTATACAGTATATATGATGCCCAACAATGTTATTAACCCCTTCTGTACCGGGACGTCTTTTCAATGTTATTCTAGCTATATTTAGACGATTATATGCAGCTTAGGAAGGATGTGTGGTACTTACAAAGGTTGATCGAGCTAGTTTGAAGCCTTTTAATGACTAGAAATCCTTCCTAAAATGAATAAAATCGATTATTAATAGCCAGACTAAAATAAGAAAGATGTCGTGGTACAGAAGGGGTTAAGGGGGGTCACCGGCTTTTTTTGTTATCTTTCTCTCCTTTTCTCTCTTTCCCTGGCTTGTATCCATTCGGCCCAATTCAGCCAACTGTTTTAAGACGTCTTTCTCCATCCAGGTGTCGATTTCTTCCTGGCGAGCGATAGCGAGCCAGCATTGTATGGAAAAATTTGGCTTCGCCGGAGACATTTTTCTATCGAAAAATTTACAAATTTAGCTTGCTCTCATAACAAGAATATATATATGCTGGCTCTCTACCGCTCGCCAGGAAAATATTGACACCTGGATGGGGATAAACGTCTTAAAACAGAGGCTGCAGTGAGTGTTAGATAGAAATACCGTATGGTCTAATTGAAGTTATCAATAATTTACCGTTTATTGGATCTATGCAAAGGTACACGTTCTCCAATACATTGAAGATAGACAACAATGCGCTCGAGTTGAGTGGAAAATTAACACTCATAATATAGTCGTATTTCCGTATATGTGAGCAAATATTCATTAGGTGAGTCCGAATTTCAGCTGTTCAAAATATATTTACCTTATTGTTTATTAGCTATAATGAACAAATAGTTGGCTTACAATTGTGTTTAACTTTTCTATCATTTTGTCTTAAATTTCAAAGGAAAACGTACGGTAACAGTGATAATAGCTATGCTGAATAATGATGTAAATAACCACGAGAGAGCAAAAGTACGCTTAAATAACTGCAACCTATGATACGACCAATAGGAGTTCTGGCGAGCGATAGGGAGCCAGCATTGTATGGAAAAATCCGGCTTGAAGCCGGAGAAATTTTTCTATCGAACAATTTACAAATTTAGCTTGCTCTCAAAACAAGACTATATATATGCTGGCTCGCTACCGCTCGCCAGGACCCCGATTCGTGTGACTTGACAATCCGGTCCATCAAGTAGCCATTGTACAGTCGGCCTAGTAATTGGTATCAGCAATATTTATACATAATTTCTTCTTTTTGAGTGATATATACAAACATGTTCCTACACTATCCCACCCTATTAAACATCTGACAGACATTAATACAGCACAGAGCTAGCCAAACGTAATGACAGCTGAGCCATGACTTATTAGCGCCACTGTACACGAACTATTTTTTTTCTCTCTCTCTCTCTCTCTCTCTATCTCTCTCTCTCTCTCTCTCTCTCTCTCTCTCTCTCTCTCTCTCTCTCTCTCTCTCTCTCTCTCTCTCTCTCTCTCTCTCTCTCTCTCTCTCTCTCTCTCTCTCTCTCTCTCAACTGGCGGTAAATTGCAAAATTCCCATCCAGATTTCTCAGTTATTTTGAAGATGGTGTAGCGAAATCTGGTGCTAATTATATACCCCTGGTCTAACTATGAGGCAGACACATGGTAGTTTCTTATTTTGACACTAGTTATCGAGAAATCAGTTGTTTAAGGGGAGATATCCACTTGAGGGATTTTTTTCTGAACCCCTTTCTCCCTCATGCTTAGCCCCATTGCCTTTGAGATTTTAAGATGCTTGCCCCATTAGTTTGGCAATTTTAAGAACTTTCGCCCCATTTCTGTCAATTTTAAAGATTTAGGTGTTGATTTTCCCTGGCGAGCGATAGCGAGCCTGTTATTTAAGAGGAACTGGCCCTCGGCCAGGAAATTTTTCTACCGAAAAATGTACACTTTTATCTTGAAAGAGGGTCTAAGGGGGGTAATTTTAAGCTTGATGGAGGTATAGTGTACACTGTACAGACTAAAAACCTCCCCTTAAGAGATTCAATTTACCGTCAGATGAAATGAAACCGAGTATAGTACCCGTATTCTTAGACATAACACACATAGAAAACAGAAAACAAAACAAAAAACTAAATTATTATACATGTGCCGAATTCCGAGCCAGTATTAGTCTCGGTAATTAAAATAAATTAAGGGGGAGGGGCCACCTCGCTTTTTTGTTTCTCTTTCTCTCCCTCTCTCTTTGGCTTGTATCCAATCGGCCCCATTCAGCCTACTCTTTTAAGACGTTTACCCCCATCAGGGTGTCGATTTTTTTCCTGGCGAGCGATAGCCAGTCAGCATTGTATGGAGAAATCCGGCTTCGGCAGAGACACTTTTCTATCGAAAAATGTACAAATTTAGCTTGTTGTCAAAACAAATATATATATGCTGGCTCGCTACCGCTCGCCAGGAAAATATTGACACCTTAATGGTGTTAAACGTCTTAAAACAGTAGGCTGAATGGTGCCGAATGGATACAAGCCAAAGAGAGAGGGAGAGAAGGAGCAAAAAAGCGAGGTGGGCTCCCTTAAATGTATACCCTTCAAATAAACCCGCACGTATTTGGCTAGAAGGAAGCTTGGAGGTTTGGATTTCAAAATTCAATCTACAGGAGAAGAATGCGTTTCTAATAGTATCGTAATTGACACTCGCCCTTACGCTACGTTTTCTTATCGTTTCGGCCTTTTTTTTTTTTTTTTTTTCCTCCAAACTGTATAGATCGCACATATTTCCAACAAGCTCCTCCTCCTACGTCCTCTGTCCACCAATCACAGCCAGCACGCATACCCCCCCCCCCCCCCCCCCCCCCCCCCCCGTGTCATGACGGGTATTTAAGGCCCTCCGTTCACTACTGTACGCTACATTGACCTCAAGATGCTCTATGCTAAACATTGTCAGTAAAAGTACTTGTCCTCAGATTGTGTTTCTGTCCAGTCCTAATAATAATTATTAGAAGGAATTGGGGAAATATACTGTAGTGTTGAACCGTATGTCGGTTAAGGAGAGGTTTTTAGTTTGCTCCCTAGACCTCCATCAAGCACAAACAAATTCCCCCAAGACCCCCTTGCAAGATAAATGTGTACATTTTTCGGTAGAAAAATGTCACGGCCACGGCCGGTTCCTTCTATAATACAGACTCGCTATCGCTCGCCAGGAAAAAACCATTACCAAAATGGGACAAATTGTCTTAAAATTTACAGCACTGGGGCGAAAAGACTTAAAATCGCCAAACTGATGGGGCGAACGTCTTAAAATCTCAAAACTAATGGGCTAATGATTAGGGACAAGGGGGTCCAGAAAAAAAATTGAATTGAAAAATTTCCCTAATTAAATATATAATAATGCATCAACAGTATATCTATAGGTACTTAGAATCGGGGCAAATGTAGCTAAACAAAGCTTACAACACTGCATTATAATATGTAAAACCTAGCTATGGTGAAATGTTATCAAATGAGAGCTTTTATCGTATTATTTTTTTTTTTTTTTTTTTTTTTGTATAATCATAATTTTTCCAGCAACATTCCTGACAGCTTTTGTACTGATATCGGAAACTAGACTCACTATATATGGGTAATTGTAAAGTTTGCCTAACCAATGTTAACATGAATACTTGTGGGTAAAATAATTTGTGTAACACCAGCTTAAAAGTAGGAACCTACGTGTCTTTCATGAGACCAAGGTGCTGTATGGGTGGAGCCTCCCGACATATTTGAACAATACTCAATACAGGGGCGCAATGTGCCCCGATACAGAGCAAGTAGCTGTGCGGGGGTGAAGAATCCACGGAGACGGTTGAGCACACCTAACTTTTGGGAAGCTGTTTTAGCAAGAGTGGTAATATGATCTTTCCAAGAAAGGTCAGATAAAAAAGATACTCCTAGAATATTGATAGAAGATGAAGGGTTGATCTGTGTGTTGTTGAAGAATAGTTGATAGTCTTGTGGAAGATTGTGATGGAGAGAGAGAGGGAGAAATTGGGTCTTAGAGGCGTTGAAAGTAACAATATTTTCTCTGCTTCAATCATAAATAATTGAAAGATCAGAAGATAGGTAGTCTCTGGCCTCCCCACGTTTGATAAGGAGTGCTTGCATGCTGGGTTGATGTGAAAAACTAGTTGAATAGTGTAAGGTAGAGTCATCACCATATGACTGGATAGGATTAGAGGTACAGCTGAGGAGATCATTGATATATATTAGATAGAAAATTGGAGACATGACAGAACCCAGAGGAACACCGGAGTTGATAGATTGAGGAAGTGAACGATGGCCGTCCACACCTGTAGCTATTGGATTCGATATATATCAAAGTTAACAAGCCCCTATTAAATAATATGTTGTCTGCCGCCCCCCTTTCAATTGTATAGATGTTACCCTTTGCAAAATATTTGAACTATATATTACCATTCATGTTTAATATGTTTCAATCTTTTTAACTTTTTAGGTCACTGATGATGACAATAAGAATGTGTCAAAACTGTTGAAAATATGAAGATAAAGATGTTGTTCGTAGCCTCACTCATTGTCTTATTCCTGCTGGTTGTGTATGTTTGTATATGTAACAAGCTCTTTCTTGATAAGCTAACTATCTATCTATCTATTGCCTGATGCCATGATCCCCGAAGGGATGGCCACGCATAAATCACCCCAATGCACCTCTGTCCCCTATCATCCGACACCACTCCTGCTAACCAACACCGCTTTCACTCATATGCCTCTTCAACTCCATTCTTCCACCTCACTCTCGGTCTGCTCTCCTTCTGTCCTTCCACCTCACACCTCACCTTTGTACATTATCTCGCTTCCCATGCATTCCACATGGCCGAACCATCTCAAAGTGTTCCTTTTCACACTTACCAGCTCATTCACATACACACCACACCGCACTCTTACTTCCTCATTCGTCTGTCTATCCCTCCACATGCATTTCTCAAGTAACTCATATCCATCCCTCTCACTCTTAATGTGTGCCTCTCCAACAACGTCCATCCTTTAATCCCGTATGTCAATGTCGGCATTTACCACACTATCATGCAACTACTTATTTATTTCCATACTGACCACCCTATTTCTTTTCACTGCTTTCAGCATGCCTACAACCCTCTTCCCCTGTTGCACCCTTTGTTACACATCCTCCTCCAGCCCCAAGTACTTTAATCAGCTGACATTCTCCATAATTTGACCATTCAACCTCACCTCTATGACTGCACCCCTTTCAAAGACCATAACCTTACTCTTTCCCGCATTTACCTTCATGTTCCGTTTCTCACAAATGGTTCCAAACATTTGTACAAGTCCTTGTAAGTCCCACTCATTATCACTCATCAGAACTATACGGTCAGAAAACAGCAGTACAGGCAACTTACACTCACTCTTTTCCCTTTCAGGGGTACACCAACATCCAATGCTCTTCCTTAAATTTTTCTTATAACTCCATCTATATACATATTGAACAACCATGGGGACATCATACTTCCTTGCTTCAACCCAACTTTCAGATCAAAGAACTTGCTCCGTTCATTCCCCACACGCATTGCCGCCTTTGCACCCTCATACAAACTCTTCACTGCTTTCAGCAACCTACCAGCTACTCCGTATGATTGTTCTCAATACTTTCCATCGATCTTCTCTTTCAACTCTGTCATAGGCTTTTTCCAAGTCCATACAGGCAGCATACAACTGTTGTCCTTTTTCCAGATATTCTCAACAACATATTTCAAGGACATAATCTGGTCTACTCACCCTCTTCCCTTCCTAAACCCGCCCTGCTCCTCACCTATCCATTTCTCTGTTCTCAATAGCACTTTCTCGATCACTACCTTACTGTACATCTTCCCTACTATACTGATGATACAAATCCCCCTATGAATTCCACGCACTCCTTTCTCCCCTTTACCCTTATACATGGGGGATATTATGCCTGTCTTCTACCCATGCAATGTTACAATGTCACTGGGAGCTGCAAGATGGCGTGGCGGCAGATACAAACATGGCACCAAAACAACACGGTCACAGCTGTGTTTGTTTGTGGAAAATACAAGCGGAAGCAATAGAAATTCATATATCACTTCTTTCCCAAAGGTAAGTTGAAGTGGTTAGTCATAAGTAGGGTGTAGCTACGAGTATACAGTATATACTGTAGTATACTCACATACGAGTGTATAATCATGGCTGACTGAATACATATTCCAGAGACATCATCTCGGTAAATAGCTGACCCATGAATACTGGCATTTGTATCATTGCAGATGTTTGTTATGGCTCAAGAACCTTGACATCAAAATGAAGACGAAACCACCTGATCAGCTGAACAAGTCCCGTGTTGTGTGAAGCAGCCACTTTTAAGATGACCAGTATAGCGGGGTTGGCCGTCTGACGTCTGATGCTCCACAATTTACAGATATTTTAAATAATATAAATAAATAGCGTAATCTACTCACGTTGAATATACTGTATATGCCATTCACTTGATCGGTTATCTTTAATGTAAGACATACCCTCAATTTTATGTTCTTAGTTTGTTTATGGATCGTGAGGTTGGAATTACTTGCTTATAGAATATTATTCATGAATACACAGAAAAGCAATAAACGGTAGTGGAGAAATTCCCCTAGCATTGTATTGTGCTGCAGTGGTCGACCTGAAGAGTAAACACATAACATCGATAGAAAATATATTTATAAACACGTACAACATGAGGCAAAAGATGTGTTCCACACTTATGGTAATGTTGCTGAAGGGATGTGTATTTATTAGTGTATGACGTGTGTGGGTAGAGCTGCAGAAACATAAATTACTCAAGAGACAGTCACTGGGATGATTGCTGTGGTTGTCTCGCATATTCCTAAGTGAGAGATAATTGCATACCGTATGTCTTTATTTACTCCTCACCAATTAAGCAGTGCAAGTGATATGAGGAACTGTATGATTCACAGTGTGTGTGTGTTTGTTTATTTACTTTTCAGTAAACGTACGAACACTATGGGGAACATATGGCTGAAATCCATACAGGTACTGATTTTTTTTTAAATGTAAGGAACAAAACCAATACAAGATATAGACGTTGATTAACCTACACATGTAACAAAGGTATTATATTAGATCAAGTATTTTATACAGGAAAAGGTAAAGTTGCTGCACAAAAACTAGATTGTATACATAGCACAATATATTTAGTTGTAGTAGTATATGGACCGAGGTAGGACAATAATGATAATGACAAAAATGGGATCACAATTTAAACATTATGAGTGACTTTTACAGTAGCTTACTACTTATATATAGGCCTATAAGAGCTATTATGAATTGTGAAAAATTAAGAGATATTGAGTACTGCAAGCGGTAGCCTATATATATTAGAAACTATATAGTTATAGCTCGAATATAACCGTGTTCTAAAGAACGGTACATTCTCTAATGAGGGGTATAAACTGTATAGTTACTGTTCGAAATTAACCGTTCTCTATTGGGGGATGCTTGACGTTAGATGGGGTAAGTATCAGGGGCCTACAACCAAAAGCAGAAAGTCACTTCTTATTAGATTCTTCTTGGTTGACATCCAGGAGGATGTGTTCTCACCAGGAGAGTATTTGCAGAGGAGGAAGTAATTCATACTTATCTAGCCCAAGAGTATAGCCCAATTCACATATAATACAACAAACATGCGAGAGTCTCAACATGTATTTTCCTCATATTTCAGAGGGGGGTGCGCCACATTTCCTACACCATGTATACTGCGTATTTCCTACATGTCACATCTACAACTTTACCAGTTTTTAGAGTAATGACATATTTCCTACCAAGATACAGCATATCTCCTACACAGTTTTTAGTGTAGTGACATATTTCCTACAGATATACAACATATCTCCTACACACAAAATCTACAGTATACGGTCACATTTCCTACACTGCCGTGTATACGGGGAAGCGCCTCTGTCTGTACTCGGCGCTACTGTCTCACTATTCGCCTGACGAGTCAAGCTGAGTCGAGTTTAGTCTCTAGTAAAGCAATTTGCTCTTGCTGGCCACAGGTTCAGATTGGGGGCTTTCAGTTCCACTTTTCACAAAACCTGCACCGGAAAATTCAGAAACTGGGGCTAACTGAACTGTACAACTACAACAAGCAGTTTAATAAGTGGGCCAAGAAGAGTATGTGCCAGCCAACCGGATGCATGAAGCAGTTAATTCTCTGTTCCAAGAACATTTTGACGTAAATGATTATTCCCAGTCAAAGATCACTGCATTCAAAACCTACATCACAAACTACTGGATTGGAAAAGTCACTCCAGAACGGCTCACTGTCTTCGTTTTTGCTCGTGGAACTAATAATGAGTTATATCACAGCAGACTGAAAGCCGTTGTCCGCCAGCACAATCCGAACATCTACACTTTCCTAACTCATTTGAATAACCTGATAGCAGACGCAATTAAGTACTTAGAGTGTGTGGATGCTGACTTGGAGATCACTCGTCAGAAAAAAGAGAAATTTGGCGGAAACATTGAACGAAAGCAGTACTTCAAAGACCAGTTACAGAATGAAAAATACACATTGACCCAATACATCAATGCTGTTGTTTACACTGCTTACAGGCTTGAGGTATTAATTTAAAAAGCGCCATTGTAATGAATGTGCTCACGAAATCCAATTTTAACCCTTATTACAGTTTCATTTTATATACTGTAAGTTTGTTTTAAAGAGAAATTAAACATTTCCCGCTTATATATTATTCTCTAGCGTTTTGTATTTTTTCCTGCTTAATGCCACGTGATCGCATTGATGAGCCCTGATCATGTATCAGTATTGTAGGAGATATGACAGTATACTGCAATTGAAGGAGTTATGCCGGATGTACCGTTTGGTGTAGGAGATATGCTGGGTACTCAGTTTGTGTGTAAGAAATGTGCTTGATACTTGTTTTTGTGTAGGAAATATGACCGACTATGTGTAGGATATGTGGCAGTGCTCCAACTTTAGTGGTTGTGTAGGAGATGTGGCTAGGCCCCTTTCAGAGTATAATCATTTTGGCTGAAAATTTGAACATTCATGGTCTCAGATGTTTCACTGCATTTGATAACATAGGCTAATGGACTAGACTTCAAAGGCCCTGGGACAATATAATTTCACAGCCCGATCCAAGAAGTCATGTAGTTTTAGCCCTGGATATAAGATATTAAACATAAAATGCTTGGCTACAATTTGTTTTTGTTTTTGTTTTTTTCAATAGTAGCCTACCTGCTGTAAGGGGGGTCACCGGCTTTTTTCCTCTTTATCTTATGTTCTCTCTTTCCCTGGCTTGTATCCATTCGGCCCCATTCAGCCAACTTTTTTAAGACGTTTATCCCCATCCAGGTGTCGATTTCATCCTGGCGAGCGATAGCGAGCCAACATTGTATGGAAATATCCGGCTTCGCCGGAAACACGTTTCTATCGAAAAATTTACAAATTTAGCTTGCTATCAAAACAAAAATATATATACAGTATATGCTGGCTTGCTACCGCTCGCCAGGAAAATATTGACACCTGGAGGGAGGTAAACGTCTTAAAACAGTAGACTGAATGAGGCCAAATGGATACAAGCCAGAGAGAGAGGGAGAGAAAGAGAGAAAAAAAAACGAGGTTTCGCTACAAAATCTTCATAATAGCCCAATAAACCAAATCAGGTGAAGGTATGGAGGGATAAACCTTTACAACGGCTATGGCAAATTACAGTCCGCTGGATATAAACGGACTATAGTGACAACGAAGAAGAAGAAGAAGACACAACAACAACATCATCAACAACAAAATAAACGGACTATATAGTTCAGCTTGCCCCGTTATGCTTTTCTTTTATTTCTGTAACCTCGGAGCCTTCTTTTGATCTTTTTGAATATATTAAGCCGTGCAGTACCGGTGACATCCTTTTAGTTATATTCTGGCAATGATTAGACGATTTCATTCAGCTTAGGAAGGACCTCAAGCAATAATACGGCTTAAAACTATGTCAACCAACACTTTTAACTACCACAGATCCTTCCCAAGTTGCATACAATTGTCTAAATATAACTAGAATGAAATATATCACACGTCGCTGGTACTCAACGGGTTAATTGACCATAGGAGCAGTCACTGTCTCACTGAAACCGATAATAAATTCAAATAACACCGGGAATAATGTTTCGAAAAGAGCGCGGGTACGAACACGAGGATACGAACCATTATGAGGAACAAGGAGGCGAGAATACGGAGCATCAACACTTTGGAGGATTCTGGAACCAAGATAATAACATAGCTTGGTCAATAGATGGCGCTGTGATCGCCGGTGTGTCGTCTGTCTGTTTACAACAAATGACAGGCACGATGCGAGGGGGTGTGGCGGAATAAACAAACATGGCCCCAAACGTTGACCACCGATGTGTGGTATGGGGGAAAAATAGACGAACTGGCTGTGATCTACGATTTATTTTCTTCCCAAAAGACAGAACAAGGTACGGCAAGCATAATATTAGTATGGGTAATTGTAGGGAAAAGACTCGCACCTTTATTTTTCATGTATTTTTCCTCCAGATTTTGAGATGAGTGTTTTCATGGTTTTAATTATATTTCCAACGTGGGATACAAGATAGGTCCCTCACCCCCCATGCCATATTGATAAGAGTTGCGTTATCGGGCGTACCACTACCGAATTATATAGCATACTCCTCTCTAAAACATTAACCTAACCAAACAACCTAACCTAACCTAACCAAACCTAGTATTGATGTATTAATGAGAATACTAGGTTAGGTTAGGTTTTTTTAGTTAGGTTAAATATTTATAGATGATTTATGTTGTATGTCGGTAGTGGTACGCCAGATAACACAACTCTTACCGACTTATTTAATGCATCATCTATGTTGCCAGCAGAGGTAAATATTGATTATACTCCATAATGAATACGGCGAGCCTTTTCTGAATAATTATCTTATTATGTGACACAACCATTGATTGAAAACTGTGAAAGGACCGTCAGAAATAGAGGCATAAGATAGCTGGTTTAGCAGTAGAAACCAGGGAAACAGTTGTAAAGTATAATTATATCCATGTCAAAGCCATATAAAATGTGCTTTCAATATCACAATATAAAATAGTAACGATTCGGATGTCATACTCTCTTTAAGGGGAGATGGGTCGGTTTTCTGGACCACTTTCTCCCTCGTATTTAGCCCAATTAGTTTTCAGATGTTAAGATGTTTGCCCCATTAGTTAGTCGATTTTAAGACCTTTCGCCCCATTTCTTCGTCAATATTTAGACCTTTCGTGCTATTTAGGTGTCGATTTTTTTCCCTGGCGAACAATAGTGACCCTGTAATGTTGGAAGAACCGGCCGATTTTTCTACCGAAAAATTTACAGATTAATCTAGAAGGGGGATCTAATGGATGTTTTTTTTTAATTTGATGGAGGTCTACGGAGGAAACTAGAAAAATAATAAAAATATACATAAAAGAGCAATTATAAATAAGCCCATCTCCCCTTAAGAGATGCTCGTATGCACACGCGGATCTCAATATATTACAGATTGTGGCTGAGGATGCGGATATCATGATTTTCCTATTTTTAGATGTGGATGCGGATCTCAAATGTCCATAGCCTGTTACTAACAGTTACCTAGCAGTAATTCTTCAATTATCATTTAACAGTGTGATGACTAAAGATGTGTGAAGCTGTGAATGTGACATGCTGACAACCCATTACAAGTCAACCTGCCTGGTTAAGGGGAGTGACCTGCTTTGTTCTCTTTCTTGGTTGTACCCATTCGGCCCCATTCAGGCTACTGTTTTAGGACATTTTTCCCCATCCAGGTGTCGATATTTTCCTGGCGAGCGATAGCGAGCCATCATTGTATGGAGAAAGCCGGCTTCGCCGGAGACATTTTTCTATCGAAAAATTTACAAATTTAGCTTGCTGTCAAAAAAATATATATATAGGTGGCTCGCTACCGCTCGCCAGGAAAATATTGACACCTACTGTAGATGGGGTAAACGTCTTAAAACAGTAGGCTGAATGGGGCCGAATGGATACAAGCCAGAGAAAGAGAGAAATGAGAGAATAAAAGCAGGTCACTCCCCTTAAGCAGAGAGAGAGAGAGAGAATTGTGATTATATTTTCACATGCAAATAAATTGTGTATAGTAGTATTTTATTGTGTATTGGTTACAGTCCAGAATAAATAATTAACACAGGACACATGCTTGCATTTCATGTGTCCATGCCTATTTCTCTCTTATTCATCGATTAATATACATAATAAATATTTCATTGAATTATTATAGATTTTTAAATGTCACTTGCAATGATATACACCGGAATAGGTGTAATTATTGGTAATATCAATAAGGGTAACTCTCTGAAACCAACTTCTTACAAATCTGCACGTAAGAGCTGTGTGTGATTATAGGTTACTGCAAAATGTTAACTTATTCCGACAAAGAGGTCAGAGGAAATACAGTTTAACATTAAAAGATAAACCTACGTTATTGTGCATTACAGCCATTTTCATGTATAAATGTGTACAACATTAATTTATGTGCCACATCCTTAGTGCTTGAATTTATTGCATGTTGTTAAGGGCCATTTCATAATAAATTATTACATTCCAATTACCTAAAGATAACATTAGTGAGACTTTCGATTATCAAACAAAATGAAAACTGGACACAATATACAAAGATAAAGGATACTAATACGCACCCCAAATCTGCCATTCAAAATCCCTTTATACTGTAGTTACCTAAAGGGTGGGGCAGCTAATACAGAATGTTATCATAGTTACCCTGCATACGATTTCTTTAAAGCCTACTGTATTCCCATGCTCTTATCAACTAGCTTGGCCAATAGATGGCGTGCTTGAAATGCTTTCGCAATTATTGTGTGGAGTTGACACTGCGTATATTCTTTTCTCCGTGGTATCGAAGCTCCTATGACAGTGCTGCCAACTGTTCCTATGACATACGGCAGACACCACTGAAAGGTTAGCCCTGTATGTAGGTGTCTCCACCAAAATTAACGACATGTCTTTTGTCTTTGATTGTACACTCTCACCCATACATCGTGGTCCAATAGTCAACCTTTGAACTACACAAACGAAACGTCAAAATTATAATTTTGGTAGAGAATTAATAAGATTCGTTTAAGTTCGGGATAGCTTCGTAAACATAAGGCCATGATAATTTATCAAGTAGCTCTGAAGCATGCAAGGCATTATTACTGTTATAGTGACTACATATTTTGTCATTCAACTAATACTGTATATCTTACTGCATTAACTGTATAGTTTCCTAAATTTATTTTTCAGTGAAGTTCGCAGATACCCTAAAATCTAGAAAATATTAGTAGTAGGGGAAATGATCCGGAACAAACTGGATCGAAAATTAAATAATAGTTCGAAACAATGAGTCTCTGGGCGAAGCACTGGTACCGGGTTGTCAGGGTAACATGAACTTTATCACGGCTCAGTGTCTTGAGTTGGACCTGACGGAGAGCATGTGTGTTAGTTGGTCTCCGAGGTTTACAACTTCATGTATTTTTATAATGGTGCGCCGATTAATGTGTTAAAAGGTGACTAATGCTGATACGATGACGAGTTTCCTCGATAAAAGAAGGTCATACTACTGAAGGTAAATATGATTGTGTGAGCTTTATTGATGATATGCCTACAGATAGAGAAGGGGGGGGAGGGGGACCTGAAAGTTCGTAAACAATGCCGTCATGTTGTCAATCAAATGTAATGAATCCGTGCTAGAAGTAAAAACCGTTTATATTTGGTTTTACACGGGGGAAAAAACGTCGATATATTATTTAGGCATGTATAATAGTTGTATCCTGTACAGTTTGCCGCACATATTCTATTCCGTTGGGGTCGTGATTAGGCAGCGCTGCACCCACCTCCCCAACCCCCCTCCCTCGCTCCACCTCCTACCAATATGAGGTGGAGGGAGGGAGGGGGGTTGGGGAAGTGGGTGTAGCGCTGCCAAATCACGACCCCAACAGGATAGAATATGTGCGGCAAACTGTACACTCACGCGTACTAAATGCTGTCCTTTCTCTCCCCCCCCCCCCCTCCCTCCTCCACGCTGGGCAGATAGTGGCGGGAAGGGGGGGGGGGGGTCTAAGTCTACCCCACCTTTCACCCCCAACTATCCCCACTATATTGCTCTAACTGCCTGTTAGTGCTTAGCCACGCTTAGTCTCATGTATTTTAAATTATAGGTAGACCGTCATTGCACACGCTTACAATGACCAACATTAAATATCTATTAGGAATGTATTAATACAATATGTAATTGCATTCTCAAATTGACTCGACACACAACGTGGATTACAGGAATCACGTCTGTATTGGTCTTCTGCCTCTCTCTCTCTCTCTCTCTCTCTCTCTCTCTCTCTCTCTCTCTCTCTCTCTCTCTCATATCAACGTGTCCTATTATCAACTCTTAGGTTCTCAAACAACTAACGACAGTCGGGTTATTTTAACATGAAAGGAAAGGACAAGAGGCAACGATTGACTGGAATAGTGTTGCGACTGTTATCGATGGTTTAGTGTATCATTTAATTCAGTTTCTCCTGTTTATTTAATACCATACATAATACGGTCTGGATTTAATTCAATGTGGCCTATGCACTCATGTTCAATCCATTTTATGTAGAACTCGATAATAACTTACGACCTAAGTTGGTGTGAAGGGGACACTGACTGCTTTTTGTTTGGCCTATAAATTCATTCATTCATAAATTCTTAGTTTCCTCGCTAGACATCCCTCAAACTTAGAAAACATCCCGCAGACCCCCCTTCAAGATAAATTTATAAATTTTTCGGTAGAAAAATGTACCGGCCGAAGGCCGGTTCCTCTTCCAATTACAGGCTCGCTATCGCTCGCCAGGACAATATCGACACCTAAATGGCACGATAAATCTTAAAATTTATAACTACTGTAAATGGGACGAAAGGTCTCAAAATCGCCAAAGAAATGGGCCGAACGTCTAAAAATCTAAAAACTAATGCGACTAAACACGAGGGAGAAAGGGGACCAGAAAAAACTACCGTCTCCCCTTAACTTACAGCAAGGTTTAATAATTAGTATCGAGCCCCTGAGTAGTAGTAGTAGTAGTAGTAGTAGTAGTTGCCAGCAGCAGCCTAGTAGTGCTCGGCTTCTCTCACTTCCCCCCCCCCCCGCTTCAACCAACACCGACACTAAAGTTTAAGTTTATGGGGGGGACGGTCGTTTTTCGGGTCCCCTTTGCTCCTTCGTGTTTAGTCCCATTAGTTGTGAGATTACAAGACATTCGCCCCATTAGTTTAGCGATTTTCAGACCTTTTGCCCCATTTCTTTGCCAATATTAAGACCTTTCGTGCCATTTAGGTGTCAATTTATTTCCTGGCGAGCGATAGCGAGCCTGTATTTGATGAGGAATCGGCCTTCGGCCGGGACATTTTTCTACCGAAAAATTTGCAAATTTATATCGAAGGGGGGTCTTGTGGGTGTTTTTTTAAGCTTTATTAGAGGTTTAGAGAGCAAACTAAACCACTTCCTTAAACCATTGAGCCGAACAAGTAAATTATGCTGCACAATACAGTATGGGCTCCCTTAATAGACAGTTTTACAATCAACGCTCCTCTCTTGTGTATCGAGTGCTGGCAACATATATCACACACACTAATGAAGGGAAATATATAACCCATTCAGACGCGGAAAATAATATAAGGGTTATAAAAAAAAACAGATGACCCCCCTAATTAATGTGTCCACGAATTATGCATATTCAACTCTCGTCAACCATATTGCCAGGTTTATTTTGTTCATTGTGACCTCGATGTCATGCATCATTTGTCAGGATTAATATAATAATAGCCACGCTCCTAATATAAATTATAAGTTCACATTTCAAATCCTGAGAGAGAGCCAGTCATCGTGTAATTGTCGTCATTATGAGGAGGTACACAAGCAAAACTCCTCCAACACCCGCCATTGTTGATGCAATGATGTGAGATTCGGGAGTTCCCAACGTCAATGGTGGGACAAAATATCCCTAGATGTCATAAGTATAAATGTCCAGTTTTAGTGCTACTTGACAAATTAACATCTACATAACATGTAACATACTAATATATATTCAAAATGACAATTTAATTCTTGTTGTGTTGCTTGAAGGTATACAGCTTGCATCATATATGAGTAGCCTATGTTTTATAGTGTATATGTATACTTAATGTTTTCATCTTGCTTATATATATATCTAATTTATACTAAATAATTTAAAAGTGTTTTTACCAACATTAATTAACTCTTAAATACGTTCCCTCTTTAATCTATTGCTCCCTCGTTTTGCGGATATTCCCTTAACTTAGGAAACCTGCAGCAAGCCAGCTGGCAGGGGCGCGCGGCGCACAGACTATCTATATAATAAGGACAAGCCACTGAGGTGCTTTGCTACAGTACAATACAATAGTGCTGCCACCAAATCCCTAGAACGCGCGGCAAACTAACCGTGTGACGTCACGCTTTCATGTCTAGGTTATATGTAGTCTATGGACCCAACCCTGAGCAGAGCCCTCCCCCCCCCCCCCCCCACCCCCTCCCACACACACACCTCAACTTAGCCTGGGGAGCCTTATCTTAAGTTTGATGGATATATTTTGCTATTTCCGATGAGTTCGTAATTACGCAAGCCTAAAACTCACCCAAAATAAGGAAAACAAAACTTACTTGCAAATATAGGCCCCGGTGATAAACTGGAATTTTACCGTAAACACTTATTACCATGAACCTGCTCAATTTAACTATTTAACTGCAGTATCCTCTTGAGTCAGAGCAGTGCCTACCTCTTTTTCTAGCTCACTCTCTAAGCTTTTATTCATTCACTCAGGTAGTCAATCTGTTATCACAAAACGTATTCGTGACAATAATAAAGTTCGTAGCTTTTGACGCTACTTTTATTAATTCAATTCTTGTTTTTGCGGGTTAATTGATATCATGTACTAATTGAACCATTTCTAATTGTGTATGTTGTTCACCCTTCAGTACAAGCCCCAACACTCTGGGAAACAATGTATCTTAAGGGGTGTGCATTTGGGAATGTTTGACCGCAAATTTGTGTTTTTGTGAGGGAATAATTTCACGTGCGCGCGTTGTGAGTGATGTCAGTGTAAGTATATACTAGTCTACCCTATATTAGCTGTTGAAGACCATTTTCTCTTTTTATAGGAACGAAAACGTCTTCCGTTCTCTTATCCATGAGCTTCATTTACCCTCTATATTTTATCAACCATTTTCACTTCTAAACTCAATGAAATCATCAAATACATGTGGCATCCAAGGACTCGAACCTAGGACACTCACACCGAAATTCCGTGCACTTATGCATTACGCTATCAAGCATTTTTTCCAATATTTTTAGGCACATTAACCCTCTCCGACATATGACGCGATTTTGAGCCGATTAGGGATACTTTAAGGGGAGGTTTTTAGTTTGTTTCCTACTCCTCCAGCAATCTTAAAATGTTACCCCCTTGACCCCCTTTCAAAATAAATGTGTACATTTTTCGGTAGAAAAATTTCCCGGCCGAAGGCCGGTAACTCTTAAATTACAGGCTCACTATCGCTCGCCAGGATAAAATCGACACCTAAATGGCACGAAAGGTCTTAAAATTGACATAATGGGGGCGTAAATTCTTAAAATCACCAAACTAATGGGGCAAACGTCTTAAAATCTCAAAAGCAATAGGGATAGACATGAGGGAGAAAGGGATCAAGAAAAAAGTCCCTCAAGTGGAAATCTCCCCTTAAAGCCTTTGTTACCATCAGGGGTATTTAGAAACCTTTAGTTTAGTTACTTCAACCTCTGCAGTTGTCTTTGAGTTAGCTGTGGGCAGAAAACTAATTTTGGAGAGGTAATTATAAGAGTGAGAGAACTCTATTTCTTATTGCTAAGCTGGCAACCTCTGCGTCATATGAGTCTGAAGGGGTTAAGTTTACGTTCTGGAGACTGTTACGTTACAGGTGTTTTATTTATTATTTCTTTAACTGTCTTGATAGCGTAATGCATAGGTGCGCGGAATTTCGATGTGAGTATCCTAGGTTCGAGTCTTTGGAGTGCCACATGTATTTGTTGATTTCATTAATTGAGTTTAGATGTGAAGTTGGTTGGTGGAAAACACATAATCATTCATAGATTAATACTGGGAGGACACCTAGGCAGCGTGCACACTATTTGTTCTGTATGGAAGGAGGTAACCTGATTAATACTGGGAGGACACCTAGGCAGCGTGCACACTATTTGTTCTGTATGGAAGGAGGTAACCTGATTAATACTGGGAGGACACCTAGGCAGCGTGCACACTATTTGTTCTGTATGGAAGGAGGTAACCTGATTAATCGTAACATAGGTTTGCTCGGTTTAAGGGGGGTGACCTGCCTTTTGTTCTCCTTTTCTCTCTTTCTCTGGCTTGTATCCATTCGGCCCCATTCAGCCTACTGTTTTAAGACGTTTACCCCCATCCAGGTGTCAATTTTTTCCTTGCGACCGGTAGCGAGCCAGCATATTTGTTTTAAATGTTTTTGACAGCAGGCTAAATTTGTACATTTTTCGATAGCAAAATTTCTCCGGCGAAGTCGGATTTCTCCATACAATGCTGGCTCGCTATAGCTCGCCATGAAAAACTCGACACCTAGATGGGGATAAACATCTTAAAACAGAAGGCTGAATGGGGCCGAATGGATACAGGGTAGAGAGAGAAAGCAAAGGAGAGAAAAAAAGCATGCAACTCCATCGCACGCCTACTCTTCACATAATTTCTGAAGAGGTGTAATCCTATGTAGCGGGTTGATCTGTACGTAATCTCAATATGTTGGTAATGTTACAATATAATTTTGCATTTTACATTGATAAGAAAATACAAAAAATAATAATAATAAAATAGAGTAAAATAGAAAATACAAAAAATAGGAGAATGGGGATTGGGCCTGAGCATATAGATATAATATATAATATATATAGACATCGATAAATAGTCCACTAATATACTAAGTTATGTTTTGGTTAGGTTAGGTTAAATATAATATATTGTACAATGGTTCTTAGTAAATAGGCATCTGCCAAACAGTTCTACCCGCTACACAGGATCTTACCATGTATTCTTCAACTGCTTATCTTCTACCTTGTGCGTCGTAACTAAATTGTTAACCCTTTGAAGCTCTGACGCGTTTTAGCAGTTTATTTTACCTATCATTAGACGATTTTATGCAGCTTAGGAAGTATCTGTAGGTATTAAAAGGGTAAATACTATCTCAATCAACCCTCTGACTTCCGTATACCGTTACTAATCTGAATAAAATCGTCTAATAGTAGCCAGAAACAGAATAGAACAAACGCGTATTGGAGCTTGAAAGGGTGAACAGAAAACTAATGTCCGATATGATGGTAGTGAGTACCCCGTATGTTTAGGATTGTTCCACATTGTGAGATTTACGGACTGGTGTTTGTGATTCCTTCGATGTTGACAGTTATTTAAGGGAGCCCACCTCGTTTTTTTTCTCTTTCTCTCCCTCTCTCTTTGGCTTGTATCCATTCGGCCCCATTCAGTCTACTGTTTTAAGACGTTTACCCCCATTCAGGTGTCAATATTTTCCTGGCGAGCGGTAGCAAGCCAGCATATATATATTTTTGTTTTGACAGCAAGCTAAATTTGTAAATTTTTCGATAGAAAAATATCTCCAGCGAAGCCGAATTTCTCCATATAAGGCTGGTTACATATCGTTCGCCAGGAAGACATCGACACCTGGATGGGGATAAACGTCTTAAAACAGTTGCCTGAATGGGGCCGAATGGATACAAGCCAGGGAAAGAGGGAAAAGGAGAGAAAGATAAAAAAGCCGATGACCCCCTTTAAGGAGTGAGAAAATGGTTCACGATGATAGAAAGTAGCGCTTCACACACATGATCACAAACGTTGTCACTGCCTCCTACCAAATAAATAGTCATGAACTTTGCGCACTGGTAGTATTGAAATATTGACCGTATTGTCATTAAATACAACACATTAATTAATGCATTCTTATCACTCCATACACTCTTTAAATGCTTACAGTGTGGGTTTCCCAAACATAGAGTATTGTGAACCCGTTCCCTGTGCGAAATAGTTTATCTTGGGTTTTCACAGTACTCACGTAACACTGAATTATTTTCAAAGCAGTGATTAGTCAGCCCATTGAAAAACATACTTGATCCTAGTTTTGTTGTTTATATTTACTTATTTTTACATACCGTATAGGCTACCCGGTCGTAGGTTCTTTGACATACCGTATAGGCTACCCGGTCGTACGTTCTTTGACATACCGTATAGGCTACCCGGTCGTAGGTTCTTTCTCACGTTCTATTATGAATAATTATTCTAACTTCCTATCTTGTTCAACCAGGTTATTTTCATCCAATACTTTGACTATATATCAATTATTTGCTTTGCGTCCAAACTAATGACCTTGCCACACAAGTGGTAATCACGGTAATTAAAATGTAAAACTAGCAAACAAAGCAAACCAAAACTGGGACAAAGACAATATAATTTCAAAACAACTTATCAAAATCGCCATGTGCAAACAACGCTTACTAAAATAAAATTTATGAAATGAAAGAACACAATAGTCGACTATCAACATCCGGCATGATCCCGTTTTTTTATTGGTGTTTCCTCATTTTTCCAGTGAAGATTAATTTTGTTCTGTCTCATTGGTATGTCTTCAACAATACATAGTTCTGTTTTACTCATTGTATATTATTGCGTTCTTTACAGCTTTATTTGTTTAAATTGATATATTATTTGCATTTGGTCTGTTGCCGAGTATCCACTATCGATATACGTTTCCCTGGATTATTTGAATCTACCTATCAAGCAGGTGACGATAGTCGTGAACATTATAACTATGCAAAATCGAAAGTTAGCTAATTGGCCGAAATTTCGTCAGGTCTTTAGTATCTCATTTTGTTAAGAATTATGGTGACATTTGTCCATAATTTAGGAAATGTTCGGCTCTCCAAGCATGTATATTAAATGCAACATAATCTGCATCTTTGATTTGATCAAAAATACTATCATCAATTCTTGCTTTACGTCTCTGTGCATCTCTTAAAGCCATTCTAACTTCACCTACGGCAAGTTAAAGGACATACGAGTAAGAAACATTTTTATTTATCAACTCGCCTCTTTTAATTCCCTATAATCTCTCTCCACACGCTACAATATTGTATATCTCTCTTCTACCGCTATTACATTATGCAGTGCTCTTCCGAGCTTTCTCAGTATAGGCTATCCCTCCTCCCTTACGCAATGGGGGGCACCCGCCGTTCAACACATTCCCATCCCTAATCTGTGCAAATATCTAACACAATAGTGAACCTATTTTCCCAGTCTTTCTTCTAATCAACAAGTAAGCTCTGTAAAGGGTACTTCACACAGTCAGGAATGCGAGCTAGAACCACTAGGAATAGCTGAAAATTCGGATTCCTGGGCGTATTCGCGGTGAAAATTTATACTCCAAGTGACTAGTGATATCCTAGTGATTCCTGGTACAGTCCCAATGACTCCAAACCAGTCCCGGCCGATTGGCCCTGTCCGACAAAATGTTCACCGTGTTTAAGGTTCTCGCCGCGAATCGGACCACTCTCAGTGTGATACCCAGTGACTCCCATTGATTCCTGGTGATTCTGGTATGAACTGGAACTGAAACCAAAAGCTGTCCGTGAATCAGATACGAAACACTGAGCATCACCAGGACTCACTGGGAGTCACTGGGGATCACTGGGAATCAACTGGCAGTCACTGGGAATGGTCCGATTCGTGGCTAGAACTTTAAACACGGTGAACATTTTGTCTGACAGGGCGAATCGGCCGCGAGTGGTTTGGAGTCACTGGGAGTCCAACAGGAATCACTAGGATATCGCTAGAGTCACTAGGAGTCATCGAATTTTCACTGCGAATAGGGCCAGGAATCCGAATTTTCAGCTACTCCTAGTGATTCTACTTCGCATTCGTGACTGTGTGGAGTACCCTTTAATAAATATATTATTCATATAAACCTGTAATACTTCTCACGTGAAAGTATAATATACATTATACAGGTAGGTCAAACATTATAAATAGGCCTAGTATTAACCTGTGTAAGTAAAATTTCCCACAAGACATTGTATTCACCCAGTGATTGTGTGTAGAGAAGGAAATTACGGTAGTTGAGGTAATTAAATAATGTGAACAATGTATGGTCAATGTTACAATACCCTACTTGTAGTCTACAAGTTCTGCAACTCTCCTTACCTAACATAACGAGAATGGTGGATACGTGTTTGTATGTGTTTTGAAATGTCAGGTTCGTTTGGTGGTGGACAGTGGATTTTGGATTAGTATTTCGAGGGGCGTTGAAGTCGCCGGGGTAAAGTTTGAGCAAGCGTAATCATGGCTTGGTTGTTTAGGGCCCGTTGTAGTCGCCGGTTAATAGTCTAGATGTTCTGCAACTCCCCTGACCTAACCTAAGCAAAGTAACACAGCCTATAAGTGTTACCTATATTAGGTAATCGTATGAAATATTACAGAACTCGGTAACGAATGAAAAGAAGAAGGTGGGAACGATAAACTATCAACTATTTAGACAATAGTTTAAATATAATTGTTTCTTCAAGTATAGTAAGCATGGATATTATGACCTTACGGTACATAATGATACAGACTTATCGTATTATATTAATGTCTGTAATGATGTATGAATACAGTCATAATACATAATGATGATATTAGAGGACTGTAGTTATAGCCTACAAGAGACATACTTGAGGACAAATTAATTTCAATTATAGGGTCAAACACATGCTTGGCACAGCTTGGGGGCCCCTTATATAGGGGCTCTTCACAATGGGGGCCATGCCTGGCATACTCGCATCTCATTCCAAACAAATCCCAGTGATGCTGGGAGATTCCCAGTGACTCCTATCTAATTCCCAGTGATACCTATATTACTCCTATCGACTCGTATATTGCAGTAAAAATCCAAATTTTCAAATTTTCAGTCACTCGCACTTCATTCCTGGTTTTATCCAGGTGATTCCCAGTGATTCGCAGGTACACTCCCAGTGGTTCCTACGGTGTTGTGAGTCCACGGGGAATTGCAGACATTCGTGGTGCATTCCCAGGAATCACCAGGAATCATTACTCCTAGTGATTCAAGCTCACATTCCTGACTGTGTGATGTACCCTTTACTCTCTCCCTCATTGTCTTTCCCTCATCGTATGACTTGAACTGCTTCATGCTCCATGTCCAGACATTATGATTCGTAATGTACAGTTTGCCGCACATATTCTATTCTGTTGGGGTCGTGATTTGGCAAAGCTGCACCCACTTCCCCAACCCCCCTACCTCGCGCCACCTGATCCTTCCCTTCCACTATTGGTAGGAGGTGGAATGAGGGAGGTGGGTGGGGCGCTGCCAAGTTACGATTTGCGGGGATGGTTGAGAAATGAAATATGTGCGGCAAACTGTACCATGAACTTGACTCTACTGTATATCACTCTTTCAATATGGGGGGGGGGGGGGACATTTGTTACAGGCAGCTTTGTCTTTTGTATCCTTCACAACGCAAAAAAAAAAAAAAGTCATGCAACCAGCCCTCTACAGCATTTCGTCCAGGTTCATATTTTGGTAAATGTTCTTTGTTCAGCCTATGCAGAGTTAAATTTGTGAAAATTCGATGAAAAGGGTAGACCAGAATCGGTTACAGGATAGCACAAAAAACTGAAGGGTACTTATTACCGAATCTACCACTAATTCTGTTCTAACATTTGAAGCCTATTACACAATAAGAATATTGTATACATAATTTTACTTTATGTGCACTACATATAGAACTGTAAACAAATGTCTAACTCCCCCTACTGACTGGTAAAACTCTTATTAAACCCCTTACTGGAAAAATAGATGCTAATTTAAATAAGTATGTCCCCTCAACCCATCCTGTATCCCAAGGCAAAACATGGTTGTTTTTTTACTCTGAAAATGACGTACATCTGAGTGTTTTAGGATCGTTAGATATTGGGGAGAAAAAAAAATCTAGGGCTTGTAACTCATTGTAACTACTATATTATGATTAATGCTAACTAAAACCAGTAAGAAAAACCATTAGTGGTAGGTTCGGTATTATTAGTGGTAGGTTCGGTATTATTAGTGGTAGGTTCAGTATTTTTAGTGGTAGGTTTGGTATTATTAGTGGTAGGTTTGGTATTATTAGTGGTAGGTTTGGTATTATTAGTGGTAGGTTCGGTATTATTAGTGGTAGGTTCGGTATTATTAGTGGTAGGTTCAGTATTTTTAGTGGTAGGTTTGGTATTATTAGTGGTAGGTTTGGTATTATTAGTGGTAGGTTTGGTATTATTAGTGGTAGGTTCGGTATTATTAGTGGTAGGTTCGGTATTATTAGTGGTAGGTTCGGTATTATTAGTGGTAGGTTCGGTATTATTAGTGGTAGGTTCGGTATTATTTGTGGTAGGTTCGGTATTATTAGTGGTAGGTTCGGTATTATTAGTGGTAGGTTCGGTATTATTAGTGGTAGGTTCGGTATTATTAGTGGTAGGTTCGGTATTATTAGTGGTAGGTTCGGTATTATTAGTGGTAGGTTCGGTATTATTAGTGGTAGGTTCGGTATTATTTGTGGTAGGTTCGGTATTATTTGTGGTAGGTTCGGTATTATTAGTGGTAGGTTCGGTATTATTAGTGGTAGGTTCGGTATTATTAGTGGTAGGTTCGGTATTATTAGTGGTAGGTTAGGTTATTATTAGTGGTAGGTTCGGTATTATTAGTGGTAGGTTCGGTATTATTAGTGGTAGGTTCGGTATTATTAGTGGTAGGTTCGGTATTATTAGTGGTAGGTTCAGTATTATTAGTGGTAGGTTCGGTATTATTAGTGGTAGGTTCGGTATTATTAGTGGTAGGTTCGGTATTATTAGTGGTAGGTTCGGTATTATTTGTGGTAGGTTCGGTATTATTAGTGGTAGGTTCGGTATTATTAGTGGTAGGTTCGGTATTATTAGTGGTAGGTTCGGTATTATTAGTGGTAGGTTCGGTATTATTAGTGGTAGGTTCGGTATTATTAGTGGTAGGTTCGGTATTATTTGTGGTAGGTTCGGTATTATTAGTGGTAGGTTCGGTATTATTAGTGGTAGGTTCGGTATTATTAGTGGTAGGTTCGGTATTATTAGTGCTAGGTTTGGTATTATTAGTGGTAGGTTCGGTATTATTAGTGGTAGGTTCGGTATTATTAGTGGTAGGTTCGGTATAATTAGTGGTAGGTTCGGTATAATTAGTGGTAGGTTCGGTTTTATTAGTGGTAGGTTCGGTATTATTAGTGGTAGGTTCGGTATTATTAGTGGTAGGTTCGGTATTATTAGTGGTAGGTTCGGTATTATTAGTGGTAGGTTCGGTATTATTAGTGGTAGGTTCGGTAATATTAGTGGTAGGTTCGGATAATTAGTGGTAGGTTCGGTATTATTAGTGGTAGGTTCGGTATTATTAGTGGTAGGTTCGGTATTATTAGTGGTACATTCGGAATTATTTGTGGTAGGTTCGGTATTATTAGTGGTAGGTTCGGTATTATTAGTGGTAGGTTCGGTATTATTAGTGGTAGGTTCGGTATTATTAGTGGTAGGTTCGGTATTATTAGTGGTAGGTTCGGTATTATTAGTGGTAGGTTCGGTATTATTAGTGGTAGGTTCGGTATTATTAGTGGTAGGTTCGGTATTATTAGTGGTAGGTTCGGTATTATTAGTGGTAGGTTCGGTATTATTAGTGGTAGGTTCGGTATTATTAGTGGTAGGTTCGGTATTATTAGTGGTAGGTTCAGTATTATTAGTGGTAGGTTCGGTATTATTAGTGGTAGGTTCGGTATTATTAGTGGTAGGTTCGGTATTATTAGTGGTAGGTTCGGTATTATTAGTGGTAGGTTCGGTATTATTAGTGGTAGGTTCGGTATTATTAGTGGTAGGTTCGGTATTATTAGTGGTAGGTTCGGTATTATTAGTGGTAGGTTCGGTATTATTAGTGGTAGGTTCGGTATTATTAGTGGTAGGTTCGGTATTATTAGTGGTAGGTTCGGTATTATTAGTGGTAGGTTCGGTATTATTAGTGGTAGGTTCGGTATTATTAGTGGTAGGTTCGGTATTATTAGTGGTAGGTTCGGTATTATTAGTGGTAGGTTCGGTATTATTAGTGGTAGGTTCGGTATTATTAGTGGTAGGTTCGGTATTATTAGTGGTAGGTTCGGTATTATTAGTGGTAGGTTCGGTATTATTAGTGGTAGGTTCGGTATTATTAGTGGTAGGTTCGGTATTATTAGTGGTAGGTTCGGTATTATTATTAGTGGTAGGTTCGGTATTATTAGTGGTAGGTTCGGTATTATTAGTGGTAGGTTCGGTATTATTAGTGGTAGGTTCGGTATTATTAGTGGTAGGTTCGGTATTATTAGTGGTAGGTTCGGTATTATTAGTGGTAGGTTCGGTATTATTAGTGGTAGGTTCGGTATTATTAGTGGTAGGTTCGGTATTATTAGTGGTAGGTTCGGTATTATTAGTGGTAGGTTCGGTATAATTAGTGGTAGGTTCGGTATTATTAGTGGTAGGTTCGGTATTATTAGTGGTAGGTTCGGTATTATTAGTGGTAGGTTCAGTATTATTAGTGGTAGGTTCGGCATTATTAGTGGTAGGTTCGGCATTATTAGTGGTAGGTTCGGTATTATTTGTGGTAGGTTCGGTATTATTAGTGGTAGGTTCGGTATTATTAGTGGTAGGTTCGGTATTATTAGTGGTAGGTTCGGTATTATTAGTGGTAGGTATGGTATAATTAGTGGTAGGTTCGGTATTATTAGTGGTAGGTTCGGTATTATTAGTGGTAGGTTCGGTATTATTAGTGGTAGGTTCGGTATTATTAGTGGTAGGTTCGGTATTATTAGTGGTAGGTATGGTATAATTAGGGGTAGGTTCGGTATTATTAGTGGTAGGTTCGGTATTATTAGTGGTAGGTTCGGTATTATTAGTGGTAGGTTCGGTATTATAAGTGGTAGGTTCGGTATTATTAGTGGTAGGTTCGGTATTATTAGTGGTAGGTTCGGTATTATTAGTGGTAGGTTCGGTATTATTAGTGGTAGGTTCGGTATTATTAGTGGTAGGTATGGTATAATTAGTGGTAGGTTCGGTATTATTAGTGGTAGGTTCGGTATTATTAGTGGTAGGTTCGGTATTATTAGTGGTAGGTTCGGTATTATTAGTGGTAGGTTCTGTATTATTTTCCAACTGAAGAAATGTCCATGCGCCATCACAGGCTAATAGAAACTAAGGTGTTGCATGTTTTTGTTTACGTAAGTGTATGATTATCTTATGTTAGGTTAGATTAAGATGTTAGATAAGGATAGATTAGATAAATAAGAATTATAATACGCCGGTAAGGCAAGAACATAGGTTCACTTTAGGTAGGTTATGATAGGATAGCATAGAAGAGATAGGATAGACTAGGCTGGGGGGATAGCTAATTTGTTGGTCGATTTGTTTATTTATTCGTTTAGTTTCATCCTTAGACCTCCATCAAACTTTAAGTAAACAGGATCCGCCTTCAAGATATATTTTTAAATTTGTCAGTAGAAAAATGTCCCGCCTCCTAAATTACTGGCTGGCTGTCGCTCGCCAGGAAAAAAATAAACCTATATGACACAAAAAGTCTAAATATTTGACCAAGAAAAGGGGCGAAAGGTCTTAAAGTCGCCAAACTAACGGGCCGAGCATCTTGAACTAACATCTGAAAACGAATGGGGCTAAACATGAGGGAGAAGGGTGTCCAGAAAAAACCGACCATCTCCCCTTAATTAAGTGAGGTTTAGGTATAAGGATTGTCGTATACGGGGGGGGGGGGGGCAGGTTTGAATAGTGTCATCGGATTATAGTAATACCCACTGCTGTTCAATCCGTTTCATTCTTAAGGGAGCCCACCTCGCTATTTTTTTCTCGTTCTCTCCCTCTCTTTGGCTTGTATCCATTCGGCCCCATTCAGCCTACTGTTTTAAGAAGTTTACCCTCATCCAGGTGTCAATATTTTCCTGGCGAGAGGTAGCGAGCCAGCATATATATATTTTTGTTTTGACAGCAAGCTAAATTTGTACAATTTTCGATAGAAAAATTTCTCCGCGGATTTCTCCATACAATGCGGGCTCGCTATCGCTCGCCAGGAAGAAATCGACACCTGGATGGGGATAAACTTCTTAACCCTTTCACGCTTTTATGACGCAGAGGTTGCCAGATTAGCAATAATAAATAGAGTTCTCTCACTCTTATAATTACCTCTCAAAAAAGTAGTTTTCTGCCCACAGCTAACTCAAAGACAACTGCAGAGGTTGAAGTAACTAAACTAAAGGTTTCTAAATACCCCTGATGGTAACAAAGGCTTTAAAGTATCCCTAATAGGCTCAAAATCGCGTCATATGCGTGAAAGTGTTAAAACAGTTGGCTGAATGGGGCCGAATGGATACAAGCCAAGGAAAGCGAGAAAAGGAGAGAAAGATAAAAAAAAAAAGCCGGTGACCCCCCTCAATGTTTTTCTTTTCTACCTTCCCCATCATCCACCTGTCTGTATCTATTGTTAGGGTGGCCTTGACTTTCCAATTATATGTCTATCTATTGCCCGACGCCGTGATCCCCGAAAGGGTGGCCACGAACAAACCGCCCCCATGCACCTCTGTCCCCAGTCAGTCGACGTCCCTCCCCCCAACCAGCACCGCCTACGTTCATATACTTCCTCACTCCATCCTTCCACCTCTCTTTCGGTCTACCTCTCCCTCTCTGTCCCTCCACCTCACTCTCGTACACCCTCTTAGTCATTCTCTCGCTTTCCATACGTTCCATACGTTCCATATGGCTGAACCATCTCAAGTTGTTCCTTTTCACACTTTCCAGCACATCTACCTCCACACCACACCTCCTTCTTACTTCCGCATTAGTCTGTCTATCCCTCCATGTAACTCCACACGCACTTCTTAAGTAATTCATTTCCACTGCTCTCACTCTTGGTCTGAGTCTCTCAACCAACGTCCATGCTTCGCTTCCGTAAGTCAGTGTCGGGATTACCACACTGTCATGCAAGGACTTCTTCACTTCCATACTGACCACCCTATTTCTTGTTACTGCTTTCAGCGTTCCTACAACCCTCTTCCCCTGTTGTACCCTCTCCCGCACTTCTTCATCCATAGTCCCATCTTTACTCAACACACTGCCCAGATACTTAAAAGAGTTGACGATCTCCATAGCCTGACCATTCAGCTTCACCTCACACTCTGACTTCACCCTTTTCGAAGACCATAACTTTGCTCCTCCCCGCATTTACCTTCAAACTCTGTTTTTCGCATACTGTTCCAAACTCATTTACCAGACCCTGCAACTCCCATTCATTATCACTCATCAGAACTGTATCATCCGCAAACAGCAGTATAGGTAGCCTCCACTCAATTCCCTCCCTTTTCAGCGATACACCAACATCCACTGCTCTTGATAGTATTTCTTTCATGACTCCATCCATACATACAGTAAACAACCACGGGGACATCACACGCCCCTGTTTCAAACCAACATTCAGGTCAAAGAACTCTCTCTGCTCACTCTCCACACGTATTGCCGCTTTGGCACCCTCATACATGCTCTTCACTGCTTTCAGCAACTTGCCATCTACTCTGTATATTCTAAGTACTTTCCACAAACCTTCTCTATCCACTCTGTCATAGGCCTTCTCCAAGTCCATAAAGGCAACATACACCTTTTTTTTCTTCTCCCGATATTTCTCCACAACACAATTCAGGGTAAACATCTGATCTACACATCCTCTTCCCTTCCTAAAACCTCCCTGCACGTCGCCTATCCATTTCTCCGTTCTCACTCTCACTCTCTCAATCACTACCCTACTGTACACCTTCCCTACTACGCTTAGAAGACATATTCCTCGGTGGTTACCACACACTCCTCTTTCCCCTTTGCCCTTATATAGGGGGACTATTATGCCAGTCTTCCAGTCATCGGGTGCACTCCCCTTCTCCCATGCTAGTTTGCACATTTTCCATACCCATTCGATCACTATATCACCACCATACCTCAACATTTCCCCACACACTCCATCTGTTCCTGGTGCTTTCCCCAACTTCACTCTTTTCATGGCTTCCCACACTTCTGACCTCCTGATCCCCACCTCCTCCTCCACTACTTCTCTTCTTCTCCCTCCACATGTGTTTGTTAATTTCATTAATCGAGTTTAGGAGTAAAGTTGGTTGGTGGAGAGAACATAATAATTCATTCAGGTTCAGTAGTAGTTTATCGAGAGGCCTTCCCTAGGGTTAAGTGCCCCATTAATTACTATTTCCTTTCACCTATGCATAGCCTATGGTAGCGCAGTTGGAAAGTGTGTACATGCTTAGATTGATATGCAGGATTCGAAACTGCATAATAAATCGTAGGCTTGTCCACCTTTCTTTAACTGTCTTCGTGGTGCAATGCATAAGTGTGTTGATTTTCGATGTGAGCATCCTAGGTTCGAATCCCCGGACTGCCACATGTGTGTTAATTTCATTAATCGAGTTTAGGAGTAAAGTTGGTTGGTGGAGAGAACATAATAATTAATTCAGGTTCAGTAGTAGTTTATCGAGAGGCCTTCCCTAGGGTTAAGTGCCCCATTAATTACTATTTCCTTTCACCTATGCATAGCCTATGATAGCGCAGTTGGAAAGTGTGTACATGCTTAGATTGATATGCAGGATTCGAAACTGCATAATAAATCGTAGGCTTGTCCACCGTTCTTTAACCGTCTTCGTGGTGCAATGCATAAGTGTGTTGATTTTCGATGTGAGCATCCTAGGTTCGAATCCCCGGACTGCCACATGTGTTTGTTAATTTCATTAATCGAGTTTAGGAGTAAAGTTGGTTGGTGGAGAAAACATAATAATACCATATCCAGCTATGTTTGCTCGCTCGCCAGGAAAAAATTGACACCTAAATGGCACGAAAGGCCTTAAAATTGACAATGAAATGGGGTGAAAGGTATTAAAATCGCCAAACTAATGGGCCGAACGTCATAAAATCTGAAAACAAATGAGGCTAAACACGAGGAAGAAGGGGTACCAGAAAAACGGCCTGTCTCCCCTTAATATATGTCTGTTTTCTCCGTGTGTTTCGCTGTTTACTTTCCAGTGTATTCTTCATCTTTGAGCCAAAGAGGGTTAAGGGAAGATGGGCCGGTTTTTTGGACCACTTTCTCCCTCATGCTTAGCCTCGTTAGTTTTCAGATGTTAAGATGTTTGCCCTATTAGTTAGTCGATTTTAAGAACTTTCCCCCAATTTCTTCGTCAATATTTAGACCTTTCGTGCTATTTAGGTGTTGATTTTTTCCCTGGCGAACGATAGTGAACCTGTAATGTTGGAAGAATCGGCCCTTCGGCCAGGACATTTTTCTACCGAAAAATGTACAAATTAATCTAGAAGGGGGATCTAATGGATGTTTTTTTTTAATTTGATGGAGGTTTAGGGAGGAAACTAGAAAAATAATGAATACATTCAAAAATCTGCCAAAAAGTGAACCATCCCCCCTTAACCCGTTCAGTACCTGTTCCGTCCTTATCATTTCACACTGGCTTTATAGTCTGTTCGCTGTAAGTAGGCGAGAAATCATGACCTCTAATCCTCTCTAACTCTAAAACAAATGGAATAATTGAGCTAATATGTCTACCATTTGGGAAGAGTCGGTCAAGGAATAGATGTACATATTAACAGCCAATTTGCTCTAGCCCTTTTTGAGTTAGAGAGGATAGAGGTCATGAGTGCTCGCCTACTTACAGCGAATAGACTATAGTAGATGATTGGGTTTTTTTAAAGTTAGGCCACCAGCATTTAAAAGGCTTGGAACTATCTCTCTTAACGCTCTTTATTTCCACACATCCTTCTTAAGCTGCACACAATCGTCTACATATAGGTAGAATAAAACTAAAGTGACGGCGTCGGTACAGTAGGGGTTAACCCCTTCTGTACCGACGACGTATTGTTTATGTGATTTCAGCTACCTTTAGAGCATTTTATTCAGCTTAGGAAGGACGTCTACCCATTAAAAGGCTACACTCTATTCCAATCAATCCTTCCAAAGCTTCATAAAATGGTTTAATGTAGCTGAAAGCAAGTGGACAAATGCGTCACCGGTTGAGGAGGGGTTAATGCATACAATATTTCTGGCAACATTGCTGGGGTCAAAACTCAAATAGCGGGAACTAGACGGAAGGTATAGATTAATTTAAGTATCTAACTGTCTATCTATCTATATGCTCAGGCCCAATCCCCACTTTTCCTATTTTTTTATTTTATTTTCCTCTATTTTATTTTGTTTTATTTTTATTTATTTTTTCTTGGGGGTGGCCGAATTTAAGTGACCGATTATTTAAAAAGTTGATCTCAAGCGCTGGCAGACCAGTTTTGACGATAAAAGTCGAGGGAAAAAGTGCTAGGTGTGATACCAGGTTTAAGGGGCTAGTGGCTGTTTTTTTCTTTCTTTTTGTCTTTGTTATTGGTCTTAATTAACGTATTCATGTATTTATTAGTTTCCTCGCTAGACCTCCATCAAGCTTAGAAATATACCTCTTAGGCCCCCCCACCCCCCCCTTCAAGATAAATGTTTACATTTTTTGGTAGAAAAAATGTCATGGCCGAAGGCCGCTCCTCTTAAAATTAGGCTCGCTGTCGCTCGCCAGGAAGAAATCGACACCTACATGGCACGAAAGGTCTTAAAATTGACAACGAAATGGGGCGAAAGGTATTAAAATCGCCAAACTAATGGGGCGAATGTCTTGAAATTTCATAATAATAGGGCTAAACATGAGGCAGGAGGAGGAGGACTCGAAAAACGCAACTGCCTCCCCTTAATAATCATCATCATCATCGGTCTTAACCCTTTCAGTACCGGTGCAGTCCTTTTAACTTTATTCTGGCGACTGTTATAGACGATTTTATTCAGCTTAATAAGGGCCTCTAGCAAATTAACAGGCTTGGAACTATCTTGCATTTGTTACTACCACAGATCCTTCTTGGGCTGCGTAAAATAGTCTTTAATGATGCTAGAATGTATAATTACGAAAACATGGCTGGTATAGAAAGGGTTAATGGGGGGGTCACCTGCTTGTTTTCTCTTTCTCTCCTTTTCTCTCTTTGTCTGGTTTGTATCCATTCGGCCCCATTCAGCCAACTGTTTGAAGACGTTTATCCCCATCCAGGTGTTGATTTCTTTCTGGCGAGCGATAGCGAGCCATCATTATATGGAGAAATCCGGCTTCGCCGGAGACCTTTTTCTATCGAAAAATGTACAAATTTAGCTTGCTGTAAAAAAAAATATATATATATATATATATATGCTGGCTTGCTATAGCTCGCCAGGAAAATGTTGAGACCTGGATGGGGTAAACGTCTTAAAATAGTAGGCTGAATGAGGCCGAATGGATGCAAGCCGAAGAGAGATGGAGAGAGAGAAAAACAAGCAGGTCACCCCCTTAATGTTAAAAACATTCCCTTTACCATATAATATTTACGTGCATTTTTTGTCTATTTCTCCAGAAGAGATGTCCAAAGTTCAGCCTGTGGTCCAAATGCAGCCCACCCAATCCCAGGATTCAGCCAACTTAAGGTAAATGAATACGTCAATTAAAAATATTCACCTTGCATGCTTATCAACAAGTAGGACGCTAACACCTATACTGTATCTCAGGATCCACACACTACTGTATCTCAGGATCCACACACTACTGTATCTCAGGATCCACACACTACTGTATCTCAGGATCCACACACTACTGTATCTCAGGATCCACACACTACTGTATCTCAGGATCCACACACTACTGTATCTCAGGATCCACACACTACTGTATCTCAGGATCCACACACTACTGTATCTCAGGATCCACACACTACTGTATCTCAGGATCCACACACTACTGTATCTCAGGATCCACACACTACTGTATCTCAGGATCCACACACTACTGTATCTCAGGGTCCACACACTACTGTATCTCAGGATCCACACACTACTGTATCTCAGGATCCACACACTACTGTATCTCAGGATCCACACACTACTGTATCTCAGGATCCACACACTACTGTATCTCAGGATCCACACTACTGTATCTCAGGATCCACACACTACTGTATATCAGGATCCACACACTACTGTATCTCAGGATCCACACACTACTGTATCTCAGGATCCACACACTACTGTATCTCAGGATCCACACACTACTGTATCTCAGGATCCACACACTACTGTATCTCAGGATCCACACACTACTGTATCTCAGGATCCACACACTACTGTATCTCAGGATCCACACACTACTGTATCTCAGGGTCCACACACTACTGTATCTCAGGATCCACACACTACTGTATCTCAGGATCTACACACTACTGTATCTCAGGATCCACACACTACTGACGCAAAGCCAAAAAGTTAATTAAGCAAAGTAAAAAGACCTTAGAGTTACATATTGCGAATCAAAGTAAAACAAACCCGAAAGAATTCTATAGTTATATCAGAAAGAAAAAAGTAGTTACTTCAACTGTTGGACCGTTAGTCGATGAAAAAGGAGAATACACCAAAGACGAAGTACAAATGAGTAATGCCCTCAATACCTTCTTTGCATCAGTTTTTACAACAGAAGACCTCAGTGATATCCCTACACCATCGCCGATTCAGATTGATAATTCAGATGTCCTAAGCAATATCACCGTTACAGAGAGAGAAGTATTGAATTGTTTAGATAAACTCAAGGTAAATAAAACGCCAGGACCTGATACAATCTCGCCTAGAGTTCTAAAGGAAGCTAAGAATGAGCTCTCCAAACCACTGACATTACTATTCAATAAATCCTTGCAGTCTGGAACTATGCCTGATCAGTGGAAGCTAGCCAACGTAACACCGATATTCAAAAAAGGCAGCAAATCCCTACCCAGTAACTATCGTCCAATTAGCTTAACCTCAGTTGTATGTAAAATGCTAGAAACGGTCATACGAGACAGACTCGTAAATCACTTAGAGGAAAATAACATACTTAAAGATACTCAACACGGCTTTCGTAAAAAACGTTCCTGTTTAACAAACCTCTTAGACTTCTTCCACGATATCCTCAACCTCTACGATGAGAGTAAAGCTGTAGATATTATATACCTTGATTTTCAAAAGGCCTTTGACAAAGTTCCCCACAAACGTTTACTGCTAAAACTAAAAGCGCATGGAATACAAGACGGTGTGTTGAAATGGATAGAAAATTGGCTCAGCAACAGAAAGCCAAGGGTAGTCATAAACGGTAAGGCATCTAAATGGACCAATGTAAGTAGCGGGGTACCCCAGGGATCGGTACTAGGACCAATTCTCTTTCTAATTTACATCAACGACATAGATGAGGGTCTCACCTGCACAATCTCAAAATTTGCTGACGATACAAAAATTGCAAATAGCGTACTCTCAAAAGAACAAGTTGACGATATGCAACACAATCTAGATAAATTGTCATGTTGGGCCCAAATTTGGCAAATGAGTTTCAATGCGGATAAATGTAAAGTACTACATGTCGGATACCTAAATGAGAAAGCAAACTATTCGATGAATGGCACTCAGCTTAAGAATGTAAACAGAGAAACTGATCTGGGAGTAACAATATCGAGTTACCTAAAACCGAGTCAACAATGTTCAGAAGTTGTTAAGAAGGCAAACAAAATAATTGGCTCTATAGGCAGGTCATTTGAGCATAAATCCAAAGAAGTTATCCTAACCCTTTACAATTCCTTAGTCCGCCCTCTTCTGGAATACTGCGTTCAATCCTGGTGCCCTTATTACCAAAAAGATATAAACAAGCTAGAACGAGTTCAACGTAGAGTTACCAAAATGATACCTAGCCTAAAGAACAAACCATACGAAGAGCGTCTTAGAGAATTAAATCTATTTCCTTTAACCCAGCGCAGATTAAGAGGCGACTTAATTCAAGTGTTCAAAATCATCAAAGGCATCGACAATATGAACTGTAGTAAGTACTTCACTATCGACCAATCTAATTACACGCGGGGAAACGGTTGCAAAATTATTGGTAAATCTTTTAACTCGCACGAATCTAAGAATTTCTTCTTCAATCGAGTTGTCAACTTGTGGAATGGGCTTCCCCGAGACGTTATAGACTGCAGCACCGTTGATTCATTTAAATTCCGCCTAGACAAATATCTCGCATCAAACCCGCGACTGACTGCGTTTGTAAATGAATAACTTTATCCTCCCCTCAGTTACTAACCCATATGTCCCCTACTAACTTCCTAGTCCTGCCACGTTAGTGGCAGGGCAGTAGTTCCCTTTCCAATGTTCCCTTACCCACTCTAAACCACTGTTTGGACACTTGATCCTCAGTGTTTTGGAGGACAAGCAGCCTAGAAGGGTCACTAGATCTGTTGTTGCTTGATTTCCTTTGTACTCCTTTGTACTGTATCTCAGGATCCACACACTACTGTATCTCAGGATCCACACACTACTGTATCTCAGGATCCACACCTATACTGTATCTCAGGATCCACACACTACTGTATCTCAGGATCCACACACTACTGTATCTCAGGATCCACACACTACTGTATCTCAGGATCCACACACTACTGTATCTCAGGATCCACACCTATACTGTATCTCAGGATCCACACCTATACTGTATCTCCGGATCCACACACTACTGTATCTCCGGATCCACACACTACTGTATCTCAGGATCCACACACTACTGTATCTCAGGATCCACACACTACTGTATCTCAGGATCCACACACTACTGTATCTCAGGATCCACACACTACTGTATCTCAGGATCCACACACTACTGTATCTCAGGATCCACACACCTAAACTGTATCTCAGGATCCACACACTACTGTATCTCAGGATCCACACACCTAAACTGTATCTCAGGATCCACACACTACTGTATCTCTGGATCCACACACTACTGTATCTCAGGATACACACACTACTGTATCTTAGGATCCACACACTACTGTATCTCAGGATCCACACACTACTGTATCTCAAGATCCACACACTACTGTATCTCAGGGTCCACACACTACTGTATCTCAGGATCCACACACTACTGTTTCTCAGGATCCACACACTACTGTATCTCAGGATCCACACACTACTGTATCTCAGGATCCACACACTACTGTATCTCAGGATCCACACACTACTGTATCTCAGGATCCTCACACTACTGTATCTCAGGATCCACACACTACTGTATCTCAGGATCCACACACTACTGTATCTCAGGATCCACACACTACTGTATCTCAGGATCCACACACTACTGTATCTCAGGATCCACACACTACTGTATCTCAGGATCCACACACTACTGTATCTTAGGATCCACACACTACTGTATCTCAGGATCCACACACTACTGTATCTCAGGATCCACACACTACTGTATCTCAGGATCCACACACTACTGTATCTCAGGATCCACACACTACTGTATCTCAGGATCCACACACTACTGTATCTCAGGATCCACACACTACTGTATCTCAAGATCCACACACTACTGTATCTCAGGATCAACACACTACTGTATCTTAGGATCCACACACTACTGTACCTCAGGATCCACACACTACTGTATCTCAGGATCCACACACTACTATATCTTTCCCGCTGACGATAAATTGTCATGTCCTCCTTGATTTCTTTCCTATTATGAAAATTTTGTAGTGAAGTATGTTGTTAACCCTTTCACGCTTTTATGACGCTGAGGTTGCCAGATTAGTAATAAGAAATAGTTATATCTCACTCTTATAATTACTTCTCCAAAATTAGTTTTCTGCCCGCAGCTAACTCAAGGACACCTGCAGAGGTTGAAATAACTAACTAAAGGTTTCTAAATACCCCTGATGGTAACAAAGGTTTTAAAGTATCCCTAATAGGCTCAAAATCGCGTCATATGTCGGAGAGGGTTAATAATGAAAACTGTGTATAAATAGGATGAAGAGACATAGTATTTTCACATTTTTCCATTAAGTATCGAGAACTAATTTATTTGTCCATTTGGTATAAACAACATAGTCACTAATTCAACTTACCGTCAGCTGAAGTGAAACTGACTATAATCTCCTAAATTAGCTCACAAGTCGTCGGACCAGAGAGTGTAAATTGCTATGACTATTTAACTTTACCATGGTTTCTTTATGTAATAATTCGTTATATATGTTATCACTCATGCTTATTGTATGCTATGATGCCTTGTCAAATCCTAATGTTTCCCAATATATCACTTAATTTGACTTTATTCTTGATATCGTTCATCATTTTCGTTCCCACATATTCATCCCGTACTGGTTCATTCAATGTTGTGGGTGTGTGAGTGTGAGTGTAAAAGTGTGTTTTATGGAGATACATGATGACTGTCAGGGTGTGTGTGTGGTATGTGTCAGTGTGGGTGTTAAAAGGTTATAAGGAAATCTATAATGAGAGTCAGGGTGGTTGTAAGAGTGTGTTTTGAAGAAATACACAAACTACCATTCTCCTCAACCGTCTCTGCTTCGGTGCCACAATCAATGAGGCAAGCCAGAACATGGACGCAACGTATGCCCAGCTATAGTCAATTCGTTGTAAGTAGGCGAGAAATCATGACACCAATCCACTGTAACTCAAAAAGGGATAGAGCAAATTGGCTGTACAAATCCACATCTATTCCTTGACTGACTCTTCCCAAATGCTAGACATATTAGCTCGATTACTCTAGTCCTTTTTGAGTTACAGAAGTTAAGAGGTCATGATTTCTCGCCTACTCGCAGCGAATGGACTATAGAACTGTGTGGGTTTTGAGGGTGCTGGTGGTGGTGGTGTGTGTGTATGGGTGGGTGAGTGGGGTGGTGGTGGTGTGTGTTGAGGGTGGTGGGTGAGTGGGGTGGTGGTGGTGTGTGTGTATGGGTGGGTGAGTGGGGTGGTGGTGGGGGGTATGTCAGTCTATGTTCTTGTGACTGGATGTGTTGTTGTTTCAGAAGTCGGGTGTTGCTAAGTGCCAGTATGGGTGTGGGTGAGTGTTTGAGGAGATTATATTTAATAATTACGAGTCTCCGTAACCCTCTTGCCTTTCATGACTCGATCGATGGAGCATGTATACCGTGCGTGTGTGTGTGTGTGGGGGGGGGGGGGGGTTACAAGCGGTGGTGTGTTTAACCCTCTCCGACATATGACGCGATTTTGAGCCTATTGGGGATACTTTAAAGCCTTTGTTACCATCAGGGGTATTTAGAAACCTTTAGTTTAGTTACTTCAACCTCTGCAGTTGTCTTTGAGTTAGCTGTGGGCAGAAAACTAATTTTGGAGAGGTAATTATAAGAGTGCGAGAACTCTATTTCTTATTGCTAATCTGGCAACCTCTGCGTCATAAATGCGTGAAAGGGTTAAAGGTACAAAATTCACGAAATATGTAGGGTTGCAGGTACATGAGGTTTAGGGCGACAGTTTAAGTGTACACACCTCTTTAAAATACGTTGAAATGGAGTGTTTTCGGTTAGGTTAGGTAGGTTAGATTAGGTTAGGTTAGGTAAGGTTAGGTTAGGTAGGTTAGGTTAAGTTTTATCTAGATAGTTTTATTTAGGTTTAAAAATCGAAAAATGTACTCTTAAGCATGCAAAAATAACGTGTGTACCGATAAACACACCACTGTGTGTGTGTGTGTGTGTGTGTGTGTGTGTGTGCGTGTGTGTACTCATTGCAATTATATTTTACATCACATTATCTTCAATACATCGATAAGGTGATAAGCATATAGACAAAAGGATCGACATCAAAATTATTGATATTAGTTACCTCGGTAAAAATGAATATCTTATCAGTGGCAACACGAAGGCTACACTCCACCGATGACGTCAAGCGCATGTATCAACCCTTTCAATGGTCGAGGACGCTCATATTCATTATTATCTTGGCTATCATTAAGGGGGCCCACATCGTTTTTTTTTTTCTGTCTCTCTCCCTTTCTTTGGCTTTTATCCATTCGGCCCCATTCAGCCTACTGTTATAAGACGTTTATCCCCATCCAGGTGTTAATTTTTTCCTGGCGAGCGGTAGCAGAGCCAACATATTTGTTTAAAATGTTTTTGACAGCAGGCTAAATTTGTAAATTTTTCGATAGAAAAATTTCTCCGAAGCCGGATTTCTCCATATAATGTTGGCTCGCTATCGCTCGCCAGGAAAAAATCAACACCTGGATGAAGATAAAAACAGTAGGCTGAATGGAGCCGAATGGATAAAAGCCAGAGAAAGAGAAAAAAGGAGAGAACACAAGCAGGCGATCCCCCTTAAACGAATGTGTATTTAGATTAGGAAGCATCTGTTGGTGCTGACTTGTTAACCCCTTCTATACCGCGACGTCCTTGTCACTTTATTATGGCTACTATTTGATTATTTGATTCAGCTTAGGAAGGATATCTACGAATTAAAATGCTATAGACTATCTCAATATTACTCCCTTTAGCTACCATAGATCCTTCTTAAGCTACATATACTCGTCAAATTCCAGCTGAAATCAAATTCAAAATACATCACCAGTACAGAAAGGTTAATTGTTATCATTTTTACCCCTTTGATTGTTAGAGATCCTTCCGAAATGGCATACAATCGTCTAATGTGAAGGGAACCCACCTCGTTTTATTTCTTTCTCTCCCTCTCTCTTTGGCTTGTATCCATTCGGCCCGGTTCAGCCTACTGTTTTAGACGTTTACCCCCATCCAGGTGTCAATATTTCCCTGGCGAGCGGTAGCGATCCAGCATATATACATTTTGTTTTGACAGCAAGCTAAATTTGTAAATTTGTCGATAGAAAAATTTCTCCGGTGAAGCCAAATTTCTCCATACAATGCTGGCCCGATCGCTCGCCAGGAAGAAATTGACACTTGGATGGGGATAAACGTCTTAAAACAGTTGGCTGAATGGGACCGAATGGATACAAGCCAGAGAAAGAGAGGAAAGGAGAGAAAGATACAAAAAGCAGGTGACCCCCTTAACTCATATATACTGCTATATTGTGTCATAATCCTCAATGATTCAAATAACCATGCCACAATGAAAAACTGCACCTCCCTACACTTGGGAACAGTATTAACCCCTTCTGTACCGGCGACGTCTTTTACATATTATTTCAGCTACATTTAGAAAATGTTATTAAACTTGGGAAGGATATATGGTAGCTAAGAGGATTAATTGAGATAGTCTGTAGCCTTTTAATGAGTAGACGTCCTTCCTAAGCTGAACACAATCGTCTAATAGTTGCCAGAATATAATGAAAAGTACATCACCGATACAGAAGGGGTTAATAACGAAAATAAACATTATTTATTTTTGGTAGAAAAGTAAATGTATTTGTCGGTGTGAAATATATTGTTTAGTATTACCTTACTACCGGTACCACCATTAGTATTATCTTGCTGATGATAATTGTACGGTCATATCATTACTGCAGATACACCCATGACGTCATTACGGTGTTGCAAGAAGTTATCTATCTATCTATGCAAAGTGTCCTTTTGTTTAGTCATTACTAAATATATATGGTTAATTTATGCTTCGCAGTTATTATTATGTACGTGGAAGTGCTCAAATGGCCAAAACAATGCTATTCCATGTCTTGTATGCCTTCTCATATTCCTTCAAGTCCTCGAACAAAATTGCTCCGGTTTGACCCCCTGTATCTATCTATCGAATATATTAAATGCATCTGTCTATCTATCTATCTATATCTATCTATATATCCTATCTATCTATATATCCTATCTATCTATATATCCTATCTATCTATATATCCTATCTATCTATATATCCTATCTATCTATATATCTATATATCTATCTATCTTTCTATATATCTATCTATCTATCTATATATCTATCTATCTATCTATATATCTCTATCTATATATATATATATCTATATATATATCTATCTATATATCTATCTATATATCTATCTATCTATATATCTATCTATATATCTATCTATATATCTATCTATATATCCATCTATTTATCTATCTATAGTAGTGAGTTATTCGCCTGGCAGAAGTTGGCCAATGCTGCCTTTCGGTACATTTGTATAGCCAGCCACTAGCCAGCGTGGATCGTCCTATAGATATGTTGATTTAAGGGAGCTCAGACGGTATTGTGCAGCATAATTGACTGGTCCGGCTCAATGGTTTAAGGAGGGGGTTTACTTTCCTCTCTAAACCTCTATCAAGCTTAAAAGAACACCCACTCGATGTCAATTTTTACATTTTTCGGTAGAAAAATTTCCCGGCCGAAGGCCGGTTACTTTTATAATTACAGGCTCGCTATCGCTCGCCAGGAAAAAATCGACACCTAAATGGCACGAAAGGTCATAATAATGGCAAAGAAAAGGGGAAAAAGGTCTAAAAATCACCAAACTAATGGGACGAATCTCTTGAAATCTCATAACTAATAAGGCTAAACATGAGGGAGGAGGAGGACTCGAAAAAACAACTGCCTCCCCTTAACAAACAATGTCTTCACACCATTATATGCGTTACCTTATAATTCCCCATTAAGGGAGCCCACCTCGCTGTTTTCTCTTTCTCTCCCTCTCATTGGCTTGTATCCATTCAGCCCCATTCAGCCTACTGTTTTAAGACGTTTACCCCATCCCAGGTGTCAATATTTTCCTGGCGAGCGGTAGCGAGCCAGCATATATATTTTTTGTTTTGACAGCAAGTTAAATTTGTACATTTTTCGATAGACAAATGTCTTCGGCGAAGCTGGATTTCTCCATACAATGCTGGATCGCTATCGCTCGCCAGGAAGAAATCGACACCTGGATGGGGATAAACGTCTTAAAATAGTAGGCTGAATGGGGCCGAATGGATACAAGCCAAATGGAGAGGGAGAGAAAGCGAGGTGGGCTCCCTTAACTGAAGGGGTTAAAAGTAATTTCCCTAGCCTGCTCAGCTGCCCTGCTCATCAACCTTCTTGCCTTTGGTGCCTCGATCAATGAAAGGGACTCACAAGATGGCCGCCGTGTATACCCTGTGTGTGTGTGTGTGTGTGTGTGTGTGTGTGTGTGTGTGTGTGTGTGTGTGTGTGTGTGTGTGTGTGTGTGTGTGTGCAGGTTATGTGTTTGTGCTGTTTTTGTAGGCGTTTCATTGTTTCGTTTATATATATATATATATATATATATATATATATATATATATATATATATATATAGAAACTCCTGGTGGGAAGTGAAAGCGTAAAAGGGAGATGGTTCACTTTTTGGGCGATTTTTACATGTATTCATTATTTTTCTAGTTTCCTCCCTAGACCTCCATCAAATTAAAAAAATATCCATTAGATCCCTCTTCTAGATTAATTATTAAATTTTTCGGTAGAAAAATTGCCCGGCCGAAGGCCGGTTCTTCCAACATTACAGGCTCACTGTCGTTCGCCAGGGGGAAAAAATCGACACCTAAATAGCACGAAAGGTCTAAATATTGACGAAGAAATGGGGTGAAAGGTCTTAAAATCGACTAACTAATGGGGTAAGCATCGGAAAATTAATGGGGCTAAACATGAGGGAGAATGTGGTCCCGAAAACCGGCCCATATTCCCTGTTAAGGGGAAAGTATACCACCAGGGGGGTAACATTTTGACATCAACATACATTTTGACATCATCATACATTTTGACATCAACATACATTTTGACATCAACATACATTTTGACATCATCATACATTTTGACATCAACATACATTTTGACATCATCATACATTTTTGACATCAACATACATTTTGACATCAACATACATTTTGACATCAACATACATTTTGACATCAACATACATTTTGACATCAACATACATTTTGACATCAACATACATTTTGACATCAACATACATTTTGACATCAACATACATTTTGACATCAACATACATTTTGACATCAACATACATTTTGACATCAACATACATTTTGACATCAACATACATTTTGACATCCACATACATTTTGACATCCACATACATTTTGACATCCACATACATTTTGACATCCACATACATTTTGACATCCACATACATTTTGACATCAACATACATTTTGACATCCACATACATTTTGACATCCACATACATTTTTGACATCCACATACATTTTGACATCCACATACATTTTGACATCAACATACATTTTGACATCAACATACATTTTGACATCAACATACACCACCATCATCATCAGACCTCAAGAAACCAGATATATCCATTAATATTACTGCATAGTTATTATCTACTTTAGATTAGTTTATGTCAGTGATATTTAAACTTAACAACAGAATGCTTAGAAATATTGTTAGCGAAACAAAACACGAACATTGTTTGCCAATCTCAACTTAATATTGATTAAGGGGGGATGGGTCACTTTTTAGGCGATTTTTGCATGTATTCATTATTTTTCTAGTTTCCTCCCTAGACCTCCATCAACTTTAAAAAAAAAAAAAATTAGATCCTCCCTTTAGATTAATGTGTACATTTTTCGGTAGAAAAATGTCCTGGCCGAAGGCCGATTCTTCCAACATTCAGGCTCACTATCGTTCGCCAGGGAAAAACTCTACACCTAAATAGCCCGAAAGGTCTAAATATTGACGAAGAAATGGGGCGAAAGGTCTTAAAATCGACTAACTAATGGGGCAAACATCTTAACATCTGAAAACTAATGGGGCTAAACATGAAGGAGAAAGTGGTCCAGAAAACCGGCCCATCCCCCCTTAAACTACACACTATTGACACAAGGACAACGAAAAAGAAACTTAAGAAATGATATTCAAGGCCAGAAATCCACTTGACCAAGTAATACAAGTATGCACGAGTAACGTAGAGAAACCGAAGACGGGGAGATTTCTACTTGATGGATTTTTAGTCTGGACCCCCTTCTCCCAGCTCATGTTTAGCCCCGTTGCTTTTGAGATTTCTAGACGTTCTTCCCATTAGTTTGGCGATTTTTTTAAGAAATTTCGACCCATTTCTGTCAATGTTAAGACCTTTCGTGCCATTTAGGTGTCGATTTTTTCTTGGCGAGTGATAGCGAGCCTGTAATTTATGAGGAATCGGTCTTTGGCTGGGACATTTTTCTACCGAAAAATGTACACATTGATCTTGAAGGGAGCTCAATGGGGGTGTAATCTTAAGCGTGATGAAGGTCTAGGGAACAAACTAAAAAAAAACTCTCCTTAAGGTGATGGTTGAGAAGGAACTACTATAGTCTGTTCGCTGCATGAAGGCGAGAAATCATGACCTCTATCCTCTGTAGCTCAAAAAGGGCTAGAACAAATTGGCTGTAAATGTCCACATCTATTCCTTGACTGACTCTTCCCAAATGGTAAACATATTAGCTCGATTACTCTAGCCGTTTTTGAGTTACAGAGGTTAGAGGTCATGATTTCTCGCCTACTTACAGTGAATAGACTATAGTAAACTTGTGGTGTTACCAGAACAACTGAAGAATACTTGGATATTTGTTTAGTTTTATGGAATGGCCTAAAGTTCACAAATGGTTCGAATGGATGTTGAAATGGGTTTTTAAATATGAAGTACAGTCGAGGTTAATAAGTGTTGTCAGATATTTCACAAAGTTTCGGACACTGACTAATACTCTGAGGGATAAGCACTTTTCCCAGTAACTATAAAGATACCAATAACACTTGTTGAACGAAAACCACTGGAATCTATGACCACACTTAATACCCCCGATCGTTCATATACAGTATAATTATAAAACATGCTATATTATATACCCCTTCCAACCAAAGTCAATCAGGTCAGGTCTGGTGAAGGTATTGCAAGGGATAAGTCTTTACAACGACACATCGTAGCTACTTTCTACTTTTCCTATTTTCTGAAGAGTGTAGAGAGAGGAGAAGGGGTGTTGGAGAGAGAGAGGAGAAGGGGTGTTGGAGAGAGAGGACGCTGTTGGAGTGGCTTTGATATGAATGTAGATGAATATATAGGTCTGATGGGTCATTCCTACACATAACACTTATATTTGAGAAAGTAATAAGTAATAATCCCCTAAATGGAGGTATTTAGTTTGTACCCTAGACCTCCATCAAGCTTAAAAATTACTCTCTTGACCCTCTTCAAGATAAATTTGTACATTTTTCGGTAGAAAAATTTCCCGGCCGAAGGCCGGTTTTCTCTTACACTACAGGCTCGCTATCGCTCGCCAGGAAAAAATTGACACCTAAATGGCACGAAATTTCTAAAAATTGACAGAAATGGGGCGAAAGTTCTTAAAATCGCCAAACTAATGGGGCGAACGTCTTAAAATCTCAATAGCAGTGGAGTTAAACATGAGGGAGAAAGGGGTCCAGAACATAATCCCTCAAGTGGAAATCTCCCCTTAACGGCTGATTTCTCTACATGTACTGTTAATATATGGATTTAATCTGTCTGCAGCATAATAATATCAATTGTATATAATAAAGTACACGTGCCGTTTTCCCCAAAATCAAAACGGCATTCCCAACTCTGCGATGGGTCACCATCATCATTACTAGTCGCTATCATCAGCACTACTACTATTATAATCATCACTACTACTCTCACCATCATCTACACTATCATCATCACTACTACTGTCATCATCACTTCAACTTTCACCAACATCACTAATACTGTCACCATCATCTACACTCTCATCATCACTACTACTGTCATCATCACTTCAACTTTCACCAACATCACTAATACTGTCACCATCAGATGTTATACTTCTTTAATGTCTATAATTCAGAAACGACTAGAGCTAATATGTCTACCATTTGGGAAGGGTCAGCCGGAGATTAGGTGTGGACATTTACAGCTTATTTGCTCTATCCCTATTAGCTCTATATAACTCAGAAATGACTTAGAGTATTTGAGCTAATATTTCTACCATTTGGGAAGGGTCGGCCATGGAATAAGTGTGTAAACTGACAGCCAATTTGCTCTAGCCCTATTTGGAGTTACAGAGGTTAAGAGGGAGGTACTGTAGTCACTTTATCTGGACCCCCTTCTCCCTTATGTTTAGCATATTAGTTTTGAGATTTTAAGACGTTCGTTCCATTAGTGTGGCGATTTTGAGACCTTTTGCCCAATTTCTTTGTCAATATTAAGATCTTTCGTGCCATTTAGGTGTCGATTTTTGTTCCTGGCGAGCTATAGCGAACCTGTAAGTTTAGAATTGGCCGGAACATTTTTCTGCCGAAAAATGTCCACATTTATCTTGAAAGGGGGTCTAAGGGATGTTTTTTAAAGTTTGATGGAGGTCTAGCGAGGAAACTCAAAAATACATTAATAAATTAATACATAGACAAAAAAAAAAAAAAATAATAATAATAATAAATAAATATACTGTATACATAGACCAAAAAACAAGCACTACCCCCCTTAGAGGTGACAGTTTCTGGCCTAGCTATAGTGGACTGACTGTAAGGACTCTGGCTGGCTGGCTGGCTGGCTGGCTGGCTGGCTGGCTGGCTGGCTGGCTGGCTGGCTGGCTGGCTGGCTGGCTGGCTGGCTGGCTGCTGGCTGGCTGGCTGGCTGGCTGGCTGGCTGGCTGGCTGGCTGGCTGGCTGGCTGGCTGGCTGGCTGGCTGGCTGGCTGGCTGGCTGGCTGGCTGGCTGGCCTGGCTGGCTGGCTGGCTGGCTGGCTGGCTGGCTGCTGGCTGGCTGGCTGGCTGGCTGGCTGGCTGGCTGGCTGCTGCTGGCTGGCTGGCTGGCTGGCTGGCTGGCTGGCTGGCTGGCTGGCTGGCTGGCTGGCTGGCTGGCTGGCTGGCTGGCTGGCTGGCTGGCTGCTGGCTGGCTGGCTGGCTGGCTGGCTGGCTGGCTGGCTGGCTGGCTGGCTGGCTGGCTGGCTGGCTGGCTGGCTGGCTGGCTGGCTGGCTGGCTGGCTGGCTGGCTGGCTGGCTGGCTGGCTGGCTGGCTGGCTGGCTGGCTGGCTGGCTGGCTGCTGGCTGGCTGGCTGGCTGGCTGGCTGGCTGGCTGGCTGGCTGGCTGGCTGGCTGGCTGGCTGGCTGGCTGGCTGGCTGGCTGGCTGGCTGGCTGGCTGGCTGGCTGGCTGGCTGGCTGGCTGGCTGGCTGGCTGGCTGGCTGGCTGGCTGGCTGGCTGGCTGTGTGGCTGGCTGGCTGGCTCGCTGGCTGCGTCCCTGGCTGGCTGGCTGGCTGGCTGGCTGGCTGGCTGGCTGGCTGGCTGGCTGGCTGGCTGGCTGGCTGGCTGGCTGGCTGGCTGGCTGGCTGGCTGGCTGGCTGGCTGGCTGGCTGGCTGGCTGGCTGGCTGGCTGCCTGGCTGGCTGGCTGGCTGCATGGATGGCTGGCTGGCTGGCTGGCTGGCTGGCTGGCTGGCTGGCTGGCTGGCTGGCTGGCTGGCTGGCTGGCTGGCTGGCTGGCTGGCTGGCTGGCTGGCTGGCTGGCTGGCTGGCTGGCTGGCTGGCTGGCTGGCTGGCTGGCTGGCTGGCTGGCTGGCTGGCTGGCTGGCTGGCTGGCTGGCTGGCTGGCTGGCTGGCTGGCTGGCTGGCTGGCTGCTGGCTGGCTGGCTGGCTGGCTGGCTGGCTGGCTGGCTGGCTGGCTGGCTGGCTGGCTGGCTGGCTGGCTGGCTGGCTGGCTGGCTGGCTGGCTGGCTGGCTGGCTGGCTGGCTGGCTGGCTGGCTGGCTGGCTGGCTGGCTGGCTGGCTGGCTGGCTGGCTGGCTGGCTGCCTGGCTGGCTGGCTGGCTGGCTGGCTGGCTGGCTGGCTGGCTGGCTGGCTGGCTGGCTGGCTGGCTGGCTGGCTGGCTGGCTGGCTGGCTGGCTGGCTGGCTGGCTGGCTGGCTGGCACGGAAACCCTTAAGGGGGTCACTTGCTTTTGTTTATCTTTCTCTCCTTTTCTTTCTTTCTCTCCTTTACTCTCTTTCTCTGACTTGTATCCATTTGCCCCCATTCAACCAACTGTTTTAAGACGTTCATCCCCATTCAGTTGTCAGTATTTTCCTGGCGAGCGATAGCGAGCCAGCATTGTATGGAGAAATCCGACTTCGCCGGAGACCTTTTTCTATCGAAAAATGTATAATTTTGCTTGCTGTAAAACACAAATATATATATACTGGCTCGCTACCGCTCGCCAGGAAAATATTGACACCTGGATGGGGGTAAACATCTTAAAACAATAGGCTGAATGGGGCCGAATGGATACAAGCCAAAGAGAGAGGGAGAGAAAGATAAAAAAGACGAGGTAGGCTCCCTTAACCCCTTCTGTACCGGCAACGTCTTATTAATTCTTATTATAGCTAAGATATTGTGCAGCTTAAGAAGAATCTGTGGCATTAAAAAATGTTAAGAGAGATAGTTCGAAGCCTGTTAACCCTTTCACTCATTTATGACGCAGAGGTTGCCAGATTAGCAATAAGAAATAGTTCTCTCACTCTTATAATTACCTCTCCAAAATTAGTTTTCTGCCCACAGCTAACTTAAAGACAACTGCAGAGGTTGAAGTAACTAAACTAAAGATTTCTAAATACCCTTGATGGTAACAAAGGCTTTAAAGTATCCCTAATCGGCTCAAAATCGCGTCATATGTCTGAGATGGTTAAAATGGCCAAACTGATGGGCCGAACATCTTACAATCTAAACAAACAATGGGCTAAGCACGAGGGAGAAGGGGTGCCATAAAAAACGACCCCTATCCCCTTAACCCTTACAGTACCGATGCCGCCCTATTAACTTTATTCTGGCTACTATTAGACGATTTTATTCAGCTTAAGGAGGGGAGGGTTCAATTTTTGGTCGATTTCTTCGTGTATATTATTTTTGGTCGATTTGTTCGTGTGTATATCATTTTTGGTCGATTTGTTTGTGTGTATATCATTTTTGGTCGATTTGTTCGTGTGTATATTATTGTTTCTAGTTTCCTTCTTAAACCTTCATCAAACTTAAGAAAAACATCCCCAGGATCCCTCTTCAAGATATATTTGTAAATTTTTCGGTAGAAAAATTTCCCGGCCGAAGGCCGGTTTCTCCTAAATTACAGACTCGCTATCGCTCGCCAGGAAACAAAAACGACACCTACATGACACAAAAAAGTATTAATATTGAGAAAGGAAAGGTGCGAAAGGTCTTAAAATTGCCAAACTAATGGGCTAAACGTCTTAAGATCTAAACACTGAAGGGGCTAAGCATGAGGGAGAAGAGTGTCCAGAAAAACAGACAATCTCCCCTTAAAATGAGGGACCTCCAGCAATTATTGACCGGCTTCGAAATATCTCGCTTAACCCTTTTCACTACCACAGCTCCTTCTTAAGCTGCACAACATATTCTAAATATAGCTAGAATAAAAGTTAAAAAGACGTCGCCGGTACAGAAGGGGTTAAGGGGAGACTAACCGTTTGTTTGGTCTATTAATTAATTTATTCATATATTTTTTTAGTTTCCTCCCTAGACCTCCATCAAGCCTGGAAAAACACCCCCTAGACTCCCTTCAAGATAAATTTGTACATTTTTCGGTAGAAAAATGCCCTGGCCGAAGGCCGATTCCTTTTAAGATTGCAGGCTCGCCAGGAAATAATAGACACCTAAATGGCACAAAATGGTCTTAAAATTGACAACGAAATGGGGCGAAAGGTGCTAAAATCGCCAAGCTAATGGGCCGAACGTCTTATAACCTCAAAACTAGTGGGGCTAAATATTAGGGAGAAGGGGGTCCAGAAAAACGGTCTGCCTCCCCTTAAGTGTAGAATGTCAACTCACTCGTGTTTTGTAAGGGGGAGGTGGCTGCTTTTTCTGGACCCTTTTCTCCCTCATGTTTAGCCCTATTGTTTTTGTTTTATATTTTAAGACGTTCGCCCCATTAGTTTGGCGATTTTAATACTTTCGACCCATTTATCTCAATGTTAAGACCGTTCGTGCCATTTAGGTGTCGACTTTTTCCTGGCGAGCGAAAGCGAGCCTGTATTTTAAGAAGAACCGGCCTTTGGCCGGGAAATTTTTCCGACGAAAAATGTACAAATTTATTTAGGGGTGTAATTTTAAGCTTGATGGAGGTCTAGGGAGGAAACTACAAACCTCCCTATAACTGTATAATTTCAACCCACTCGTGATTTCAACCCACTCGTGATTTTTCAATACTTAAAATATTCTAAGGTGAAGCCATTGATTTGGGTGACGTCCTTTTGGTTATTTCAGCTTTAGACGATCTTGTGAAGCTTAGGAAGGATGTATGGTAGATAAAAGGATGAATTGAGTTAGTTTGGCATCTTTTAACGGGTAGACATCTTTCCTAAGATGAATAAAACCGTCTTACAGTTGCCAGAATATATTGACAAGGACGTCACCGGTACTAATTGGGTGTAGGGGAGGTTTTTAGTTGATTCCCTAGACTTCCATCAAGCTTAAAATTACTCCCCCTAGATCCCCTTTCAAGATAAATTTGTACATTTTTCGGTAGAAAAATGTCCCGGCCGAAGGCCGGTTCCCCTTAAATTAAAGGCTCTCTATCGCTCGCCAAGAAAAAATCGACACATAAATGTCACAAATGGTCTTAAAATTGACAGAAATGGGGCGAGGGTTCTTAAAATCGCCAAACTAATGGGGCGAACGTCTTAAAATCTCAAAAACAATGGGACTAAACATGAGGGAGAAAGGGGTCCAGAAAAAAAAATCTTCCAGGTGGAAATCTCCCCTTAACGCTTTGAGTAGCAGCGACTTGGGTTATATTGTATTCTAGCTATGTTTAGACGATATTATACAGCTTGGGAAGTATCTGTGGTAAAAGATCCACACCTATTTCTTGGTGGACTCTTCCCAAAAGATAGAAACGTCCGTCCGGATTGCTTTCATTCAATTCGAGTTATAAGAAGTTAAGGGGTCCCGATAATTGTCAAGTTCGTTGGCGCTACCACCTACTGTATAGTAAAATGGCTTAGGTGAGAGAGTTCGAAGCCTGTTGATTGCTGGAGGCCCTTTTTAACCCCTTGAAGCTCTGACGCGTTTTAGCAGTATATTTTGGCTACCATTAGACGATTTTATGCAGCTTAGGAAGGATCTGTGGGTATTAAAAGGGTAAAAACCCTCTCAATCAACCCTCTGAATTCCATATACCGTTACTAATCTGAACAAAATCGTCTAATAGTAGCCAGAAAACAAAACCGAAATGCGTATTGGAGCTTGAAAGGGTTAAAACTGAATCAAATCGTCTAATAGCAAGTCCAGAATATAATGAAAAGGACGTCACCGGTACTGAATGGGTGAACTTGAAGGGGGTCTAAGGGGGGTGCTCTCTAACTTGAAGGGGGTTTAAGGGGGTGCTCTAACTTGAAGGGGGTTTAAGGGGGGTGCTCTCTAACTTGAAGGGGGGTGCTCTCTAACTTGAAGGGGGTCTAAGGGGGTGCTCTCTAACTTGAAGGGGGTCTAAGGGGGGTGCTCTCTAACTTGAAGGGGGTCTAAGGGGGGGGATCTCTAACTTGAAGCGGGTCTAAGGTGGGTGCTCTAACTTGAAGGGGGTCTAAGGGGGGTGCTCTCTAACTTGAAGGCGGTCTAAGGGGGGTGCTCTAACTTGAAGGGGGTCTAAGGGGGTGCTCTCTAACTTGAAGGGGTCTAAGGGGGGTGCTCTCTAACTTGAAGGGGGTGGTCTCTAACTTGAAGGGGGGCTAAGGGGGGTGCTCTCTAACTTGAAGGGGGTCTAAGGGGTGCTCTCTAACTTGAAGGGGGTCTAAGGGGGTGCTCTAACTTGAAGGGGGTCTAAGGGGGTGCTCTCTAACTTGAAGGGGGTCTAAGGGGGGTGATCTCTAACTTGAAGGGGGTCTAAGGTGGTGCTCTAACTTGAAGGGGTCTAAGGGGGGTGATCTCTAACTTGAAGGGGGTCTAAGGGGGGTGCTCTAACTTGAAGGGGGTCTAAGGGGGGTGCTCTCTAACTTGAAGGGGGTCTAAGGGGGTGCTCTCTAACTTGAAGGGGGTTTAAGGGGGGTGCTCTCTAACTTGAAGGGGTTAAGGGGGGTGCTCTCTAACTTGAAGAGGGTCTAAGGGGGGTGCTCTCTAACTTGAAGGGGGTCTAAGGGGGGTGCTCTCTAACTAGAAGGGGGTGTAATTTGGGTGCTCTCTAACTTGATGAGGGTTTAAGAGGGGTGCTCTCTAACTTGAAGAGGGTCTAAGGGGGGTGCTCTCTAACTTGAAGGGGGTGTAAGGTGGGTGCTCTCTAACTTGATGGGGGTTTAAGGGGGGTGCTCTCTAACTTTAAGGGGGTTTAAGGGGGGTGCTCTCTAACTTGAAGGGGGTTTAAGGGGGGTGCTCTAACTTGAAGGGGGTCTAAGGGGGGTGCTCTCTAACTTGAAGGGGGTCTAAGGGGGGTGCTCTCTAACTTGAAGGGGGTTTAATCTACTACAATGAAAAACAAAATTAAGGGGAGATGGTCTGTTTTTCTGGCCCCTCGTCTCCCTCATGCTTAGCCCCTTTAGTTTTCCGATTTTAAGACGTTCGGCCCATTAGTTTGGAGATTTTAAGACCTTTCGCCCCTTTTATGTGTCAATATTAAAACCTTTTCTGTCATTTAGGTGTCGATTTTTTCCTGGCGAGCGATAACGAGCCTGTAATGTATGAGAAATCGGCCTTTGGCCGGGACATTTGTCTACCAAAAAATGTACAAATTTATCTTGTAGGGGGATCCTGGGGTTGTTATTTAAAGGTTGATGGAGGTCTAGGGAGTAAACTAATCAAATAATACATAAATAAAGAAATCGACCAAATAATGAACCATCCCCCTTCATATAAAATTAAAAGAAGTATAACATCTGAGGTGAAACTATTGATTTCGTGGGCTGATGAGTGATTGGTGCTTCTGAATGCTTGTGTGCTTGCTTTTTGTGGGCGAACTGTCCTATGATTGTGTTCTTCTGTTACCTCTTCATATCCTTCCTTGTCTCTTGCTGATCCTCCCTACCCCTTGTGGAAGTCGGGGCTGGCTACTGACTGACCGACTAATAAGTGCACAGGTTCAGGCTTTTGAGATTTGTGCCACATACAATGTTCTTTCCTCTTGCATAAGCATAAAGTCGGTATCACACTACCGATTTTTCCCTTTAACATTTATCCTCGCAACACTTGTCTGGCAGCTTATGAGGTAAACATTTAACAATTTTCGGTTACCCAAATTCATCTACCATCAGTCTAGTTTCCGATACCAGTGCTAAATATTCCAGAAATATTGCCAGAAAAATTTTGATCATCGAATCTTAACTAAAAAACTGTACCTTTAACTGTCTTGATGATGTAATGGTTAGAGCGTGTAAGTTCTGTAAGTGGTGTCCTGGGTTCGAATCCTGGGAGAATCACATGCTTTCATAAATTTCATTGGGGGTTATTGGTGTTAAAAACGATGTTAAAAATGAATTAGACGTGCCAGTTTGCCAAAAAACAAAACGGCATACCCAACTCTGCGATCGGTTACCATAATCACTACTATTGTCAACTATCAGCACAACTACTATCATCAACTATCAGCACAACTACTATCATCATCATCACTACTACTATCATCATCATCACTACTACTATCATCATCATCACTACTACTATCACCATCATCACTACTACTATCACCATCATCACTACTACTATCACCATCATCACTATTATTACCAAGATCACTAATAATATCACTATCATCACTGCTAGTCACCATCACCATCACTACTATCACCATCATCACCACCATCATCACTAACCATTATCACTAGTACTATCACCATCATCACAAGTACTATCATCATCACTAATAATATCACTATCATCACTACTAGTCACCATCTTCACTACTACTATCACCATCACCACTACTACTGTCACCATCATCACTACTACTATCACCATCATCACTACTACTATCACCATCATTACTACTACTGTCACCATCATCACTACTGTTGTCACCATCATTCCTACTATCACCATAATTTCTACTATCACCATCACCACTACTAATATCACCATCATCACTACTATCACCATCATTACTACTACTATCACCATCACTACTATATCCATCATCACTACCACAATCACCACCATCATCACTACCACAATCACACCATCATCATTACTACCACGATCACCACCACCATTACTACCACAATCACTACCATCATTACTACCACAATCACCACCATCATCATTACCACAATCACCATCATTACCACAATCACCACCATCATCATTACCACAATCACCATCACCATCATTACCACAATCACCACCATCATCATTACTACCACAATCACTACCACAATCACCACCATCATCACTACCACAATCACCATCATCACTACCACGATCACCACCATCATCACTACCACAATCACCACCATCATCAGTACCACAATCACCATCATCATCACTACCACGATCACCGTCATTACTACCACAATCACCACCATCATCACTACAACAATTACCACCATCATCACTACCACAATCACCATCATCACTACCACAATCACCACTGCCACAATCACCACCACAATCACCACCACCAACATTACCACAATCATCATCATTACTACTATCACCATCATCCCTACTACTACTACCATCACTTCTACTGTCAACTAAACTATCCTAACTTAACCTAACGTAACCCAGCCTAACATATCCAAACTGGAGCAAGTTGTTTTGGGGGCGACGTCTCCAGTAACCATCACCAATACTTTCACCATCATCTACTACCATCAACACTGCTACTATCGCAACTACTTAGACAATCACGACTGCCCTCACTACCATAATAACCATCATCATCATCATCACTACTGGCAATACCATAACTGCTACCATAATCACCACAACTATCATATGCGCTTTTACTACACTAAGACACAATAAACCACGACGAAAGACATTTTTGCCGGTGGTACCCCACTATACGGAGAGGGTGTGGGGGTGGGGTGGGGGGGGGATGATACCCCTCTGCTTACGCAGAGTTGAATGTTTTAATTTTTAACTCTTTTCAGGAATTTGAACAATATTTAGGCATATTTCTTTTGGTGTGATTGTTAAAGATCCACCTTGGATTAAGCCTCTATATTATTTAATCTTGGTTCACTATAAATATTGTTTACCTGTTGACTCGGATTAGCAGAGAATAAGCATCGATATCAAGTTGATATCTCTTGCTAATCAGAGTCAAAAGGTAAATAATATTAATAGTTTATAAATATCTCCATCGACAAAAATATATGAAACTATCCGTGTTGAGTGGGGCCGTTAGGGTGCCAGCAGGGGTGAAAAAGCCAAAACGGTTATTTCTGTTCAACAGTTTTAAAAGTCGAATTAAATTTTGCTTCCCGTGTTTGGGTTCGAAAGAATCTATAGCGTAGATCCCCCTCAGGACGGGAAACTGGTAGGCTATAGAAAACGGTTTTCTATACCAGGAATTTTCCTTCCCCTTGAAGGATCTTCAAAAGCTTGATTCAGTTACGATGATGGGTATTGAACTTAGGACTTCTCGGTGTCCACTTGGTAAATCGTACAAGATGGCATTAAAGTTCTAGCCATTCATTGATGAGGTATTAAAAAATAAAAAACAATTTATAATTACCTTGATAGAAGGAGGAAAAAGAGAGGTTATTATAAATTATAATAGCCCTGACTTGCCCTCCACTAGCGGGAACCCATAAATCCCATCGAATTTTAATAACTATGAACATCCCTCCACTAACCCATAGCTCTCGTCATCCCGAAATAATTCCCCTGTTGAAAATGTGGGATATTTCGAGAGTAATCCGGGTGAAGATGAGGCGGAAACCCACTTGGAGGCATAGCTCTCGTCATCCCGAAATAATTCCCCTGTTGAAAATTTGGAATAATTGGAGAGTAATCCGGGTGAAGATGAGGCGGAAACCCACTTGGAGGCATAGCTCTCGTCATCCCGAAATAATTCCCCTGTTGAAAATTTGGAATATTTCGAGAGTAATCCGGGTGAAGATGAGGCGGAAACCCACTTGGAGGCATAGCTCTCGTCATCCCGAAATAATTCCCCTGTTGAAAATTTGGAATATTTCGAGTGTAATCCGGGTAAAGAGGAAGCGGAAACCCACTTGGAGGCATAGCTCTCGTCATCCCGAAATAATTCCCCTGTTGAAAATTTGGAATATTTCGAGTGTAATCCGGGTAAAGAGGAAGCGGAAACCCACTTGGAGGCATAGCTCTCGTCATCCCGAAATAATTCCCCTGTTGAAAATTTGGAATATTTCGAGAGTAATCCGGGTGAAGAGGAGGCGGAAACCCACTTGGAGGCTGACCGAGAAAGCTCCACCCAGGATCCAAATGAATTTGACGACTGCTCTGAGTGGCTAATAGATGGTGTGGAATTTACCACGAGGATGTCGATGCTCACCAGTTCTATCCTGGAAGATGTCGGCGGCCCTGTGGTGTTACTCACACACGTTGGCTTGCCCCGAGTCCTTTCTTCCCACCTACCCCAATTGGATGGCACGCTGATAGAGCAATCCAATAAATTACTATCGGTAAAGCGACCACCAGAGATCGTAATTTATATCGATTTGCATTAGTTCCAGTCCGATTACACAAAACTGATCAAAAACCTCGCGCTTGCGATAAGAAACGCTCCTGAATTTGGCATCGGCCTGTCATATACTTTCACAATTATGTTCTTTAATAAATGTGGTGAAACCACTCCGTTCAGGACCTCGATGGACAAAGCATCTACCCAAAGGTGCTTAGAAAATTATATATGGGGAGGCATTGCCCGAAAACCACACATCTAGTATGATTTAAATTAATTTAACTTGCAAAATGTACTGAGAACCTGGGAACACAACGGAATATACGGAAAAATAATAATCATCAGCACATCCACTTGGTTCATCGATGGTGTTAATGACCTGCACATAAACAGCAAATATAATATATCGATGGAAATATTTCTGTTGGATGCAGGTGTTGAGGCTACTGATAAGAGGGTAGTTAACGCTAATTAGATTCTTCAGGAATGCAGCGGATCGGTAAAGGTAACCAGCGCCGATGATATGACTACCCTGATCGAAAGCAGGCTAAGCTTCATGTTCGACGTATACGTAAATGTGACCTTCAGTAAGAATTTTAGGTTGAACGAAGGTTAAACCTGTATGCAGATGAAGTTGCAGACCTTCCAAAGGGTCGACAGGAAACACAAATATTCAGCGATAGGTTATCATGCTACATCGATCAATAAATCAGATGGGCTGTTTATTGACTTAACCGTCGACCCAATTAATGATGACAATAGGTCAGAGCCCAGAGAAATAAAATTGGCAATGGTTTACACAGATTTTACGGGTCATCACATAAGTGTCACAGAAAACCGCAAATGGGAAATAGTTAGTGTCCCAGACCATGAACCTGTGGACCAGATAGAAGCAACCAGGGAAGCAATAGCCCAGAATGAAGAAGCAAATACAGAGTCCCAAATTTTGAACCAGCCAGTAATGAACCAAGCGGCACTGGACCAACAATTATAGAACCAAGAAGCTGTGAAGGAGTGAAGAACCCACGAGGATGGTTTTAAGCTGAAGAAAATCGTCTAAGAGCAGCCAGAATAAAGCTAAAAAGACGTCGCCAGTACAGAAGGGATTAATGGAAAAATAAGACATGAGAAGGGTCAGAAGAAAAAGAAACCCCAAGAATGCTGAGAGAAGACGAAGGGTTGATGTGTGTATTGTTGAAGAATATGTGATATTTGTTTGGAAAATGGTGACGGGTAGATGAAGATTTTTATCAACTCTGTGTAAGCAGAGTGGTATCGCCCCCCGTATAGTTGTTGTTGTTGTTCCCTAAGCTGCCTGGCCGAACAGCCCCGAGTCCCTGAGAAAGGCCATGGCCACGATCGGGCTTTCCCACAGAGCTCTCATTGAGTGTAGATTGTGTTGTTGGCGTAAGTGGTTGTGTGAAATGCAGTCTTCTATGATGTGTTTAGGGTATGGGGTGCTGTGTTACATCCCGGGCAGGCATCGACAACGGAGTCATCCAGTCTCTTCTGATAGCTCAGGAGAGCTGGATGGTGTCCGCATCTCAGCCTGGCCAGGTGGACTCTGTCCTCGCGAGGAAGGGAGGATTCGGAAGGATGGATTTCGGGAGGTCATGCATGCAGCTGCGTGTTGTCTGAGTGAGTGAGTGGATGGATCGGTGAGAGATATGAGTATGGATGTGCTTCTGGAAGTTGGTTCGGGGTGGGCAGGGAGGGAGAGAGGACAATAATTGTGTGTGATACCGTGTGCTGGGTGTTGTTTTGATATTTCTTGGTCTCTGTGGGTGTGTTGCCATGTAGTTTAGTGGGTGGTCTTGGTTCGTGGAGGCTGCTGCCAGGAATTGAGTGCCTCATGTCCAGATGGTCTTTGACTTTGAGGATTTTGGTTTCTTGATGTAGGTGATCTGTGGGTGAAGTAGCTGTGCAGCCTGTAATGATCTTCAGGGCTTTGTTTTGAATAGTCTGTAAGGTCTTATGATGTGTTTCAGCTAGGTTAGAAGCCCAGGCTGGGCTTGCATATTCCATCACTGATCTTATGTATTGTTTATATACTGTGGTGGTAGTTTCTTTGTTGTGTCCAAATTTTGTGTGAGCAAGTGACCTGAGGGCGTTAAGTCTGGGTGTCAGTTTCTTTTTAATGTTTGTGGTGTGCTGTTTGAATGTCATATGAGTATCATAATGTTACTCCTAGGATTTTGGGTGTGTGTGTATGTGTTAGGGGTGTGTTGTTTATGGTGAGTTGAGGGATGTATTCGTGTTCTCCTGTCCAACTTGTGAGCAGGGTTGCGGTGGATTTGGCTGGGGCTAGATTAAGTCTGTTTGTAGCGCACCAGCCATGTAGTGTGTTGAGATAGGGTTGAAGGAGATCTGTTGCTCTTTTTGGGTCATGGTGTGTGCATGTGAGTGTTATGTCATCTGCATAGGAGGCTAAGTTTATTTGGGGCGTATTGGGTGTAGTTATATCGTGCATGTACAGATTGAAGAGTGCGGGCGATAGGACGGATCCTTGTGGGACTCCGTTTGGAAAGTTTCTGATTTTAGATGACTGACCGGCAAAAGATACGTGTGCACATCTGCCTGCTAGGAAGTTGGCCAGCCACCTTTTTGTGTTGTTGTGCATGTTTGTGTTGTAGATTTTGTTTGTTAGGTTGTGGCGGGGGATGGCATCGAAGGCTTTACTAATGTCGAGTGTGGCTAATAGTGATCTGTGTGGTGGTCTAGCTGAGTTGATGCCGTCGAAAGCTCTTTGTGTAAGGTCTGTGAGAAGAGTGTTTCTGGAGTGCAGTGGCCTAAAGCCATGTTGTGTTGGAGCTAGGGGTAGGTCAGGTGTAATTAGTTGTAATACTAGGCGTTCCAAGACTTTGGAGGGGGAGCAAAGAAGTGTGATGGGGCGGTGCGAGGAGGGTAGCGTGGGGTCTTTGTTGGGTTTGGGGAATGTGATGATGATACCATGCTTCCAAATGTCTGGTATTGTGTTGTGTGAATAGCTGTAGTTTGATATGTTAGTGAGTGCTTGTATGCCTTGTGGTCCCAGGTGTCTGAGGTGTATGTTGCTTATGTTGTCTAGGCCACAGGCGGGTGAGTGCTTGAGATTGTTGATGATATGCTTTGTCTGGTGACGGTGAAGGGTGTATAGTCAGGGTCTGTGGGGAATTGTCTCTTACATCGGATGACACGTCGGTCGTCTTTGTGAGGTTTTAGGTGGCTGACATGTGAAAAGTGATTGATGAGCGTTTGCTTGTTGTTTACATGAAGGAGTAGAGTCTGTTGTTGTGATTGCAGCATGTGATTGTGTTGTGTTGCTGTTGGAAAGTGTGATGCTGTTTAGTGTTTTGTAGAGTTTTTTGGGGTTTGTTTTGTGATCAAGTGTTTGTAGGAAGTTATTCCAATTTAGTTTTTGTTGTTCTTGTATTTTTTTGTTAGTTTGGGTGTTGAGTGCTTGAATTTGTTGTGTGATGTCTTGTGTGTGGGGTGCTGGGGAGTGTTTCAGTATGTCGCGTTGTCTGATGAGGTTTTGAATTTCTGGTGTGAAGTTGGGGTTGTCTTTTCCTGTTACCTCTTGGAATGTGTTTCTTGTCAGCGTTTTGGATAGTTTTATTAAGTATGTGTACAGCATTGTTGATGTTAGTGATGGGTGTACTGTTTAGAGTTGTGAAGTGTTGTTCTGTCTCATTTGTGAATGCTTCCCAGTTAGCTCTTTTATAATTGGTGTATGTTTGTGGTGTGACGCACCCAGTGCTGTGCAATGCAACCTGATTGTACTCCTTGGTACTCGAATGTACCGCCCGTGATCTGGCTACCGTCAGCCGCAATGTATATTGAGTGTGACAACTTATAACTATGTTCTTTGTATCTCTGCATATTGTACCGCAGATTTCTAGACCCCAAATAGAAGTGGGAGGGCGGTGCGAGGGTAGTAGACCAGGTGGTTGTTCCAAATAAGTATAGAGAGTCCTTATTGTGTCTGGCGCATGATGTGCCGGTGGCGGGTCATTTGGGGGTAACAAAAACATTGGCGGCATTGGGCAGGTTTTTCTGGTGGCCTGGGGTCAAGGCTGATGTCTGTGCATGGGTGGCTGGGTGTGCGACCTGCCAGACAACGGGGAAGCCTAACCAGACAATCCCGAAGGCACCTTTGTTTCCCATACCTGTCACCGGGCCTCCGTTCAGCAAAGTTGTAGTAGATTTGGTTGGCCCTTTCCCGCCTACTAGTAGTGGCAATAAATTCCTGTTGACAATCATGGATGTGGCTACGAGATACCCGGACGCATACCCCATGAGAAACGGCTCGGCAAAGGCAGTTGTTAAAAACTTATTATTGTTCTGTTCCCGTTATGGATTTCCACGTGAGGTGCAGTCAGACCAGGGGAGCAATTTTACATCCAAATTGTTCAAGCAAACCCTTCAGTTGCACGGTATATGTTCTGTAGTGTCGTCAGCCTACCATCCCGAGAGTCAGGGAGTCTTGGAGCGGTGGCACTCGACCCTGAAGAGTATGCTATGCTGTTACTGTGCAGAACATGACACTGATTGGGATTTGGGTCTGCCGTATGTTCTGTTCGCTGCACGTGAAGTCCCAGGAGAGAGCCTGGGGTTCAGTCCAAATCAGCTAGTCTTTGGCCATAATGTGAGAGGACCTTTAAGTATGGTGAAAGAGATCTGGGAGGGCGAAGAGAAGCCGGGGTCTGTACTTAAATATGTCCTTGAGAGCCGGAGAGACTTATAGGTTGCATGGCAGCGGCAGGTAATAACTTGGTTAATGCACAGGCGGTCATGAAGCACCAGTATGACGCCAAGGTGAAGCTTCGGGAGTTTTCAGTGGGTCAGGAGGTAATGTTGCTTTTACCTTTGCCTGGACACCCCCTTTCTGCCAAGTTCATTGGGCCGTATGTGGTGGCTAAGAAACTGTCCGACCTTGATTATCTCGTTGCAACACCTGACCGTAGGAAAAAACATCAGTTATGTCATGTTAACCTCATGAAAGAGTATGTGAGACGCCCCTCAGAGCCTCTCACTGTCCCTGTGCTGGCCTGCAGCGGCCAGGGTGGAGAAGGAGGTGGGGACAGTCATGCTGCTGAGGAGGATAGCTGGGACTGTGTCATTTCCGCGGAACAGTGGGCGGGGAATACTGAACAAGAGGCTAGGCAAGCTGTAAGTCACCTGCCTGAGCACCAGGGTGCTGCTGTCCTAGGCCTGTTCAGGTCATACCCCTCTGTTTTCGCCGAACACCCAGGTCTCACTACTCAGGTAACGCACGACGTGGACGTCGGTGATAATGTGCCCTTCAAGTCAGTGCCCTACCGTGTGCCCCCGGTAAAGTTGCCAGCTTTACGGGAGGAGTTAAAGTACATGGTTGAGAGAGGGATGATCACTGAAGGTTATGTGAAGTGGACATCACCCGTCACGTTGCAGCCAAAACCTGACGGCAAGGTGCGGTTCTGCATAGATTTTCGTAGGCTAAATGGCTTGACCACTACCAACCCTTACCCTTTGCCTCGAGTTGACGACAGCGTGGACAAGATAGGGAATGCAAAGTACCTTACTAAAATTGATCTTGTAAAAGGCTACTGGCAAGTACCCCTGTCGGACCGAGCTAAGCAAGTTTGTGGTTTTGTGGTAGATGGCAAGACCTACCAATGTAACGTAATGCCTTATGGGCTTAAGAACGCACCTGCCACGTTTCAGAACCTTATGAACGATATTTGTGACGAAATCCCTAACTGCACGGTCTACCTTGATGACGTGATAGTAAATGATGACGATTTTGAAAATCACCTAAGGCACTTAGAGACCCTGTTTGGGAAGTTGCACGATGCTGGGCTGGTGGTGAACCTGAGGAAGTGCAAGTTTGTAAAGGCTACTGTGCAGTATCTTGGCTTTGTGGTCGGGTTAGGCCGGGTGTGCCCCCCCCTGAGCAAGATACAGGCTATCAATATGTTTTCCCAGGCCCACCACTAAGCGCCAGGTCATGCGGTTCCTAGGTATGATAGGCTATTATAGGCGCTTCATCCGGGGATACTCTACTGTCTTAGCACCGTTAACTGATCTACTGTCGAAGTCAGTGAAGTTCTGTTGGGCTGCGGAGTGTCAGAGGGCTTTCGACCTAGTCAAGCACCTGCTGTGTACACATCCGATTTTGAGGGCCCCAGACTTCTCCAGGAGTTTTCAGCTGGCGACTGATGCCAGCGGTGTGGGTGCCGGGGCAGTGTTACTGCAGACTGATTCCGAGGGCTTGGAACACCCAGTGAGCTTCTTTTCTCGCAAGTTTAATTCGGAACAAAGGAATTACTCGACTATAGAGAAGGAGCTTCTGGCTATCGTTTTGTCGCTCAAACATTTCGAAGTTTATGTTCCAGCCTACGGCCCGGTAGTGACGATTTATACGGACCATCATCCCTTGAAATTCCTAAATCAGTTTCACAATCGGAATATGCGGTTGACCAGGTGGTCCCTAATGCTCCAAGAGTATAATCTCAACATTCAGCATATTGCCGGGAGTGAGAACGTGATAGCAGATTGTCTATCAAGGGTTGATGATCCAAGATAGTCGTGCACGGTGTGTGGGTTGAGCAGGAGTAAAATTAGGCTATCATAACGCCGTCCAAAAAGATTATAAAACAATAAAATAAACGAGAAAACTCTTTCTTTTTTTTTAGTTTTGTAAGTCTTTATTGTTGTAGCATGATGCATGCGATATTGTGTTTTATGTATAATTCACACTTCAGTTGTTGTGCACCTTTTGCAATTAGGGGCAGCTAAGGGTAGCAGGTCGGTTGGTTGCCTGTCAGATTTTGATAATGCTTCTAAGGTCGATTATCTAAAATCTTGGGGGGGCTGTGACGCACCCAGTGCTGTGCAACGCAACCTGATTGTACTCCTTGGTACTCGAATGTACCGCCCGTGATCTGGCTACCGTCAGCCGCAATGTATATTGAGTGTGACAACTTATAACTATGTTCTTTGTATCTCTGCAAAGGTCTCGTCATGTGCTAACCAGTGGTGGGTTTTGTTTTAAGCCATGTCGAGACCTTCCATTTAATATGTAGTATCAATAGAGAAGTTGATAGATAAGACAATGGGAGTTCAGAGAGAGAGAGTGAGTTAGGCTTCAGAGCAAGAGGGTAGCAACGCGCCGCGCTGCCGGCCGGATGGTTGCCAGACGTATGGACTGGTTGGCAGCCTTGCCCTTATAGCTAGGCGCGATAGGGTTGGTAGTCCATTGTTGCCTGCCTGGGCTGGGCCCATGTTGTCGTACAGCACATTGCCTGGAGGCTGGCTGCGTGTTCTATGACCAGGTTGCCTAGAACCTTTGAGATTCTAACATCCCTTGCTCTCTCTCCCCACTTCTCACGGTTGCACTCTTTCTCTCTGACGACATTACTCTCATTTCATTCTTCTCTCTATTTAAATGCATAACCTTCCCTTGAGGTCCTAAAGGAGTTTCAGCACTCACCTCTCGTATTACTCTTAGGACAAGCATATATTTACATGTATTAGATTTAAGGGGTTAATGTGAACAGCGATCTTCTTGATGAGGATAGTTGGTGAACGTTCTACATGTTCACGAGTTATATGCCCTGCTCATCATCCCTTTTGTGACTAGACTGGTGCCATGTGTAAGAGCCCGACCATGCCCAGGAGTTGTCTGTAGAGGGACGAGGACTTAGCCTTGATTTGCATACCGAGCCAGGAGCGAGTGTAGCACCCGAGACTACAGCTCGCTCGTAGTGCCGGTATAGTAGAGTAACGTAATTTATCTGTCCTTGTGTTCTCTACAGTCTTCTCCTGGGTTCTCGCTTTCGGTGCTGGGACTCGTTGTTCCTGTGACTTGGCCTGCTAGCTAGAACACATGGGGATGATGAGTGGGATATATCTTTATTTTACTATGCATTGCAGCTCTCTTTAAGTATATATCTATAACACTTTACAATACACATTACTCACACACAAGACAACACTATTAATACTTTCATGTATCAATTAACTGCACTGTCGTTTTGCTGCTGTGTCCGGAGTTCTGTTGCGTAGGGCGCATACGGACTCGGAGGGGAGACAGAGTGAGAGAAGCGAAGTAGCCCATGCGGTAGTAGGCTACCGGCGCAGTACTGTTGCCTGCAACCTTTTAGTTATTCCAAGTATAGATTCATTATTATAATAAGTGACTACTATTTATGTTCCTCCCATGTGTATTATTAGGTATCTACTGGATCATGAACATCTTGTATGCTACATGCTAGTGCATGTTAGTAGGGGACAGTTAGTGTAGTGCACGCGCTTTCAAGTAGGCGTGTACATTTGTCATTTAGCATTTCACTGTCATACCTTTAGCCTGCTTCTATTCTACATTATTAGAGGCTTAATATTAACGTAGTTTCTTGAGTATTGCATTTCTTTAGTAATAACGTAACCTATAAATGTCTGAGGGAGTTTAGCCTCATAGCCTACCCCTGTTGTACACTTTCGCCGAGTTAAGGTACCTCGTTACCGTAGACGATAACTCTGTAGGGCGTTGGTGCTTTTGTTGTCTGGAGCATATAGTATTTGGGACTGGAATCGAGCGTGTCGTTGTCACTTAAGCCATTTCTGTCCTACGATCAAGAATCCCGAATATGTATTGCCGATCCAGCCGTAACAGTGGCTAGCTGGGGTGAGTCTGGTTTTGGTGGTGATAATGATCGGGAGGTGGTCAGAGCCTAAGGTTCTGACCACCCTCCAGGATGTTGTGGGGGCGAGTTCTGGGGAGCAATAGGTGATGTCTGGAGATGATGGGTTATAGAGGGCTTGGTGAGGAATATGGGTATGTTGATGGATGTCGTTAAGGATGATGAGGTTTTCGGTTTGGTTTTGTAGTACCAGCCCTCTGTCTGTGTCGGGGTTGTCGACAAACCAGGCCGACGTCTTGGCGTTGAAGTCACCACCCAGGATGATGTGTGGGGTGTTTGTGATGTTTGTAAGTGTGGTCTGTATTCATTTGGTACTGTAGGGGATGTTTGGGGAGGGATGTATGTGTTTATGATGGTTATGTTGGAGTTGTTGCCAGTGCGTATTTTAATTGACTGTATTTCTGTTGTGTTATCATTTGGGGGGAGGAGGGATTTGGTTTGTACACTGGTTACTATGTATGATATTTCTTTGTGTACCAGGGTGATGAGTCCACCGCCCCCGCCGACAGCCCGGTCTTGTCTGATGGTGGTGAAATTATGAAATGTGGGTGTTTTTTTTGTGTTGTGCGGAGTTTTGTTTCTTGTAAGATGGCAATGTGTATGTTGTGTTGTTTGATGAAGTGTGAGAGTTCGTGTTTCTTTGTGTTGATGCCATCTATGTTCAGTTGAAGAATGTTAATGTTATGTGCACGATGTATGTTGGGTGCTGCTGCACGAGGATGGGGTGGGGGTGGGGGTGAGGGAGGGGCTGGGGGTTGGGATGGGTTAGGTGGGGGTGGGGATTGGGGAGCAGGAGATGGGGGTTGGAATGGATTAGGATGGGCTGTGGTGTGTTGAGTTGAGGATGTGGATGGTATGGGAAGGTTAGGTGGGTTAGGGAGGAGAGGTGGACGGGTTTTAGGGGGGGGAGTGGATGATATGGGAAGGTTAGGTGGGTTGGGGAGGAGAGGTGGATGGGTTTTAGGTGAGGGATTTGACTGGGAGAGGGAGGGGCATGAGGAACAGGTCCAGGGGTTTGTATAGTGTTTCTTGGAGGCAAGTGTTGTGCAGGTGAAGTGGGTCCAGTTCCCGCATGAATTGCAGAGAACTGAACCCTTAGTATGGCGACTCGAAGTGATGGGTTTTGAGCAAGTTGGACATATGTATGTGTACGTGGGTCCTGGGTTGCTCTCAATGTCTCCGGCTAGAAGAAGTCTTCGAGAAATGACAGCCGGAGAGTCATTTCTCGGTCTAGGAAAAACTGTGTGATGTGTGTGTGTGGTGTGAGAGGTGTGGAAATTCCCCCCGTATAGTGGTACATGCTAATCGAACTGTCTGTCCGTCCGAGAACTCCTCCTGGACCTTTTGACGGATTTTCACCAAACTTCATCATCAGTAGTGATGATGGTGAAAGTTGTAGTGATGATGACAGTAGTAGTGATGATGGTAAGATAGTGATGACTATAATAGTAGTAGTGTTGATTATAGTAGTGATGATAGTGACTAGTAGTGATGATAGTGACCCATCGCAGAGTTGGGTATGCCGTTTTGATTTTGGGCAAAATGGCACGTCTACTTTATTTATTTATTTTTTAAGCATTGCAAGAAACAAGATTATCCGCCCCAATCGGAGAAACGGGCCTTCGGCCGGGACATTTTTCTACCGGAAAATGTACAAATTTATCTTGAAGGCGGGTCTAGGGGGTCTTGTTCAAGCTAGATGGAGTTCTACCGAAAAAAAATAAGAAATAAAGGGCTTAATAAACCAAAACAAAACAAAAAACGGTCCGTCTCCCCTTAAACTGAATTGAAATATGTTCGAGTTGGCCAGAAATACTGGAAGAAAGGCATTCTCCATACGGAAAAAGGTTAATTAACCTTTAGAAGATGCGGTGGTACGGTAGCGCTACTAAGTCATGTCCCTGCTGTAATTAAGTTTGGCTTGCTCTGTGCTGTATTAATGTCTGTTAGATGTAGAATAGGGTGGGTAAGTGTAGGAAAATTTATATTTCACTCGATATGAAGAAATAAAGCTTAGATATTGCTGATAACAAGTATTGATCAAAACATACTTGGTGCCGGGACAACACTTATTAGCGCAACTGTACATTTCTTGTGTGTTTTCTGGTTATCAACTCTGCGTAAGCAGAATGGTATCGTCCCCCGTATAGTGGTACGTGCCGGCCGAAATGTCTGTCTGTCTGTCTGTCTGTCCAAAAACTCCTAGACCGCTAGACTGATTTTCACCAAACTTCACACGAACATTCGGTGCGTGAATGCGACGGTAATCAACTCTGCGTAAGCAGAGTTTGGTATCGCCTCCCCCCCCCCCCTCCCGTATAGTGGGTACCACCAAAAAAAATTGTCGTCATCCGTCTGTCCCGAAAGTCCTCCTAGACCGTTGGACGGATTTTCACCAAATTTCACACGAACATTTGTTGCGTGAATGCGAACGTCAGTCAAAAAAGATTTTTTGAATTTATGCAATAGTTACAATTTTAGGTCCAAAATATGGTTTTACCCCCCCCCCCCTTCCCGGACCCCCCTCCCCCCACCCCCATCCCCCCAGCAATGATGGCGTTATGAGTGTGCGGGGCTCGTTCTGCATTCGTTCTGGGGGCGAAAACATCTCGCTCCGCATTTGCTAGGTTAAGTTAGGTTAGTTGGCATTAGAAGTGATGGTAGTAATAGTGGGATTGATGGTGATAGTAGTGATGATGGTTGTAGTTGTATTGATGATGATGCCAGTAGTGATGATGATGACAGTAGTAGATATGATGATGACAGTAGTAGATATGATGGTGACAGTACTAGTAGTTTTGATGATGGTCATAATATTAGTGATGATGGTGACAAGTAATGATGGTAGTTGTAGTGATAATGATGACAGTAGTGATTATGGTAGTGACGATGGTGTGAGTATTAGTGATGATGATTCTCTTACTAAATATTTCTGTGCTGTCTATCTTTCCCCTAACTCTACCAACTTTCCGAAATTCTTTGACTATCTAAACTCTACAGTGGAACACATTCTATCCATTTCTCCTTTCTCAGAAATCTCCATCTTAGGAGATTTCAACGTTCACCACCGCCATTGGCTCTCCTCTCACACTACTGATCCACCTGGTGAACAAGCCTACGTCTTTTCTATCCTAAATGACCTAGAGCAGTTAGTTCAGCAACCCACCCGTATCCCGGATCGCATCGGAGATCGGCCCAACATTCTTGACTTGTTTCTAACTTCTAACCCTTCTTCTTATACTGTCGATCTTTTCTCTCCTCTGGGCTCCTCCGACCATAAACTTATCTCTGTCACCTGTCCTATCTCTCCAGTACAGCCACCCGATCCTCCTAGCCGGCGGCGCTTGTGGCACTTTGGCGCTGCCGACTGGGAGGCTCTTCGGCAGTACTTCTTTGATTTCCCATGGAATGATTTCTGCTTCCATGGCCGAGGACCCTCGGAGAGTGCTGAACGCATTACCGAGGTAATCCTATCGGGCATGGAAGCATACATTCCATTCTCTTTCTCTCAGACTAATGCTAAAAAATCTTGGTTTACTCACGCCTGTTCTACTGCTGTCCGCAATAAGGAGGAAGCATTCAAACGGTACCGACGCCTTAAAACTCAAGACTCTCATTCTTCATATGTTTCTGCCCGGAATCAAGCCAAATCTGTTCTTCGACTTGCCAAACACTCTTTCATCAATAATAAATGCACTGAACTATCCAACTCTAGCTCTTCCCAAGCTTTCTGGCATCTAGCCAAAAACCTCTCCAACAATTTCTCTTCCTCGTCTTTCCCTCCCCTTTCCCACTCTGATGGCACAACCATCACTTCTTCCTCTGACAAAGCTAAACTCTTCGCTCAAACTTTTGCTAGAAACTCCACCTTGGATGATTCCGGTGCTATTCCTCCCTCTCCGCCCTCCTCTCTCTTACTTATGCCTAATATCCTAATCTCTTCTAAAGATGTACTTTCTACCCTCTCTGGGCTTGACACTAATAAGGCGTACGGTCCGGACGGTGTTCCTCCTGTTGTTCTCAAAAACTGTGCTTCCGTGCTGACTCCCTGCCTAGGCAAACTCTTTCGTCTCTGTCTATCCTCTAACGTCTTCCCTTCATGCTGGAAGTTTGCTCACATTCAACCTGTCCCAAAGAAGGGTGACCGCTCTCAACCCTCCAACTATCGTCCAATTGCTCTTATCTCTTGTCTTTCTAAAGTTTTTGAAACTATTCTTGCTTCCAAATTTCTTAAGCATTTCTCTTCTCATAATCTGCTCTCAGATCGCCAGTATGGCTTCCTTAAGGGTCCCTCTACTGGTGATCTTCTTTCATATCTTACTAACTCTTGGTCATCCTCCTTCCGGGACTTCGGTGAGACTTTTTCTATTGCACTAGACATATCGAAAGCCTTCGATAGAGTCTGGCATAAATCTTTAATTTCTAAACTACCCTCCTTCGGTTTCTATCCCTCCATCTGTGCCTTTGTCTCTAATTTCCTTTCCGGCCGTTCCATAGCCGCGGTTGTGGACGGCCATTGTTCACTTCCTCACCCTATAAACTCCGGTGTTCCTCAGGGCTCTGTCCTATCTCCTATTCTCTTTCTAATTTTTATAAATGATCTCCTTAACTGTACCTTAATTCCCATCCATTCATACGCAGACGACTCAACCTTACACTACTCCATTAGTTTTTCAGAACGCCCCAGCCAGCAATCCCTCAACGACAAACGTAATGAAGCCATAGAACTCTTAAATTCTGATCTAAATACTATTTCCAATTGGGGCAGAGAAAACCTTGTTAACTTTAATGCTTCCAAAACCCAATTTCTCCATCTATCTACCCGTCAGGATCTCCCAGCGGACTATCCCTTATTCTTCAACAATACAAAAATCAACCCTTCATCTTCTCTCAATATTCTTGGTGTCTCTTTTTCTTCTGCTCTCATTTGGAAGGACCATATTACCAGTCTTGCTAAGGCAGCCTCCCAGAAGCTGGGTGTGCTCAACCGCCTTAGGGGATTCTTTTCCCCTGCACAGCTTCTTGCTCTGTACAGGGGCATAGTGCGCCCTTGTATTGAGTATTGTTCACATGTGTGGGGAGGTTCCTCTCACACCGCTCTCCTAGACAAAGTTGAAAGGAAGGCCTTTCGTATCATTAACTCCCGTCCACTCACCAACTCTCTGCAATCTCTCTCTCTCCGCCGCAATGTTGCATCTCTCTCGCTATTCTATCGCTACTATAATAATCAGTGTTCCTCAGAGCTATCCCAGTGCATACCACCTCCTTTACGTAGGGCACGTGGTACCCGTCTTGCAACTCAATCCCACCCCTACTCTGTGCAACTCTCCAACCCAAGAGTGAAACGTTACTCTCAAACTTTCTTCTACTCAACAGCTGAGCTCTGGAACTCTCTCCCAGAATCAGTCTTTCCCTCTTCCTATGACTTAAATTGCTTCAAACTCCGTGTGTCCAGGCATTTTGGCTCGAACGTCCCTTGATTTTGGCCCTGTCACTCTTTCAACTATGGGGGAGGCACTCGCTATAGGCAGTTATGCCTTTTGCCTCCCTCAATCACATAGAAAAAAAAAAAAAAAAAAAAAAAAAAAAAGTAGTGATGATGGTGAAAGTTGTAGTGATGATGACAATAGTTGTGATGATGAAGATCATAGTAATGGTGATGATGGCAGTAGTAGTGATGATGGTGATAGGATACATGATGCTAATACTTGTGACAGTAGTAATGATGATGGTTATAGTAGTAGTGATGATGTTAACAGTAGTAATGATGATTGTAAGATGGTGGTGATGATAGTAGTAATGATGGTTGATAGTTGTAGTATCAATGATGATAGTAGTGATTACGATGGTAGTGACAATGGTGACAGTAGTAGTGATGATGAGAGTAGTAGTTATGATTGTAATTGTAGTAGTGATGATGATCATAGTATTGGTGATGATGACAGTAGTCGTGATGATTGTGGCAGTTGTAGTGATGATGGCAGTAGTTTTTTCATTACATTGAGCGTATTTATCAATACCAAATATCAGTGTGGAATGTTTTCATAGAAATTTAAATTTGTTTATGTTTTTATGTTTTGTTCAAACCCAAGGCAAGGCAAGGTTCTGCATTCGTTCTGGGGGCGAAAACATCTCGCTCCGCATTTGCTAGGTTAAGTTAGGTTAGTTGGCATTAGAAGTGATGGTAGTAATAGTGGGATTGATGGTGATCGTAGTGATGATGGTTGTAGTTGTATTGATGATGATGACAGTAGTAGATATGATGGTGACAGTAATAGATATGATGGTGACAGAACTAGTAGTTTTGATGATGGTCATAATAGTAGTGATGATGGTGACAATTAATGATGGTAGTTGTTGTGATTGATGATGGTATTAGTAGTGATGGTGGTAACCCATCGCAGAGTTGGGTATGCCGTTTTGATTTTGGGCAAATCTACTTATTTGTTATTTAAATTTGTACAATCTATATTATTAAATCAGTTCGTGTGTCTGTTTGTCTGTTTGTCTGTCTGTGCGTTCTTAATAGGCGGCCGCAGTTTTGGACCTGGGGAGCTGAAACTTTGCATGTGGGTGTTAATTGACCTGGATCAGGTCATATAGGGGGTGAGGCCACGATCGGAGGTCGTTTCGAGGCCGAAATTGAAAACAAAAATGAAAAAAATTGCCGTTTGGGGCAGAAGGAGGCCTCCGATCGAAAAGGTGTATGGAACGAAAGTTGTTTGCAGCCCCCCAAAATGGGGGTACGGATGAGGTCAGATCCAAAATCGGAGGTCACTTAGCGTCCAAAATCGAGGTCGCCGTTTAATGAGGCACAGGGAGGTCGAGGCCGGTGATTATGGTAGTAGTGGTATTGTGATGATTGTGGTAGTAGTGATTATGGTGGTAGTACCCGGGCAACGCCGGGTACCCCTGCTAGTAGTTATGATTTTAGGTCAACAAATTGTATTCCCCCCCCCCCCCCCTCCCGAAACTCCGGAGTTAAAGGGTTGATTGAAATAGTCTTTACCCATATAATTCCTACGGGTCCTGCCAAAATTGAATAAAGTTGTCTAGTGATAGCCAGAATAAACTGTCAAATGCGTCATAATCTTTTAAGAGTTGAAGGGGGGTCACCTGCTTTTTTCTCTTTCCCTCCCTTTTTCTCTTTCTCACCTTTTCTCTCGTTCCCTGGCTTGTATCCATTCGGCCCCATTCAGCTAACTGTTTTAAGACGTTTATCCCCATCCAGGTGTCGATTTCTTCCTGGCGAGCGATAGCGAGCCAGCATTGCATGGAGAAATCCGGCTTGGCCGGAGACATTTTTCTATCGAAAAATGTACAAACATAGCTTTCTGTCAAAACAAAATTATATATATAAGCTGGCTCACTACCGCTCGCCAGGAAAATAGTGACACATGGATGGGGTTAAACGTCTTAAAACAGTAGGCTGAATGGGGCCGAATGGATACAAGCCAGGGAAAGAGAAAAAAAGGTGAGAAAGATAAAAACAAATAAAAAGCCAAAGAGAGAGGGAGAGAAAGAAAAAAGCGAGATGGGCCCCCTTAAGAGACCATGTACCGCCCCCTTCCCCCCCTCTTTGCCTTACCCCATCGATCGATCAAGGCGCCCCAACACAATGGTCGACAACTGACCACTTGCGAGTTTCGTTCTATAAGGAAGTTGGAGTTGTAGAAATAAATTATTGTTAACATAATTTCCAGCTAAAATATTATGGAGTTGTAGTTCATATAAATATTATGGAGTTGTAGTTCATATAAATATTATGGAGTTGTAGTTCATATAAATATTATGGAGTTGTAGTTCATATAAATATTATGGAGTTGTAGTTCATATATATAAATAGAGAAAAGCCAATTCAACAGACTCTTATTAGCCATCACAAACCTACCTTATTATTATTGTATTTCTATTTACTATCGATGTCTACAGCTCCAACTTCCTTATAGCCTGAAACTCGCAAGTGGTCAATTTCATGAATACTTGGACGTTATACCGGTCTTTAAGGGGAGGTTTTTAGTTTGTTTCCTACTCCTTCAGCAATCTGAAAATGTCACCCCCTTGACCCCCTTTCAAGATAAATTTGTACATTTTTCGGTAGAAAAATTTCCCGGCCGAAGGCCGGTTACTCTTAAATTACAGGCTCGCTATCGCTCGCCAGGATGAAATCGACGCCTAAATGGCACGAAAGGTCTTAAAATTGACAGAATGGGGCGGAAATTCTTAAAATCACCAAACTAATGGGGCAAATGTCTTAAAATCTCAAAAGCGATGGGGCTAGACATGAGGGAGAAAGGGGTCAAGAAAAAAGTCCTTCAAGTGGAAACCTCCCCTTAACTTATTTAAGGGGAGACGGTAGTTTGTCTGGTCCCCTTTCACCCTAGTGTTTAGTTCCTCTTACAATTACAGGCTCGCTGTCGCTCGCCAGTAAAAAAATGATACCTAAATGGTACGATAGGTCATAAAATGTATAGCGAAATGGGACGAAAGGTCTTAAAATCGCCAAACAAGTGGGCCGAACGTCTAAAAATCTCAAAACTATTGGGACTAAACATTAGGGAGATAGGGGACCAGAGAAAAGACTGTTTCCCCTTAAATAAGACTGTTTCCCCTTAAATAAGTTAAAGACCGGTTACCGTCCAAGTATTCATGACATTGTCGGCCATTTTGTCGGGCGTCTTGATCGATGGATGGGCTAAGGCAAGGAGGGGGGGGGGGGGGGCGCGGAGGGTACGTGGTATCTTAAGGGGGCCCACCTCGCTTTTTATTCTATTTCTCTCCCTCTCTCTTTGGCTTGTATCCATTCGGTCCCATTCAGCCTACTGTTTTAAGACGTTTATCCCCATCCAGGTATCGATATTATCCTGGCGAGCGATAGCGAGCCATCATTGTATGGAGAAATTCGGCTTCGCCGGAGAAATTTTTCTATTGAAAAATGGACAAACTTAGCTTGCTCTCAAACCAAAAATATATATATATGCTGGCTCACTACAGCGCACCAGGAAAATATTGACACCTGGATGGGGGTAAGCGTCTTAAAACAGTAGGCTGAATGGGGCCGAATGGATAAAAGCCAAAGAGAGAGGGAGAGAAAGATAAAAAAAGACAGGTGACCCCCTTAAAGTCTAATATACTCATCATTGCATCAACATTCGCATTGAAGGGGAGATTTCCACCTGGAGGATTTTTTTCTGAACCTCTTTCTCCCTCATGTTTAGCCCCATTGCTTGTGAGATTTAAAGACGCTTGCCCCATTAGTTTGGCGATTTTAAGAACCCTCGCCCCATTTCTGTCAATTTTAAGACCATTCGTGCCATTTAGGTGTCGATTTTTTCCTGGCGAGCGACAGCGAGCCTGTAATTTAAGGGGAACCGGCCGTCGGCCGAGACATTTTTCTACCGAAAAATGTACAAATTTATCTTGAAAGGAGGTCAAGGGGGAGTAATCTTAAGCTTGATGGAAGTCTAGGGAATCCACTAAAAACCTCCCCTTAAAGTCTATTATATCGAATGGTTTGCTCCTTTGGGTATAATTATGTGATGCACAACCTTAGTTTTGGATCGCTTATCTGCGGTTGTGAACCATTTGGATTAACCCCTTCTATACCGAGCGGGTGCCCAACCCCGAAATGGGGTTGAAATAGGGGAGCTATCCCCCCGCCAAAGGCGGCTTTCTAGGGCCTTTCCTAGCTGATGCTGAGAGGATTGGGTTCTAGTCATGTGGTGATGGGCTGGTCTATCAGAGTGAGAACTGAGCAATCTCTGCCATACCCATAGCTTACTCTGACTGTTCCTTTTACTTATATGTTTTCTAGATCTCAAGTGACGGCGTCTTTTCCGTGGATTGACCTCCCAATCTACCAAGATTGGAAGCCAAAGCGTCACATTTTTCCTTTGCCCCTCAACTTTCTCTTCATAATTGCTGAGGGGCACAGGGTCCTGGGTGGGGCTTTGGTTTCCCGGGCGTTTCCGCACCCTCATCAGCTCCCCGCCATGGAGTGGCTTCGGTCACCCAGGCTTTATTGTGGTCGGCAGGGGGGGTTCTGTTGGGGCGCTCGGTTATGGCCTTGGCCTTGCTCGGGGCCTTGGGGCTGTTCGGCCAGGCAGCTTAGGGAACAACAACAACAACCCCTTCTATACCGCTGCCGTCTTTTCAACTTTATTTTGGCTCCTATTAGACGATTTTATTCAGTTTAAAAAGGGCCTTCAGCAATTATAGGGCTTCGAACTATCTCAATTAACACTTTTTATTACCACAAATCCTTCTTAAACTTCAAAACATCGCCTAAACATAGCTAGAATAAAGTAACAAAGACGTCTCCGGTATAGAAGGGGTTAACCCCTTCTATACCGGTGCCGTCTTTTGATTTTATTCTGGCTCGTAATAATCGATTTTATTCACTTTACGAAGGATCTTTAGCGATTATAAGGCTTCGAACTATCTCAATCAACCCTTTTAACTACCACAGATTATAAGGCTTCGAACTATCTCAATCAACCCTTTTAACTACCACAGATTATAAGGCTTCGAACTATCTCAATCAACCCTTTTAACTACCACAGATTATAAGGCTTCGAACTATCTCAATCAACCCTTTTAACTACCACAGATCCTTTCTAAGCTGCATAAAATCCTCTAAATATTGCTAGAATAAAATATAACATACGTCGCCCGTACAGAAGTGGTTAAGGGGAGGTTGTTAGTTCGGTCTCTAGATATCCATCAAGCTTAAGATTACACCCCCTTGAGCCCCTTTCAAGATAAATTTGTAAATTTTTCGGTAGAGAAATGTCCCGGCTCAAAGCCGGTTCCTCTTAAATTACAGGCTCGCTATCGCTCGCCAGGATAAAATCGACACCTAAATTGCACGAAAGGTCTTAAAATTGACAAAAATGGGTTGAAAGTTCTTAAAATCATCAAAATAATGGGGCGAACGTTTTAAAATTAGAAAAACAATGGGGCTAAACATGAGGGAGAAAGGAGTAAAAAAAAAACTCCCTTTAGTGGAAATCTCCCCTTAAATATATGTAAGTTGATGTATGTACAACCATGAATACAAATATTGTCCTACTTTCACAGCTGCAACTTAGTTTGACTGTTATTTTGATACGGAAATCGGAACTGTAGACATCAATATTTAGTATTTACTAACATAATAACGAGTGTAGTGCATTTATAATAACAGAAAATCAAGTTCAACATATTTTCTATCCATCAAAAACCTATACTTTAAAATAAAGTGTTTTGTGTAAAATATGTTCTCACTTATAACTAAAGAAATAACCTGAATCTACTATCATTATGTAATTATGCCGTCTGGTTACATACAATAATTAAATATACTTTGAAATGCATTAAACAATTACATTGTCAATGCTTCTTGAGCTTTCAGTGAGTTTGAATCGTGTAAAACCCCATAGTTGTATCAATTATTTTAACCCTTTCTGTACCGGCGAGGTCTTTTTAGTTTTATTCTAGCTATATTTAGACGATTTGGTGGAGTTTAAGAAGGATGTGTGGTAGTGAATTAAGTTAAGTGAGATAGTTCGAAGCCTGTTAACCCCTTCACCACCATTACGTAATGTGTGTCATATTCTGGTCACCATTAGACAATTTGCATTAGTTTATAGTCAACCTCTACGACTGAAATGGGTAATTACGATCTCAATAAACCTTCTAAATAACATAGGACCTTCATAAACTAAATAACATAGGTCCTTCATAAACTAAATAACATAGGTCCTTCATAAACTAAATAACATAGGTCCTTCATAAACTAAATAACATAGGTCCTTCATAAACTAAATAACATAGGTCCTTCATAAACTAAATAACATAGGTCCTTCATAAACTAAATAACATAGGTCCTTCATAAACTAAATAACATAGGTCCTTCATAAACTAAATAACATAGGTCCTTCATAAACTAAATAACATAGGTCCTTCATAAACTAAATAACATAGGTCCTTCATAAACTAAATAACATAGGTCCTTCATAAACTAAATAACATAGGTCCTTCATAAACTAAATAACATAGGTCCTTCATAAACTAAATAACATAGGTCCTTCATAAACTAAATAACATAGGTCCTTCATAAACTAAATAACATAGGTCCTTCATAAACTAAATAACATAGGTCCTTCATAAACTAAATAACATAGGTCCTTCATAAACTAAATAACATAGGTCCTTCATAAACTAAATAACATAGGTCCTTCATAAACTAAATAACATAGGTCCTTCATAAACTAAATAACATAGGTCCTTCATAAACTAAATAACATAGGTCCTTCATAAACTAAATAACACTGCTCCTTCATAAACTAAATAACATAGGTCCTTCATAAACTAAATAACATAGGTCCTTCATAAACTAAATAACATAGGTCCTTCATAAACTGGATAAAATCGTCTAATTTTGGCCAGGATCAAAGGTAAAAATGCGTACTGAAGGGGTTAATTGATGGAGTTCCTTTTGGAACTGAATAACATTGTCTAATAGTAGCCAGAATATAGTTAAGGGGAGGTTTTTAGTTAGTTCCCTAGAGCTCCATCAAGCTTAAAATTACACTCTCTAGGCCCCCTTTCAAGCTAAATGTGTAAATTTTTTGGTAGAAAAATTTCCCGGCCAAAGGCCGCTTCCTCTTATATTACAGGCTCGCTATCGCTCGCCAGGAAAAAATCGACACTTAAATTGCATGAAAGGTCTTAAAATTGACAGAAATGGGGCGAAAGTTCTTAATTATGGGGCGAACGTCTTAAAATATCAAAAGCAATGGGGCTGAATATGAGGGAGAAAGGGATCCAGAAAAAATTCCTCCTGTGGAAATCCCCCCTTAAAAGAATGTGACCGCTATCATTGCTATTTTCAACTTAATTCCTTGAAACTCGTGACGCGTTTTAGAAGTATATTTTGGCTATCATTAGATGATTTTAAGCAGCTTGGGAAGGCTCTGTGGGTATTAAAAGGGTAAAGAATCTCTCCATCAACCCTCTGACTTTCCATATACCCTTCCTTATCTGAATAAAATCGTCTAATAATTACCAGAAAACAAAACAGAAATGCGTATTGGGGCTTGAAAGGGTTTAATAATTGACGATTTGCGATTTTTGGGCTTAACGGAAATCGGACCTGTAGACATCAATATTTAGTACTTACTAATAAAATGACGATTGTAGTGCATTTATGTTAACAGAAATGCAAGTTCAACATATTTTCTATCCATCAAAAACCTATACTATAGTCTATTCGCTCTATGTAGGCGAGAAATCATGATCTGTATCCTCTGTAACTCAAAAAGGGCTAGAGCAAGTTGGCTGTATGTATATTTCCACATCTATTCCTTGATTGACTCTTCCCAAATGGTAGAAATATTAGCTCGATTACTCTTGTAGTTTTTGAGTTGCAGAGGTTAGAAGTCATCATTTCTCGCCTACTTACAGTGAATAGACTATAGGGTTTAATTTTCGCTTAAAATCGATAAACGGCTTCCAACTTTCTTATAGCCTGAAACTCGTAAGTGTATAAATAAAGACTTCTACTGACTATTTCCTGTTTCAATGCGCAGTGCTTTCAATAGTCATATGTTTCCTCTGCCCCAATCATTGTTAAGGGAGCCCACCTCGCTTTATTTATCTTTTTCTCCCTATCTCTTTGGCTTGTATCCATTCGGCCCCATTTTGCCTACTGTTTTAAGACGTTTACCCCCATCCAGGTGTCAATATTTTCCTGGCGAGCGGTAGCAAGCCAGCATATATATTTTTTTGTTTTGACAGCAAGCTAAATTTGTACATTTTTCGATAGAAACATTCCTCCGGCTAAGCCGGATATCTCCATACAATGCTGGCTCGCTATCGCTCGCCAGGAAGAAATCGACACCTGGATGGGGATAAACGTCTGAAAACAGTTGGCTGAATGGGGTCGAATGGATACAAGCCAGGGAAAGAGAAAATGTGAGTAATCACTCCAGTATATATATGATGATGCAATCTATATTGTAAACTGACGAGAATTAGACAATTTATTCCGCTTCATAGGTATCAAATTAGTTATATACAATGTCAATCCATTGTTTAATGCTCAAAGATCCGTTCTTAACCCCTTCTTTACCGAAGACGTCTTTTTAGCTTCATTCTGACTACTATTAGACGATTTTATTCAGCTAAATAAGGGCCTCCAGTAATTAACAGGCTTGGAACCATCTCCGTAACCCTTTTTACTAACACAGATCCTTCTTAAACTGCACAAAATCGTCTAAATGTAGGTAGAATAAAATGACAAAGACGTCTCCGGTACAGAAGGGCTTAACCCCGAAAAATACTTGGACAAGAGCGTCCTACTGCTGAAAGGGGTATTAAGATTGTCTATTTTATGAGTCCTTATCATTATGTTTGTGCTAAGCTTCCATTATAACTGAATATTTAACCCTTTGAAGCTCTGATGCATTTTAGCAGTATATATTTGGCTCTCATTAGACGATTTGATGCAGCTTAGGAAGGATCTGTGGGTATTTAAAGGGAAAAGACTCTCTCAAACAATCATGACTTCCATATACCCTCCCTAATCTGAACAAAATCGTCAAATAATTACCAGAAAACGGAAAAAGAAATGCGTATTGGATCTTGAAAGGGTTAAGTACATTCATAATGACTATCTCTAGTACACACTAGTCTATTCGCTGTAAGTAGGCGAGAAATCATGACCTCTAACCTCTGTAACTCAAAAACGACTAGAGTAATCGAGCTAATATTTCTACTACTATTTGGGAAAAGTCAGTCAATGAATAGATGTAGAAAATTACAGTCAATTTGCTCTATCCCTTTTTGAGTTACAGAGGATAGAGGTCATGATTTCTCGCCTACTTACAGCGAATAGACTATAGTTCAGAGCATTTGTTTACGTTTTCATTATACAATGTTGCATGCTATAGTTAATTAAGGGAGCCCACTTCGCTTGTTTCTCTTTCTCTCCCTCTCTCTTTGGCTTGTATCCATTCGGCCCCATTCAGCCTACTGTTTTAAGACGTTTACCCTCATCCAGGTGTCAATATTATCCTGGCGAGCGGCAGCGAGCCAGCATATATATATTTTTTGTTTTGACAGCAAGCAAAATTTTTAAATTTTTCGATAGAAAATAGTCTTCGGCGAAGCCGGATTTCTCCATACAGTGCTGGCTCGCTATCGCTCGCCAGGAAGAAATAGACACCTGAATGGAGATAAACGTCTTAAAACAGTTGGCTGAATGGGGCCAAATGGATACAAGCCAAGGAAAGAGAGAAAAGGACAGAGAGATAAACAAAAAAGCAGGTAACCCCCTTAAAATAAGTATGTCTATCACTACTATTTTCAGTCCCACTATAATTATAGCTTTCCCTGGTAGTACTTTCTTATCTTCATCATAACTATCTCTCTCGATATTGGTAGTACTTTCCCTGGTAGTACTTTCCCTGGTAGTACTTTCTTATATTCATCATAACTATCTCTCTCGATATTATTATAGCTTTCCCTGGTAGTACTTTCCCTGGTAGTACTTTCCCTGGTAGTACTTTCTTATATTCATCATAACTATCTCTCTCGATATTATTTCTCATTTTCTCAAACTTGTCTTATTACCCATTTTCTCTGACATGTCTTATTTCCCATTCTCTATGACTGCTAATCACCATCGTCTTTATTAGTCTCCCCTCTCAACATCTTACGGCCGAAACCCTCTTTCATTTCCTCTCTCTCTCTCTCTCTCTCTCTCTCTCTCTCTCTCTCTCTCTCTCTCTCTCTCTCTCTCGCTGTTCAATACTTCTCTCTCGCTCACAATTTACTTTTTTCCATTACTCTAGTCCAATTTACCCTTCCTCTATATCCTCACTGGTCTGATTTGGTTTGCAACAGAAATGCACACACACACACACACACACACACACACACACACACACACACACACACAGTAGTACTCTCGCCTGATTTTGATTTGTGTATCAGTGCAATATCTATATGTTGTTTCGTATATGTATGTATGTATGTATGTATGTATGTGTGTGTGTGTGTGTGTGTGTGTGTGTGTGTGTGTGTGTGTGTGTGTGTGTGTGTGTGTGTGTGTGTGTGTGTGTGTGTGTGTGTGTGGTGTGTGTGTGTGTGTGTGTGTGTGGTGTGTGTGTGTGTGTGTGTGTGTGTGTGTGTGTGTGTGTGTGTGTGTGTGTGTGTGTGTGTGTGTGTGTTTGTTAGTGGAGAAAACGTAATAAATAAAATAAAGCAATCTAATCACGCTTAATCTAAGATGTATTACAATGGGAATTATCAAACCTTCATTGGAAATAATTAGTAAACTGGATCATCTTGTCTTATTTCGTCACCTTGGCTTCATTGTTTCAGTTATCCTTGGGAAATTTAATCATTCTAATGCCATATGACATGTTCAATTAAAGCACATATGCAACTGTTCTCCCCATCCTTGCTTAATGTACATCTGAAGGGGAGACGGACCGTATTTTTTTGTTTTTTTAATTAATTTATTTCTTAGTTATTTCGCTAGATCTCCATCAAGCTTAGAAAAACACCTCCTAGACCCCCCTTCAAGATAAATTTGTAAATGTTTCGGTATAAAAATTTCCCAGCCGAAGGCCAGTTTCTCTTACAATTTCAGGCTCGCTATCGCTCGCCAGGAAATAATCGACACCTAAATGGCACGAAAGGTCTTAAAATTGACAACGAAATTGGGCGAAAGGTGTTAAAATCGCCAAACTAGTATGCCGAATTAACGTCTTATAATTTCAAAACAAATTGGGTTTAACACGAGGGAGAAAGGGGACCGGAAAAACGACCAGTCTCCCCTTAACCTCAACAGTCCATCAGCCTCACCTGAGCTTTTGATTCTCGTGTCGTGTCTCTATTCACATGTCAATAGTCAATCTCTCATCCGTCATGTTTTCTATGGGTCACGAAGGCGATTTTATTCAGCTTAGGAAGGACGTCTAGCAATAATAAGACTTCCAGCTATCTCCACCAACCCTTGTAACTAGCACAGATCCTTCATAAGCTGTATTTTATCGTCTAAATATAGCAAGAAACAAAAATAACACGTCGCTGGTACTCAAAGGGTTAAACCATTTCTGTACCAGCGACGTGTCATATAATATCCTAGCTATACTTAGACGATATTATGTATGCAGCTTATGAAGGATCTGGGGTAGTTAAAAGGGTTAGTTGAGAGAGTATGAAGCTCAATTTACTGTTACTATAGAGGTCCTCCCTAAGCTGAATAAAATCGTGTAATTGTTTCCAGAATATAATGAAAAAAACGTCGCCGGTGTTGGACGGGTTAAATTCTACATACAGTAGATTAACTTAAGGGGGGTCACCGATTTGTTTTTCTCTTTTTCTCCTTTTCTCTCTTTCCCTGGTTTGTATCCATTCGGCCCCATTCCGCCAACTGTTTTAAGACGTTTATCCCCATCCAGGTGTCGATTTTTTCCTGGCGAGCGATAGCAAACTAGCTTTGTATGGAGAAATCCGTCTTCGCCGGAGACATTTTTCTATCGAAAAAATTACAAGTTTAGCTTGCTGTCAAAACAAAAATATATATATGCTGTCTCGCTACCGCTCGCCAGGAAAATATTGACACCTGGATGGGGGTAAACGTCTTAAAACAGTAGGCTGAATGGGGCCCAATGGATACAAGCCAAAGAGAGGGAGAGAAAGATAAAAAAAAAGCGAGGTGGGCCCCCTTAAGAACATAAGAAAATGGGAGTCTGCAGAAAGCCGATTGGCCTACACAAGGCAGATCCCTAATAATGGAGTAAGAAAAAACAAGAAAATCAAATAATATGAAGCTTATAAAAACCGTAAGATCCCTCTTCGTGATATATGTTGCGCCTACTATCGCTCCACAGGAAATATTAGACACTTAAATATAGCACGAAAGGTCTTAAAATGAAAAAAAAATGGAGCGAAAGGTCTTAAAAGAGGCAAACTAATGGGGCAAACGCCTTAAAATGTCAAAACTGATGAAGCATTACATGAGGACCCCTTGGCCCCCCTTGGTCCAGAAAAATAAAATATATAAAATATAAAACATGGACCTGTTGAGTTATAGTGCACAGTAAAACATATTTGACCATTACAATCTCATAACTGTCTCAACACAGTATACACATGCATATATATATTTTTTTTTTTTTTTTTTTTTAACTGGGCACCAAGTGAGAATACATTTTTGTAATTGGTTTTACCCAGTATAAATATGTTTTAAATAAAAAAATTAAGTATTGCAGCCTTCCTATTATTATCTAACAACTATTTTAGAAGCTTGCCTCTTATGAAGTAATATATTATAATGCTTACCATATCCAATATTACAGTTAACCCTTTGAGTACCAGTGACGTGTCTTAGGTTTTATTCTAGCTATATTTAGACAACGTTGTGCAGCTTAGGAAGAATATCTAACAATAATAAGGTTTGAAACTATCTCAACCAACCCTCTGAACTACCACAGATCCTTCCTAAGCTGCATAATATCGTCAAACTATAGCTAGAATGAAATATAACTCACGTGGCTGGTACTCAAAGGGTTAACCAGGAATCCATTATGAGTTGGATGTTATAACTTACCTTTATCTATTCGTAACGTTAATCCAGACTCTTAGCCCTTCCTTCCATCTGTCTTACACCTTCATACGGTCATACCAACGTATATGCGACTTTAAGGGGGGTGACCTGCTTTTCTTCTCTTTCTCTGGCGTGTATCCATTCGGCCCCATTCAGCCAACTGTTTTAAGACTTTTATCCCTATCCAGGTGTCGATTTTTTCCTGGCGAGCGATAGCGAGCCAGCTTTCTATGTAGAAATCCGGCTTCGCCGGAGACATTTTTCTATCGAAAAATGTACAAATTTAGCTTGCCCACTCACTACCTCTCCTGCCTCCCTTGTATCGTTGTATTAAGGGGGTAGTGCTTGTTTTTTGGTCTATGCATATAATTATTTATTTATATATATATATATTTTTTTTTTTTTTTCAGTTTCCTAGCTAGACCTTCATAAAACTTAAAAACACCCCACCCCTAGACCCCCTTTTGAGGTATATTTGTACAATTTTGGTAGACAAATGTCCCGTTCCTCCTAAATTATAAAGATAGACACCCAAGTAACACGAAGGGTTTTAAATTTGACAGTAATAGAGCGAAAGGTCTCAAAAACGCCAAACTAATGAAACAAATGTCTTACAATCTCAAAAGTAATATGCTAAAGATGAGGAAGAAGGTGGTCCAGAAAAAGGGACTACATCCCCCTTAATCCTCGGTTCTCGTAAATAAATGTGGAAATGGCTTCAACTCTTTATCGGTGTGCGGACAACAATTGGCGTCTTAGAGTTATTGAAATCCCCCCGCCCCCCCCCCCCCCCCCCAGTGCCTGTACAGTATATTCCCTCCGGTGTCGCTCACATAATGAAAGAGACTGCTCACAAAATGGCGGCCAACTATATGAGGCAGAGATAATTATACATGCACAGTCTAGGAGAGTGTGTGTGTGTGTGTGTGTGTGTGTGTGTGTGTGTGTGTGTGTGTGTGTGAATGTGACTGTTTGTTAACCCCTTCATCATGATCATTCTTTCTTACCTTTGATTCTGGCTAAAATTAGACGATTGTATGCAGTTTCAGAAGGCCCTATGCTATTCAGAGGGTTTAACGAGATCGTATTTACCTATATTTGTCCTAGAGGTTGATGTAATCCAAAGCAAATCGACTAATGGTAACCAAGGAAATTATGATAATTACTTCACCGTGTTGAAGGGGTTAACGATTGATCTTGCCTATATGAGCCTTATGTTATCAATCTTGCCTATATGAGCCTTATGTTATCAATCTTGCCTATATGAGCCTTATGTTATCAATCCCTTACCACTCTTTCTACCATACTTATTACTTCCCATAAATTCCTGTTTTTCCCTATGCCAGCCACCTACACGCATTACTATAGTCAATTCGCTGTGAGTAGGCGATAAATCATGAATTTTATCCTCTGTAACTAAAAAAGGGCTTGAGCAAATTGGCTGTAAATGTCCACATCTATTCCTTGACTGGCTCTTCCCAAATGGTAGAAATATTAGCTCGATTACTCTTGTCGTTTTTGAGTTACAGAGGTTAGAGGTCATGAATGCTCGCCTACTTACAACGAATAGACTATAGTTCCATACTACTTAATTTTGATCAACAGACTGTCAGATTGTCCGGTATGTTTTTTCAGTACCAACTTGCATTATATGAGCTAGATATGCAGTAATCTATAAAGGTATAATTATGTATGTATTGATTAACATTGTATAGCAAACCTATTCTGATCATAAGATCTGGTGTAAGTCCACAGTCATGATTCAGTTTTAAGGGGGGATGGTTCACTTTTTGGTCGATTTTTGCATGTATTCATTGTTTTGCTAGTTTCCTTCCTAGACCTCTATCAAATTTAGAAAAACATCCATTAGATCCCCCTTCTAGATTAATTTGTAAATGTTTCGGTTTTCTTTCAACATTACAGGCTCACTATCGTTCGCCAGGGAAAAATCGACACCTAAATAGCACGAAAGGTCTAAATATTGACGAAGAAATGGGGCGAAAGGTCTTAAAATCGACTTACTAATGGGGAAAACATCTTCGCATCTGAAAACTAATGGGGCTAAACATGAGGGAGAAAGTGGTCCAGAAAACCGGCTCATTCCCCCTGAAGCCAGTGAGACACGAGCGCTTTTTCCGGCAATTGTCGATGAGGAAGTTCTTATTAACCCCTTCTGTACCGGCGACGTCTTTTTCATTGTATTTCAGCTACTTTTAGATGGTTTTATGAGGCTTAGGAAGGATATATGGTGGGTAAAAGGATTAATTAAGATCGTGTGTAGCCTTTTGATTGGTATACGTCCTTCCTAAGCTCAATAAACTCATCTCATAGTTGCCATAATATAATGAAAAGTACATCACCGGTACAGAAGGGGTTAATAATAGTTTGAGGCTATTTTGCATTGGAATAGGAAACCAAACTGGAGGTAGATTATAAGGTGGCTGAACTCTGATATAACCGAGACTTTGAAGCTGCCAAACTACAAGTGCTCGAAACAAGTGTGGGAAAATCCTTCGTGTGACACTGGACTTCGGCGTCCAAAGCTGATTTTTCACTAACTGAGCCACATTGGGTATTACTGGGTGCATAATTATGCACCCAGTAATACCCAATGTGGCTCAGTTAGTGAAAAATCAGCTTTGGACGCCGAAGTATTGTAGGAAGATAGTGAAGAAAGATAAAACACAAGTTGTCAACATGATGCTAAATCTGTATTATTTGCTTACGATTTCACTCATAAACCATTAGTAAAACGGAAACCGGTAGTTTAATGGATGACATTAGATTAGATATGTGTGACGTTCTTCCGTGTATGTGTGTGCTAATTATTCGAGGAATAGAGGATTTTTATACTGATTAATCGATAGCTTTTTCGTTGCATGAATAGCTTAGACTAGTAATTACTATATGGAATATTATATAATCCTTTTCTACGTACGATTATTTTAGATGCTTAAGTTATTTCAGTTTATGTACACAAGCTTAGGTCAATGAGGAGTACTCTATGACTGAAATGTTTAGTCGTTTTCCGATTTCATGTATTATAAACATAATCTGATATACAGTAGATTATATATATATATATATCTCCCTGAAATATATCTTGGTCTTTGTTATATGAAAATATGTTATGGTTCATGATTGTATCGAAAAACGGCGATTGTATCACAGGAAATATATTACACTAAGTACTATCATTGACAAGTGAAGCAGAGGGTGGGGATGAGTGGTGGTGAGGGTGAAGGTTATGATGAGTGTGGTGGTGGTGAGGGTGGGGATGAGTGGTGGTGAGGGTGAAGGTTATGATGAGTGTGGTGGTGGTGAGGGTGGCAGTAAGGGTGAAGGTTATGATGAGTGTGGTGGTGGTGAGGGTGGCAGTAAGGGTGAAGGTTGGGATGAGGGTGATGAGTGGTGATGAGGGTGACGAGTGGTGTTGAGGGTGACGAGTGGTGATGAGGGTGACGGTAAGGGTGAAAGTTGTTATGATGAAGGTGGTGATGGGGGTGGAGATGAGAGGTGATGAGGTGACGGTAAGGGTGAACGTTATGATGAGGGTGGTGGTGAAGGTTGTGATGAGGGTAGTGGTGAGTTGATGATGATGATGATGATAATAGTGTTGAGGGTAGATATGAAGTATGTGATGACGAAGGTGGTGATGAGAGTGATGATGGTAAGGACGAGAAGGGGGATGATGAGGGTGGTTGAATGATTTATTGAAGAGGTGATAATGATACGGATGATGATGATGATGATATAAGACATGATTAAAGTGTTGATGCTATTGATAAGAAATATTAGGCTGATGGAGATAATTAAAACTGATGACCAGATTGAAATGTTTGGTGTTTGCATGTGTGACTTTGGGCATGGTATACGCGTGTAACAGTAGTTGGTTATTGATGAATATTGACGTAGCTGTTTAGGTAGCAACATTTCTGGGGTGTCGGCAACCATAAAGAAGTACAAAGGAAAACAAGCAATAACAGACAGATTGATCCTTACGAGACTGCTTGTTACTACCTAGCCTATGTAAACAAAAAATATAGGCTATACCCTGTTCCAAATAGGTAGGCTAGAAATCGTGAACCCTAACCTCTGTAACTCGAAAAGGGCTAGAGCAAATGAGCTGTACATTTTCACACCTACTCCCTGGCTGACCCTTCTTAAATGGTCGAAATACGAACTCGATTACTCCAGTTGTTCGTGAGTTATAGAGGTCAATGTTCAAGAGTTTTGGTCTACTTACTTGGAACAGGGTATAGCACAGTAGAAAGTGGTGTTATTCGTTTGTAATCGCAGTTAATCGGGGGTTAAGAGGGAAATGTGTATCTATTTTTTGAAAGAACACTCAGTGACATTAGGTCGGGAGTAGAGTTATTGTGTTGGTGGTGTAATGGTTTAGGTGCTTATGTTCTGGGTGTGGTGTCCCGAGTTCGAATCCCGGGAGGGCCATATATAGCTTTCATTAGTTTATTCAAGTACATTGGGGTTTCTATTTGATATTAATGTTAAAGAACGGGGTGTTACTTAATATTATTATTATTAGTTAAAAAAAATGCCAGATTATGAACAATTGACAGTTACGGAAATAGTATGATCTTCCTGTTTTTATATTGTTTTCTAGTTTATATATGTGATGCGTGATGATGAGTTTGGTAGATAATTATACTTTTGGGACTAGCTAATTGGTACATTAACGTCGGTGGTGGTTATAGCCATGACAATTATTTGGTGACGATTCCATTTAGTACCGTTTCTAATAGTGGTTTTAATGTCGGTCATGATTTTGGTATTCGCTTCAGTATTGGCGTGAAGAGGGATCGATTATTTTTTATATATTAAAACCTCTTATTTTATAACGACATTTATTAGCTCCCTATGCACCATTAGATGATATCATTCAATTTATCAAGGTTTTCTGGAGATGCTCTTCGTAAGGTACAGTTGTGGACATAAATTCTGATACACATTAAAGCCTCGAATAGATCAAACAAACCTCTCAAATGTAAATACTTGGTAAATAATTATTAAAGTGTTTCAGTTCAACCTGAGATAGTTTCGAATATGCATGTATCAGAATATATGTCTACAATAGTTGGCTACATAATTATGATAATTTAGGAGAAGCTGGACGACTTTGTATTAACCCCTTCTGTACCGCCGACGTCTTTTTAACTTTATTCCTGCTACTTTTAGACGATTGTATTCAGTTTAAAAAGGGCCTTCAACAATTAACAGGTTTCGAACAATCCGACTTAACCCTTTTGACTACCACAGATCCTTCCTAAATTGCACACAATCGTCTAAATATAGCTAGAATAACATTATAAAGATATCGCCGGTACAGAAGGGGTTAATATTAAAACAAATATTAATACTAAGTCGTCATCAGTTTGAAAGACTCGAGGATAAGAATAGGTATATGAAAATATAATTATCCTGAAGTTTTAGTGATGCTGGCTTTAAGGGGGGATGGTTCACTTTTTGGGTGATTTTTGCATGTATTCATTATTTTTCTAGTTTCCTCCCTAGACCTCCATCAAATTTAAAAAAAACATCCACTAGATCCCCCTTCTAGATTAATTTGTACATTTTTCGGTAGAAAAATTTCCCGGCCAAAGGCCGGTTCTTCCAACATTACAGGCTCGCTATCGTTCGCCAGGGAAAAAATTGACACCTAAATAAGACGAAAGGTCTAAATATTGACTAAGAAATGGGGCGAATGGTCTTAAAATCGCCAAACTAATGGGGCAAACATCTTAGCATCTGAAATCTAATGGGGCTAAAGATGAGGGAGAAAGTGATCCAGAAAACCGGCCCATCTCCCCTTAATAGAGATGCTGAATCTTACGCAAAGTTCAAGTGATGTAGCTGTTGAGGTGAAAATGACCACCAACTGCCCTTAATATGCTTCTGTCACTCTTTCAAATTTTTGGGAGACACTCGTTACAGACAACTTAGCCTTTTGTCTCCTTCATAGACATAGACAAAAGACAGATGGCTATGATTTTACTAATTAGGGTATTAGAGTTGGATTAGAGGATAATATAAGCGAGTTTGGTGACATTTCAGAATGTGGTGAATGGGAATAGTGTACATTTATATAAAACAAATATTTATTTACGTGAGGTGATAGCGCTAGTAATGGCATAGTCTATTCGCTGTAAGTAGGCGAAAAATCATGACCTCTGTCCTCTGTAACTGTAACAGGGCTAGAGCAAATTGGCTGTAAATGTCCACATTTATTCCTTGACTGACTCTTCCCAAATGGTAGAATATTAGCTTGATTACTCTATTCGTTTTTGAGTTACAGAGGTTAGAGGTCATGATTTCTCGTCTACTTACAGCAAATAGTAGATGACTATTCGCGAGCCAGGCTAGAAGGAAACTCGATGATGTCTATTTAAAACATAAGCTAAAATACGTGTCAGTACATTAACCCATACTGTACCGGTGACGTCCTTTTCATTATGATCTGGCAACTATTAGATAATTGTATTAAGCTTAGGAAGGACCTCCAACCATGATAAGGTTACAACCTATCGCAAATAATCCTTTTAGCTACCACAGATCCTTCCCAAGCTGAATAAAATCGTCTACTAGTTGCCCAGAATATAAAACAAAAGGACGTCACCGGTACAGAGTGGGTTAAATCATATTCAACATAATGTTCATCCAACTCAAACCCTCATACTATTGTGGTCTGCTATAGGTATCGATGTCCACAAATACATTACTTTTCTTATAGCTCTAAACTAGTAAGTGGTCAATTAGGATAATGTTAAGGGGAGATTTCCACTTGAGGGATTTTTTTCTTTACCCCTTTCTCCCTTACGTTTAGCCCCATTGCTTTTGAAGTTTTAAGACGTTCGTCCCATTAGTTTGGCGATTTTAAGAAGTTTCACCCCATTTATGTCACTTTTAAGACCTTTCGTACCATTTAGGTGTCGATTTTTTCCTGGCGAGCGATAGCGAGCCTGTAATTTAAGAGGAACCGGCCTTCGGCCGGGACATTTTTCTACCGAAAAATGTACAAATTTATCTTGAAAGGGGGTCAAGGGGGTGTAATTTCAAGCTTGATGGAAGTCTAGGAAACACACTAAAAACCTCCCCTTAACGGGAGGTTTATATTTTGTTCTGGTCCTCTTCTCCCTCATGCTTAGCCCTATTGTTTTGACATTGTAAGACGTTTGCCGTATTAGTTTGACGATTTGAAGACCTTGTGCCTCATTTCTTTGTCAATATTAAGACCTTTCGTGCCATTTAGGTGTTGCTCTTTTTTCCTGGCAACCAATAGAGAGCCTGTAATTTAGAAGGAATGGGCCTTCAACCATTTTTCTACCGACAAATGTACAAACCGTATCTCGAAAGGGGGGTCATGGGAGTTTTTGTTTTTAGATTGATGGGGTCTAGCTTCCTATTAACTGTAGCTGAATAACTTGCATAAGCTACACAGAGACACACACAGACACACTGACCAAACATATATCACTGAGGCTAATTTGATAGTTTAAGGAAAAATATAGATACACTTGAATTGCGTGTCTTATGGATAGATAAGCCGTACACTCGTTTGAAACTAACTATTATTCATCACATTAGGAGTCTCTATGCAGCTACAAATATGCAATGTTCTAGTTTATCTATACAATATGGGTAGTTAAAGCATAAGTCTACTATGATTATTCTTCTCCCTAAACCTCTTCACATCATACTATATATAAAAAAAACATCTTATGTGCCCTCTTTAAATTGCATGTATAGTTTGCAATATGTCCAGCTTTCACAGATGAATGTTGACTGTTATTTTCACCATATAGTTAGATAAATGGGATCTGCAAGCACAACATTTAACAAACCAATAGATGGGTCAGGTTCGTATATTTTATTTGGCATTGCTCTGCTGAAAATAACTAAAATAGCATAGAATAATTAATTGAAGTACTGAGATGTTTGAAACTCTTATTGGGTGTACTATTGATACAAAAAAAATACAATTAATTTAAGTATATATTGGAGAGTTGACTCCGTAGACTTTCTCCAAATAAATTTGAGGAATACTTGGCTAATTTCAATTAATTTAATCTAGCATTATATCTGAAATTATTTGTCCCTGTATATTATGGGGTCATGTAAGTGTATAAGGCTTTTATTAAGCATCTCAAAGTGAAGAAAACCTACAACTGTTAGTATTGCTTTTAGAAATGCATTAACATTACGAAAAGTAGTGTTAGCATTATGACATAATCTATCATTCATTAGTCCTCCTATAATCTTAAAATACTGATCATACTTGTAAGGAGTTGTAGAATGGAAAAATAATCAATATTATTAAATATTTTCAGAGCTTATGAGGGCCAGTATAGGATAGTGTTATAAATATGCTTCTTCTGTTTCACAAACGTGGCTCGAAAAAGTACAACCTGTCTTTAATTCATATATAAGTATACTTTGCCTCTTTAGTTTCTTTCGGGCATCTTGTTTTGGAATTAATTAAGATTTGCTGTAAACAATTGAGGGATAATTTGTACATTCAAAGGACTAGATGTGGCTATTTAACGCAAGTAAATTAAATTAATTGAACACATCTATATTTATATGTATATGTACAGTATATATATATATATATATATATATATATATATATATATAATTATACTTGATCGTTCGTTCTTGATTGATTGGTAGTAGTAGTAGTAGTAGTAGTAGTAGTAGTATTACTAGTACTATATAGTAGTGGATAAAAAGCACCATCTGCGGAAGAGCACTTTATTGACAACGTTGCACAGAAAGCTTTCTGCGAAACGTTGTCAATAAAGTGCTCTTCCTCAGATGGTGTTTTTTTACCCATTCTGTCTACTTTTTAAGTACCACTCAACAGTACCAGTAGTATCAGCAGTAGTAGTAGGATGATAATAATACCCAAACATACCTATACATAAACAATCTGATAAGTGTATGTATGTAATTATAGGATTAAGAAACATCACCATTATAAGCTTTCATGATCCTACGACGCTAGTTCACATATTATTCTGGTTATCATTGGGCAATTATATGTGGCTTATAAAGAATAAAGTATCTTTATGAATCAAAGAGGTAACTGATATCTAAATTGACCTTATAACTCCCAAAAGTTTATCCTTAGCTAAGTATAATCATCTGGTGATAGCGAAATTAGATTAAGAACTACTTCATCGTATGCGAAAATTGATAAGCAAAGATATACATAAAATGCAGGATCACCGTTGATTTTATGATGTTATTGTCTATCTCTAAGACGATGACTTAAAGGAAAGTTGACCGTGTTCAAGTTCATTTTTTGAGTGGAGATCATCAGAGTTGGACCATTGTAATAGGTCATCGGCCTTGTCTTGCCGACAAGAATGAATTGCTGTATTACCTATATCACTTAAAAAACAAACTTACATACCTGAACAAAATAATATTTGACTGGTTGAGGCAATGAAGTTAAGATAAATACCCGGTATGTACAAATCTAATTGGTGGAGCTTATACTAAAAAAAAAAAAAAAAAAAATCTGAAAATTTCGCAGTGAAAACCAAGCTCTAGACTAGCCTTAATCGTAAAATACTGTGATATGTCAATATCACAGTATTTTACGATTTATCTAAACTTTTAACTCTGTGTTAATCTTTCTTCATTATATGCTGGCTATTATTAGACGCCTGTATGCAGCTTAGGAAGGATCTCTAGGAAACGAAGGGATAATAACTATCTGACTTCCAAAATTCCTTCCACATCTGAATAGAATCGTTTAATGATAGCCAAAATATAAGAAACAAAAACGTTCTCGAAAATTGAATTATTGTTAATATATAATAACTGCATTAATATAGTCGGTTTTATTTCATATGGCGGGAAATTGAATCCCTTAGCAGTTAAATTTTACCTTCAGTTGGAAAGAAACGGACTATAGTTCAACATGGGCCGATTTATTAGGCAATGCCCTAGGTACGTTTACTATCATGTGATTGGGTTTCATACTTTTGCTAAGAACTTCCAATATCTCTAACCAAAGTAATCATATCATGCTTGTTTCCTTAAATTTTGGATATATATGGTGGTAGGGGTCATACAACAGCTGAGAATAAATTGTCATCTTTCTATCTTTGTTACTCAGTTATAAGGTTGATTTTGTATCGAAATATGATGCTAATTATGAAAACTTAGCATTAATACGACAGACAACCATAGTAGTTTCATATTGTTCAATTAAGTAGGCTATCGAGAAATCAGCTACTAAGGGATTCAGTTTACCATCAGCTGGGAAAAAAATAGACTATAGCCTATTTGTAAAATAATTCAGTTATCTAATATGCAAGGTAAATTTGAATAATATCGTACAGAATCACAAACATGATATTTCACTTATTTGTCTATTGCTGATTTTCCCTTAGTACCGGTATAGCTTGCACGAATATTTGACTTGTTACATGCGACTGTATTAAAGAACCATACTTTTCTTTGCAGGTATGTGCTGAATGTATGTTACCAGAATGTTAGGCCTACTGATTGAAGACCTTCGTTCCCATCGTAAGTCTGGATTTTGCTTTTTTAAACCCATCTTTCTACACAGCTTCGCTTATTTATTTGTGAATTTGTATGACTCTGCTATTGACTAATCATACAGTATATTTACATAGTGAATAATTATAATTAATAAAGTGAGTAATTATAGAAAAATAACTGGTTCTAAATGTTCATTAATCTTATCAGTACCGGTGACGACTTTTTCAGTATATTTCAGCTACCTGTAGACGATTGTATGAAGCTTAGGAAGGATAAATGTTACCGGTAGCTAAAAGGATACATTGAAATAGTCTGTAGCCTTTTAATTGGCAGACGTAAATAATTCCATTGTGTCCCAGTCGTTAAGTATACACGTCTACTATACTTGTCTTTCATTACGAGCATTTGGCATGTCCCCATAGTGTGTGTGTGTGTGTGTGTACACTTTAATTTTCACTGCAATGCATATATAGCGAAATGACTAATCTTTTATGAAAACCTTGCATTAGTATGATGAAGATAATATAGTAGATAATTGTGTTTTTGGTTGTGTGTACTAAACAGGTGTTAAAGTAATATTGCATCTTTATATACAGTTTATATATTTGTTTAGTTTTATTTTCCAGAATCGTAGAGGGAACAATATATCACAATTATGTGTTCATGTTATGTACAGTAAAATAGCTAACTTGAATAAATTCATTAGATCATAGCATACCAATATAGACAAGTACGTACTTTAGGACCGGAATTGCTTGCCAAAACTATATTTTTGATATGTTGCAATTGCTTGGAGAATATCAGTACGTATAACTTGGATATTATTTCTACATATTGTAGTAGGCATACATAAATGTTGTCATTTGGCACCATTGAATCCTTCCTCCTACGAATACAATTATATGTCGGTAGACAGAACACATAAATGGTCCAACTCCGAGGACCATGAAGCACTGACTGCATTCGTCTGGTGGTAAATATAATGATGCTAACAATGGTTAGTACACTCTCCTTAAGTAGTGTTCCTTTCTGTTAGCCAATGAACCAGACATGCCAGGTTGTCTAGGCGGCCATCTTGTAAGTTCTCTAGCTTAGGGGGTATGGACGGGGATGGCGGTATTGGGCAAGAGGGTCTATAAGTATTAAACAGAGACAAATCGGTAGGGTACGGAAGTCAATACATTTGGGGCATGGGAGAGAATCAGTGTTTTTTTCGTCCTCTTCTCCATCTTCTTTTTAATTATTATCTTAATTACTTAGTGTATCATTGTCTATATCATCATAATTTGAAAAAGTCAGCAGCATCATATTTACCATCTCATCAACAGCAGCATCTCGTTCAGCGTCGTTGCCAATTTTGGAAACATGTAATTAACACGATGGATATAATATATTGGATTCTAATATTATGCACTGTAGTTTTGCATTAAGAAATCAGCTATTTTTGTTTTTATTCAAGCAACAATATAAGCTTAAAGAATCGTGAACAGCAGGATGTCTAGCAATATCTTGTTCCATGATTCTGGAAAATGCCAGTATTATGATCTATAGAATAAATAACACACCCAACATATCACAGCGTAACTTTACAATATGATATCCCCATCAATAACCTCCTGAAAAATGTCCATAATTTTTTTTTTTTTTTTTTCTATATTCCAACTTACTTCCTCTCGGGCATAGGCTGAGAGCCTTAACATTCACCGCTTTACAATGAACAGTGAAGCCCGTGAGGTCTTGTTCCAGTCTAGGGAGTGAGACATGTGAAGCACGTAGAGTACAACGAACACCTGCCATCTTGCCTTTACATGAGGCACGGTGCTCACTCATGGCCCGAAACGACCCCATCTCTGAAGCCACCTCGTTCCCGTGCTTCACTGTCTCACCCCTACACTCGGATTCTCACACTTACACACACACAACGCCACCTGTTGAGCAGATAACTCACCAGGCATTGCACCCCTATAGCATATTTTGAATATGGGAATATTCATACAGTGCTATTTAATCAGGGAACAATGAGGGTATTTTATTGACGTTTCGGTGGGCTTGTGGTAATGCACTGATACCAGGTACAGCACAAATTCCATCCCAATAATATCTTCCCATTGATACATCGGGATTTGAACCCGGGACCTTTGGATTACCAGGCCAGTGGCAAGACCACTCCACCACACCTCCCCTCTAGTATGTACTAGGGAGTCTGTGTAAGCAGGGACTTCACGATATTCCTAGTGAAATAATTATATCCCGTACTCAATTATATCCCGTACTCATTTATATCCCGTACTCAATTATATCCCGTACTCAATTATATCCCGTACTCAATTATATCCCGTACTCAATTATATCCCGTACTCAATTATATCCCGTTCTCAATTTATAATATAGTGGAAAGGTTATGGTATAGTTTGTTTAGCCAACCACCATGTATCTTCACTAACTTAAGAATAGAGGAATATACTGTAGAAATTGACTTTCAAATATTAGAACACGTTTATTGAAATATATATTAATCATATAGTTGATCATTAGTTTAGAAACAAATGCGTAACCTAATATTTACATCACACAATATGTAATACATAGTGAAATCTCAGGAACATACAATTATGAGCATATTTCTTATTTTATTTCACGAATTCACCTCGTGATTTTGTGTAATGTCCGGTAAACTGATTCCCTGTAACATATGCATAGTATATGATAAATAGATAGTGACATAATATTATGTTCTATATGTCTCATCAATAGATAGTGACATAATATTATGTTCTATATGTCTCATCAATAGATAGTGACATAATATTATGTTCTATATGTCTCATCAATAGATAGTGACATAATATTATGTTCTATATGTCTCATCAATAGATAGTGACATAATATTATGTTCTATATGTCTCATCAATTGCTTGCCAAATCAATATTTCTGATGAGATACATGAAATGCCTTGACGAACATCAGTACTCATTTCATTTGTTAGTCACATAATTATGATTCTATTCTACCAAAATTATGTATTGTTGTCGTTTAGCACTGAGGTATCATTCTTCAGTTGAATATAATTCCAGGCGACAGCCCTTAACTCTGAGGCCCATTAAAAGCCGAATATATTATTTTGGCGTAAATAATGCATAAAAAGTCCTAATCCAGACTAAGACACTCCTCATAAGTAATGCCTCTATCTATGAGAAATCGAGCGAGGTATGCCAGGCTGTCATGGCGGCCATTTTGTAGGTACCCTCGGTGACCGTAAGGGAGGAGGGGGACGAGAGGAGAGAGGGGGGGTGGGGGGGGGGGGAAGGTACGGAACGGGAGGAGAAAAGGATTGGTGGCATGGGAGGGGGGGGGGGGGACTACAATATTATTAAACAGGCGCAGAGAGGTGAGCAAAGTAAGTGAATACTTTGTGGGGCATGCATTGTGTGTTCTTTCTTTCTTTGCGTTACCAGGGTAGACGGCATCTATCTGCAGAAGAAAAAAATAATATTGTAGGGTTTTACCTTGTTCAAAGAGTAAGCGAGACCGAAGTAACGTTTTAGTCTGTATATTCATTTCCACATATATCTCTGAATATTGTTAAATGTTTGTCATATTAAAGAATGGAGCGTATCCCTTTCAGCACTATATAATTAAATTGGTTATCATTAGTCAATAACATTCAGTATATAAAGAGCGTATGATAATGAAACATTGAATTATCTTTCAATATATCTTTCCTGAGCTAAACGAAATCTAGTGTTAGGTACCGTATATTTACCATTAAATCTAGTGTTAGGTACCGTATATTGACCATTAAATCTAGTGTTAGGTACCGTATATTGACCATTAAATCTAGTGTTAGGTACCGTATATTGACCATTAAATCTAGTGTTAGGTACCGTATATTGACCATTAAATCTAGTGTTAGGTACCGTATATTGACCATTAAATCTAGTGTTAGGTACCGTATATTGACCATTAAATCTAGTGTTAGGTACCGTATATTGACCATTAAATTGAAAAGGATTACTACATAAAATCCAATAAATTAAATACTCACTGTTTTCATGTTCTAAGTAGTATATGCCAAATTGTGCGTTACCTGGCTTAGTTATATGTGTGTTATGCAATTCCTGTCCATCACAATACCTCATTATATACTTTACATCATGAATCTTTTTATATATAATTCAAATGGATTTAATTAGATATTGCATTCTTCTCTAAATACCGGTAATTATCGATGTGTGCCGTTTTCACAAAGCACATCATTACTAGGACTAATTAAATAGTCAGACGGTAACAAGTTTATAAATAAATAATTCACCTGCGAAAGTTAAGGGGGGTCACCTGCTTTATTTCTCTGTATCTCCTTTTCTCTTTCTCTGGCTTGTATCCATTCGGCCCCATTCAGCCAACTTTTTTAAGACGTTTATCCCCATCCAGGTGTCGATATCTTCCTGGCGAACGATAGCGAGCCAGCATTGTATGGAGAAATCCGGCTTCGCCGGAGACATTTTTCTATCGAAAAATGTACAAATTTAGCTTGCTGTCAAAACAAAAATATATATATGCTGGCTCGCTACCGCTCACCAGGAAAACATTGACACCTGGATGGGGGTAAACGTCTTAAAACATTAGGCTGAATGGGGCCGAATGGATACAAGCCAAAGAGAGAGGGAGAGAAAGAGAAAACAAGCAGGTGAGCCCCCTTAAATTGATAAGACCAATCGTGTACCCCATTATTCACAGACGTCCATCCAAGACCGAATACAATGATCAGGACCTTGTTTAACCCTTTCAATATAAGAGGACGCATTCCTTAACCCCTTCCGTACCGTAGACGTCTTTGTAATTCTATTCTGGCTAATATTAGAGGATTTTATTCAGTCTAAAAAGGGCCTACAGCCATTAATAAGCTTCAAATTATCTCACTTAACCCTTTTCACTACCCCAGATCTTTCTTAAACTGCAGAGAATCGTCTAAATATAACAAGAATAAAATGAAAAAGACGTCGCCGGTACAGAAGGGGTTAATTATATTCTGGCTATTACTAGACCATTGTATTAAGATTAGAAAGGGTCTGTGGGAGTCAGAAGGGTAAATTGGGATAGATTTTACCCCTTCGAATGCTAGGGGTCCTTCCTAAGCTGTCTAAAATCATTTAATAATAGGTAAGTGGAATGTTGAAATGTGTCTCCTAAAAGGGTTGCAATATTACAGATCATTATATATATATATGTATGTATGTGTATACTCAGGCACATACCCCTTAGTTGGGTGGTGGCGACTCGAGACAGAGGTCGAACAGAAATAACATTTAAAGTTGGAACTTGAAAGCATTATATATAGCCCCATAAATAATATGAACATCTGATCACAAATGAGCAAGGCATGCCAGGCTGTCTAGGCGGCCATTTTGTTGGTTCCCTCTCTGACAGCAAGAGAGAGAGAGAGAGAGGGGGGGGGGTGGAGGAAGGTAGCAGATGGGAGGGGGTCCTATTCCTACAGAGCATTTTGTGTTATGCTATTATTTTTATATATGGATTTATAATGCCAGGAGTATTTATTATTCGAACTAAAGGTTTTCATTAAATATGTTCAGATATAGTTTTGAGTTTTCATTTTCATACAGATATATGGCTAAAATAGTGTAATAATAACCATTTGACTCCTACAGACCCATCCACAAGTGAATTGTAGATATACGTGGCAATTAAGGCAATAAGAAAACGGTTCCAATCAGCTCCAGAGATATATATGAATTCTTAATAAATTGACTTACCTGTGGGTCAATGAAGGAAGCATGCCAGGCTGTCTAGTCGGCCATTTTGTAGGTTCCCTCGGTGACCGTAGAGGGGGGAGGGGGGAGGGGTACTAGGGGGGAGGGTAGAGAGAGGCGAGCCAGAAGAGGTTTATAAATATTGATCAATCTATATAGTGGTAGGCAATCTTAAGGGGAGATGGTTCACTTTTTGGGCGATTTTTGCATGTATTCATTATTTTTCTAGTTTCCTCCCTAGATCTCCATCAAATTTAAATAAACATCGGTTAGATCCCCCTTCTAGATTAATTTGTACATTTTTCGGTAGAAAAATGTCCCGGCCGAAGGCCAGTTCTTCCAACATTACAGGCTCACTATCGTTCGCCAGGGAAAAAATCGACACCTAAATAGCACGAAAGGTCTCAATATTGACGAAGAAATGTGGCGAAAGGTCTTAAAATCGACTAACTAATGGGGCAAACATCTTAACATCTGAAAACTAATGGGGCTAAACATAAGGGAGAAAGTGGTCCAGAAAACCGGCCCATCCCCCCTTAAATAAATACATTAAGGGTGTATAACAACTTAGAGAATTTCGAGGCCCTCCCATGTTTTTATCTGTAATTCATCGTAACCGAAATTTTGATGGTATTTTGTAAGCAGGTCGACTAATTTAGCTTGATACAAATAATTTACCCTACACATGTATCTAAGTAACTGTACAGTAGGCCACATTATTTTGTATCCAATACTCCGTGATTATATAGTAGTGAAGGAAACATATTATGATTGACTTACAGGAATAAATTGCCATATAATCGTTAATTGGTCATATCGTTTCATTATTGCATGTTAAATACACTTCTATATTCACTGTTCTAGTCTTCCTCCACACATAATATCGCGGAGTAAATAGATAGATAAATATAGATATATAGTGTATTGACTACAGTAAATACATAATAAACATAAGTTAGGTTTAATAATTGCCAAAGACATGGGGTGCAAGGTCTTACAATTCAGGTGCCAAACCCTTCGAGATAAATTTGTATATTTTTCAGTAGAAAAATGTTTTGGCCGAACTGATTTTTCCTAAATTACAGACTCGCTTTCCCTCGTCCTCAAGAGTGCTGGGTACATTACTGAGGTGCTCCTGTCAGGTATGGAGGCATACATTCCATTTTCTTTCTCTCAGATAAACGCACATAAACCTTGGTTTGCTTGTTCTACTGCTGTACACAATAAAGAGGAAGCATACAGACAGTCCCGGTACCTTCAAACTCCTGAATCTAGAAGCTTTTATGCTTTTGCCCAATCGTGCCAGATCTGTTCTTCGACTTGCCAAAAACTCTCATCATTAGTAAATGTAATGAACTTTCAAACTATAGCTCTTCCCAAGCTTTCTGGCACCTAGCCAGACACCTCTCCAACAACTCTACTTCCTCACCTTTCTCTCCTCTTTTCCACTCAGATGGCACCACTGTCACTTCTTCCTCTAACAAAGCTGAACGCTTTAATAAACCTTTAACTAAAAACTCACCTTTGAACAATCCCGTGCTCTTCCTCTTTCTCCACTACCCTCTCACTTCTTGGTAATATTATAATATCTTTCAAAGATGTACTTCCTGCTCTTTCTGGGCAGAAGGTGTACAATCCAGATGGTGTCCATCCTTTTGTACTCAGAAACTGTGCTTCTGTGCTGACTCCTTGTCTAGGTAAACTGTTCTGCCACTGTGTTTCATCTTACACCTTTCCTTCTTGCTGGAAATTTACTCTCATTCAACCTGTCCCAAAGAAGGGTGACCTCTCTCAAACTTCCAACTATCTTCCAATTGCCCTCACCTTGTATCTCTAAAGTATTTTAATATATACTAAATTAAAAATGTCTTGAGCATCTGCTTTCCCATAACCTTCTTCCAGATCGCAAGTACGGCTTAATTAAAGGCCGTTCTATTGGTGATCAATTATCCTACCATTTTAACTCTTGCTCATCCTCCCTTTGGGAGCTCAGTGAAACCTTCTCTATATTGCACTAGACATATCAAAAGCTTTTGATAGTCTGCCACAAATCATGTATTTCCAAACTACCTTCTTTTGGTTTCTATCCCTTTATTTGTGCCACTATTTCAAATTTCCCTTCGGCCTTTACATAGCTACGGTTGTGGATGGCCATCGTTCACTTCCTCACCCTATCAACTCTGATGTTCCTCAGGGTTCTGTCTTATCCCAAGTTCTATTCTTAATTGTCATTAATGATCTTGTCACCTGTACTTCTAGTCCTATCCCTTATATGCTGATCTTACACTATCCAACTAGTTTTCCACAACCTCCTTCCTTAAGTCACTCCAGAGCTCATGTGATGAGGCCATGGCGTGGCTATCCTCTGAATTTTCAATAATCTATGACTGGGGCTGAGAGAATCTTGTTGCTTTCAATGCTAATAAGACCCAATTCTCCATTTGTCTACCTGTCACGACTATACCTTATTCTTCAACAATACATAAATCGACCCCTCTATTTCCTCTAAACTTTCCTGGAAATACAATATCACCACTCTTGCTAAATCGGCTTCTCAGAGGTTGGGTGTGCTCAACCATCCAGAGATATATAGAGAGAGATGCACAAGATGTAATATTCTTGTAAATGGAGGAACACTGAGAGTATGAGAAATGAACGCAAACAAATTAGGGCTATGGTTGAAAAATAATAGGCTTACATACTATTTTATCCAGCCAAAACTTTTGTATTAGTATTTACTGGATAGTCTGATTTTGACAGGCGTTGACTTTAACTCTAGTGGAGGTACTTACTTAACTAAGAACAGAAATGCAGAGGACAACTTATGTATCTTATTATTGAAATATGTGAGGAATGCTAAAATTATAATGGATAATGACATCATTAACAGGTTGCCGACACATATATATATATATATATATATACAAAGTAGAACCTACATTAAAGGAGAATGAATATAAAAGTGTATTTAATGAATACAAGGAATTTTGGTAGCGTTGTAATGAATGGTGGATGTACATTACAGTGATAGATATAATATAACCAAACAAGGTGGAATCGTCTTTCTAGTATGTGGTATAATTATCTCAGACAAGAGTAGCAAGGGGGCAGTGTGAGTTCTGTATATTAAATCAATCGGGACTAGAAGAGACCTTCAATTGAAGATCGGTATTAAATATTGACAATTCTCTAGGCAAGTTCTATAAGCTTCTCTGGCTCGGTAGGGACTCCTTCATCAGGGTCGGCTGGTTCAGGTGTAAAATGTCTTGGGATGGTGATAATCCTGGTCTGTGTGTGATGGTGCAAGGTGTTGGGGCTGGATTGTCTAGAACAGCTCCATCATCTGCTGATGCTGTGACTTGTCCCCCATCGCTGGCCTTGGGAATCCCCAGTGAGGTCTTTGGAAACACCTGAGAGCGTATCTTTAGAAGCACCCTGGAGGTCTTGCGAAGCACATTGGTAACCGTCAAAGCCGTCTTGGGAAACATCGAGTTGCATGTCTTTCAAAGCATGTCTGGAAGCATCATAAGTTGGGTAATTGGAAGCACCATTAATTAGGTCTTTGATCAGACTTTGGAGATCTGGGGAAGTACCTCTACAGAGAGATAGGTCTAGGGAAACACCTCTCTCTTGAACTTGAGAAGCATCGAGGAACTTGACGAGTGCGTAGATACTGAATAGCTTGGAGGTGGATTTGAACAGTTTTGTGGCTCCTTTGATAGTATCACCTGAGGTCCAGAGTCAGGTAGTCCAGGTGGTGTGAGGTCACTAGGGGCAACGCGTAACCTCATGCCGGGTAGGGTTTCAGGTTGTGTAGAGAATGATGGTAGAGGCCGTACACTTACTTCTGTCATTTCAGTGGGTGACTTTTTTTTATCGTTTATGTGGGTGCGGGTGAATTCTTTGTTGCTGCTGATTTCATTGCAGCTCTTTTAGTCTTCATTACAGTGATTGTTGTGGGTGTTGAAGGTAGTGATTTCCTAGTTGTCGTCTGCAGCGTAGGCCAGGTCCCTATAGAAGATGGTGGTTTCCGGTAAAAGATTGTCCTGATTACTTCTCTGGATACGGATACCTGGGTGTTGTGGGGGTATCCGGACATCTCAACACTATGCCATCTCACCACACAAACAAGACGAGTCACCTCAACACCATGCCATCTCATGACCAGACCTTTTCTTCACCAGTCGGTTTCATCACCATACCAGCTCAATACCAAGGCATCTCAATACCACACGTTGCCGCAACATCTACTGTCCTGTACAGCGATCACGGGTACCCTCCCCCCTATCTCTCTCTCTCTCATCTATGCAGTAAAGATACGGATACAAATTGCTCTCTACCCACTACAGGTAAAGGTTTTCGTTTATTTTGACACACATGGGCCTACACGTATTATATATACACTATAAACGATATATATATATATATTGCAGTACCAGTAATGTGATTTTTATATTTCAAATATATTTAGACGGCTTTGTACTGCTTAGGAAGGGTAGGGTTAGCTAAGGTTCATTGAGATGGTTTGTAGCACTATAACTGATAGACGTCCTTTCTAATTTGAATAAGATCGCATAATAGTTAGTAAAATAAAATAATGCGAACAAACTATTTCATTCGGTACCGTATATTAACACTCCACGAGCGGCTAGGTTAATAACTTCTACTACCTGCCCAGCGGGCATATTTACCCTAAACGAGCTTCATTCCATGCTCGTTTTCATGCATAAAGAAGAGCCAGAGCGTAATACAATTATGTATCCGTGAAAGGGCGTTTATTGAGCTTTCCAATGACACCTGAACCATCCTTCTACGATCACGGGTTGTCTTGCAACGATCTTGCAACACGAAGGAAAACTCCCTAAAATACAGTAATTTCCTTACATATTTCCCTGTCTAGGGAGGCAGTGGGCGTGGATGTGTGTGGAGGTGGGGCCAGTCGCGGTGCGCGGGAGCCGTGACGAACAGTCAGAGCCAACCTACTCTCCTGCCACCGCTCGGACTCTCTCTCACAGCCAATTATGTGCTCAACATCGCATACGACTTAAGGCGGGCCCCGCTCTTTAGGTAGGGGTTCTCTTGACCGCCTTAAGTCGGTCCCCGCCAAAGAGGGGTTAAATCATTTAAGCTATGATAGGGGTTTACGGTCTATTCACCCACAAGTCTTGTCGCCCACGTATCTTTTCGCCTACACTAGGAATTTGTTAGCCCAAACAATGAAGTTCGTTAGCCCACACCTTGAAGTCTTTTCGCCCACACTTTAAAGTTTGTTAGCCTCCCACACTCGAAACTGGCTTCTAAAGGATGCAAAATTTGTGTATTATGTTGACGACAAAATATTGTCCATTCATATAGAATAATGCTATGAATAATTTGTGTTATCTCATTGAAATATCTTCAGATTAATTGGATAACTTTTCATCATATTCATATTACTAACTCTGTGTAATGTTGAGGCTAAGCATTTTGTTTTAATCCACATTGTCTGACCCATTCAGTATATATAAGACTTCCATATGACATAGAGAGAGAGAGATAGAGATAGATATATAGATAGATAGATAGATAGATATAGTCAGTCATATTTTTATTTCATAAAAAGATACAAGGTATGCTTTTTACATATTGGTTAAAACAAAACAAAATAATAATACATACACATATTATACAGTATATACATTCACACACATTGTGTCTATAACATATTCATAAAATAAGACAACAAATATATATATATATATATTTGTTCCTTCCTTACCGCAATGTGGGCTCATTATGCTGCACGTGAAATATTCTTGCCTTTATTGCATCAATATCATTTGTAATTAAGTTCTGAAATCCATATACATCCATCAATTTTCTCCACGTCTTTAACAATAAATTATCTTTGTTTGAAATATATAATGGTTTTACTAACAAAGGTACATGGATTCATGAGAGTTCTATGGACATATCTAATTTGTATCCAGTTAAGATAATGCTTAAATGTCATCAGGCCACACATATAACACGCATATTGGTTGTTCTCCTAATACTTCACATTCAATATTTTCTTTATGGCTTTATGGTACCCAACTGCAAATTGTTTAAGAGTAATGTAACACTTCTTGTTGAAAAACCATAGTTCAGACCCATAAAAAATCAAACAATAACTTTGAAAAAGATATATAAAAACATTAAAATCAATTGTGCCAAACTTCCTTAAAATACAATTAATTTCATTATAAAATTTATTTCCACATCTAACTATGTCTTTATCATTATACAGATTGCTATCAATAATAAAACCAAGATATTTATGGTCAGCAACAGAGTTTAAAATGTTACCATTCAAATATATTTCAGGACCTACTGTACGATCGTTATTGCATTTAAAAAAACATACAGACTGTCTTACTCTCGTTAATTGTTAAATCTAATGATGTTGATGACACTTGTACTTTATCTATCAAATATTGTAAACTTTTAGCTGATGGAGCCATTAATACAAGGTCATCTGCATAGGCAATTATATTACAAGACTGCAGTCCAAGACTGCATCCTTGTTTACATGTAGTCAGTTCATTTAAGATAGAGTCAATGTATATAGAAAACAATAATGGTGATAGCACACCTCCTTGTCTAACTCCATTCCTTATTGCCCATTTCTTAGAAAAAGTACCTTCATATTTAACCATTACAGCCTGATGTCGGTAAAAATAAAACAATATATTTACAATAAAAATTGGAATATCCATTGCTAAAAGCTTATTTAAAAGTTTAAAATTATCAAAGGCTTTAGTAAAATCAATGAAACAGGAATACACATTTGACCCACTACTAGTGTACCTTAATTAATACCGTTTCTTTCAATACCATACAGGCTGAGGAAGTGGAATGTTTCTCCCGGAAACCATGTTGCCTATCATTTAAGTTTACATATTTCATTAATTTGTATTGTAGACAGTATTCAAATAATTTCATAAAGTTTGAAGATAACATTATTGGTCTAAGATTGTCAATTGATGATTGATTCTTATATTTATCTTTGATTAAAGGCTTGATGATTCTATATGTCATTTTTGATGGTAAATAACCATGAACAATAACAGAAGAAAACAATTTTGATATTAACATTAGCATTTCTTCAGGACAATATTTCAGATGGTTTGAATGAACATTATCAGGGCCTATAACACAGTTGAGGTATGATATAGCTTTTAACATATCATATGTCGTTATACTACCATATATTTCACCTGTTCTAACTGGCATACGTAATTTATCATATTGTAAGTCTTTTGCATTCTGACAATTGCTATCATCAAATATACATTTAAATTTATTCGAAAAAAGCTCCACAATTTTATTGGCATCACATTCTCCTTCAATGTTTACATTCAGGAAAGTTCCGGCGTTATTATTCTTTACCTTTTTAACTTCTTTTCAGAATACCTTATATTTCTTATTGCTAAGTGAATCAAGTAATTTATCATTTCTAATCCTCTTTTCATTTTTCTTGACAACTTTCAAGGTATTCTTAAACTCTTTCCTAGACTTCTTCATTTCATCTAATTGTGGACCAGATGTCGGACATCCTATCATTTTCCAGTTTAAAAATCTACCTCTTGCTAGTTTATATAAGCCCCTCACATGATCATTCCAGCCAGGTACCACCCTTTGATTATTCTTTGCTTCATATTTATATTGAGAAGAAGCTTTCAAAAGTATGGAAATTATATTGTTATACAGATGGGTTAAGTCATCAATATGATTTTTATCAGCACATCGATATGTACCACAGTCTAGGCATTCACAATTTATCATATTCAATTTATCAATTAATTAGTTAATGTTTATTTTATATTCAGTAACTGCATCCAGATTACTAAATAACTTCCAGTCAACAAAATCATGTGTACTTGTTTCCCGAGTTAAATTAATTTCAGTAGACACATCAACACACAACTCAAATGCTAAGGGGAAGTGGTCAAACAGAGCAAGGTCATATCGTATAACAATGTCATCAATGTTTTTTAAGGATATTTTCTGATGCAGCTATATGATCAATCCAGCTAGTGGAATTTATGGCTGGACATAGATATGTAAAGGACTCATTTGGTAAATACGTAGAATCAGCAAGAGATAAATTCCGATGTTCTAAGAAGTACAACAAATCTCTCCCAAATCTACCTCTATCTGTATTAGCATTAAAATCCCCAGCAATAAGTATATTACATATCTGTTGCTCACATAGGACGTTTTCAAGAGTTGCCAGAGCATTTCGAAATTCATCTAAGGAATCATCATTTTGTTTGTCACAAGGAAGATAAACATTCAAAAGTAATATTGGCATTGATTCAGTCAAAATTTAAATTCCCAGTATCATATCATTACAGTAAATAGGTTCGATAATAGTATTAAGGGTTTTCTTCCACAATATTGCAACGCCTTTAGACGGTCGACCTTCCAATATACCTTCATTTGACTTATCCTTCACACAAGCTATCCCATCAAATTTATCGTTAATTGATGTAAGAAAAGGTAGGTCATCTTTCAATAACATTATTTGCTGTAGTAATATGATATCATATTCATTCGTTAATGTTTTAACAGTTTCATCGTTGTTTCTCACAGAATTACAGTTATAAGACACAATTCTGACCATTTTACATTAATAAGAAGAATAAGAAAACAACAGATTTACAGGTCAAACTATTGTCCTTTAGACTTAGAATTATAGTATTTCCGTATCTCAACACTACTCGGCCAACATTCTGGATGCAATAACTCTTCTCTCTGTTTCATGTCAATAGTTACCTTAAATGATTTCCAATCCCTCACAAATTTAGACTCAAGTTCAGTGCAATTAAAAACTTAAACATGCAGTTCATTCTGAATATAGTCAGCTATATCACAACTATGGGTTTCTAAGTCAACATTACCTATATACATATCAGCTGTTTTAGGTGTACATTTACCTCTAAATTTAGCATTGGTAATATTCTTGGTACCTGTAACACCTTGTGGTCGTTTCCACCTCTGTTCACTCACACTATGGTTTCCTTGGTTAACTCTCGCCTGGTTCCTGCTGCCACCACCACCACTCATCAGTTTTCCATTACCAGGGTTCTGTTTCGGTTTATTTTATACCGTGGTAAAACCTTCATCAACCATTCGTTTCTTCTGAGAGAGAGAGAGAGAGAGAGAGAGAGAGAGAGAGAGAGAGAGAGAGAGAGAGAGAGAGAGAGAGAGAGAGAGAGAGAGAGAGAGAGAGAGAGAGAGAGAGAGAGAGAGAGAGAGAGAGAGAGAGAGAGAGAGAGAGAGAGAGAGAGAGAGAGAGAGAGAGAGAGAGAGAGAGAGAGAGAGAGAGAGAGAGAGAGAGAGAGAGAGAGAGACTTCTATTCAAGGAGCAAATCATAAAAAAAATATATAACAATACTAGTGAAGCATTGTACAACTAGGAATGTCCTGTGTTTTGGTGAGTGAGGAGACTATCATGACGTGACCGATTTGAATGATTAGAGTAGCAGGAGAAGTTATAATAATTATATAGGATTAACTCGGTCACCTTTCACCGGCCACTTTTCTAGGCAACTATATTCTGGAATATCTAATGCTAATATTGGAAGCTTCTATATATATGTTATTATTAGAATGTAGATCATGGTCATTATATCATTCAAATTCAGTATAGTTGTCAATTATATACATAATAGCGCCTCATAGTGCTGCCACAAACATATCTGTCGATCGAAAAATTCCAGAAATAGTTTGTACCTGTGCACTGATTCCTGTATACATTTTATGTCAAATACTCTAACCTCAAAGTCCTACATAAGTATTATCAATCGTATGTTATTGAAATACTAACCAGAACATTGCGTTTTTTATTTATTTTTTTATTTGAATGCTCAGTAATCTTTCAATTTATGCATTTTAGTCATCACGGTCATTTTCGTTATGTGTTGACCAGTTGACACGCAAAGTTTGTGAAATGTTTCACTCTTCTATCAGTATTACAACAATAAATGTTCTTCAAAGCACTCTCAGTGCATACCCCTTGACAGACTGAAACCTCCGAAATCGCCTGGTCCGGATGAGGTATATGCTAGAGTATTAAAAGAGTGCAGAGATGAGTTAAGTTACCCATTAACATTTCTATTTAACAAGTCATTAGAAACCGGTTTAGTTCCAGAAGCTTGGAAGATTGCAAATGTAGTTCCGATCTTCAACAAAGGTGATAAATCAATAGCATCCAATTACCGTCCCATTAGTCTCACATAATAATCTATCTATCTATCTACAGTATATGTTCAGGCCCAATCCCCACTTTTCCTATTTGCCTCAAGACAGAGCAAGAACAGGGAAAACACATAAACAAGGAACAAACCCAGATAAAACACAAATTCACACACAATAATAACAAGAGTAAACTGAAAGGTAATCTGGACAAAAAGTCTAAGCTTGGTATTTCCATAATTAAGTGTCTTCTTCAAGGGGAGATTTTATTTATTATTATTGTGTGTGTTATTGTTTTCGGTACACAAATGGACCGGCCGCCCACCTAAATTGAAGGCTGGCTATCGCTCGGCAGGAACAAAATCAATATATAAATGTCACTAAAGGTCTTAAAATCTCAAATGGGACTAATTATGAGGGAGAAGAGGGTCCAGAAACCCCCCCCCCCCCACCTTCATCTTAACCGCTTCAGTACGATGACGTAGTTTCAATCATATTCTGGTTACCATTGGACGATTTTCTTTAGCTTATAATCTACCTCTTGGACTCGAAGGGGTAAATGCAAACTTAATAAACTCTCTGAGTAGCACAGGTCCTTCGTAAACTGCATAACACGTCTTAAAAACGAATATATAACATGGGCATCATCGTGCTAAAGGGGTTAATCTTGCAGGTAGTCAATCAAGCACACTACAGTATAAGAGTATGTATGTTTTTACCAATGATCTTAGTTTACCCATCAACGTACAAGTGTATTTCGTTTTCTCTTACGTTTTCCGACCCATTTTCCCAACCACCACTGCGTTTCTTTATCAATCGGTCAAGCTTTGGTCATATAGGTCATCATGCGGAGTATTTCAAGCTCGTAAATGAAGAATTGTGAAAAGTGACTAGTGTAGATGGAAACGAAAGCGCGCATCTGGCTAGGATGCAGGTGCCGAGTAATGTGTTTAAGTCTTAATATTCCGCAATACATTTAATACAACAAATATACAAAGAAGGAACATTTACATTTGGTGAAAGGTTCCTATGTTTATGTAATAGGTCCTTTACTGGTTAAAGAGCTCTATCCCGTGGCCTTTAATTGGCGCCTTTAAAGGATGAGAGAGTAACATAAGCTTGGTTGTTGCTGTGTGCATGCCCAGCTGAACCGGGGGTGCCAACATTCTCGTAATTCACTCCTATAATACCTAGTGCATAATTTGTATATATACGATATCACAGACACGTTTAAGATGCAAAATATATATCATATTAGTGTACTCTTCTGTAATATTGTTGTTTAATTAGATCATTTACAGTCCTGGTATGGAGTTAGTTATTAGATGGTATATAGTACTGTAATGTTGGCATCCCTCACACCCTCTCCTCTCCCACCACCTTCACGCAGCTCACTTGGCCAGACGGCCACCCACACCGTCCATCTTCGCCGGCCTCTGCATGGATACTGTATTGTTCTCGTGTTTTCTCGCGGTTTTGTGCGGATAATGTGTTATTATTGTGTGTTACTCGCGGTATTGTGTGCGTGTTTGCTTAATTATGAAGACTGGGAAGGATTGGAGATGTCCGAAATCGTTAGAAGAGTGTTAATGGAGTCGTGATATCTACATCGAGGGAGACTACGTGACAATGGACTCAACCCTACTTTGCTTTCCGTATACCTCTAGGTAAGTTCGTGAAGGCATCGTTATGTGTGCTTTATTTGTGGCCGTATGAATAATTGTTAATGGTTTATTATGTCATCGTGGGCGTCATTTCGATCTTGCTTGGTTTTGAAGTGTAGGGTTTTAACATTTTCTTGCCGCTCCTCTCCGCCTGCATTCCCTACCTCACCTCCCTCCCACTTTCCCTCTATTACTCCCTCTTCCTGGCTCTCCCCCCTCCCTTCCTTTCTCTCCTCTCCCCTTCCCTACTCCCCCTCCTGTCCTCCCTTCTATCTCACCTCCCTCCCACTCCCTCTTCCTTTCTCTATTCCCCCCCCCTCGCTTTCCGCCCCCTCTGCTTATCCTCCTCCCTTACTGCCTCTCCTTCCCCCTTCCCCCTTCCTTCCTTCCTCCTTCCTTCCTTCCTCTCCTTCCCCCTTCCTTCCTTCCTTCCTCTCCTTCCCCCTTCCTTCCTTCCTCTCCTTCCTCTCCTATGGCGTCCAGGCCATAATAATAAGCCCAAATGGTGGAATAAAGATATTTCAAACTGCCTGCTTGCTAAAAAATTTGCTAATGATAGATTAAAATCCTCACAAAATGACGAAGAACATCACAGAAAGCCACACATCATACACATGTCTCAGATGTGATGATAATAGTGAGACGTCTGTCTGTCTGTCTGTCCGTCTGATAACTCCTCCTAGACCGTTCGACGGATTTTCACCAAACTTCACACGAACATTCGGTGCGTGAATGCGACGCTAATATAAACAAAAAATTGAATTTGTGCACTAGTTATGATTTTAAGTCTAAAATATGGTTTTACCCCCCCCCCCCCCACCCTGTACCTATTCCCAAGCAATGATGGTGGCGTTCTGTGTGTGTGTGCCCCGTTAGGGACAGCAGTGATGATGATGGTGGTGATGATGATGATTACAGTACTAGATATGATGGTGACAGTACTAGTAGTAGTGATGATGGTCATAATAGTAGTGATGATGGTGACAAGTAATGATGATAGTTGTAGTGATAATGATGACAGTAGTGATGATGGTAGTGACGATGGTGTGAGTATTAGTGATGATGGTGAGTAGTAGTGAGGATGGTGAAAGTTGAAGTGATTATGACAATAGTTGTGATGATAAAGATCATAGTAATGGTGATGATGGCAGTAGTAGTGATGATGGTGATAGTATGATACATGATGGTAATACTTGTGACAGTAGTAATGATGATGGTTATAGTAGTAGTGATAATGTTAACATTAGTAATGATGATTGTAAGATGGTGGTGATGATGGTTTATAGTTGTAGTATCAATGATGATAGTAGTGATTAAGATGGTAGTGACAATGGCGACAGTAGTAGTGATGATGGTGAGTAGTAGTGATGATTGTAATTGTAGTAGTGATGATGATCATAGTACAAAGGAGTACAAAGGAAATCAAGCAACAACAGATCTAGTGGCCCTTCTAGGTTGCTTGTCCTCCAAAACACTGAGGATCAAGTGTCCAAACAGTGGTTTAGAGTGGGTAAGGGAACATTGGAAAGGGAATTACTGCCCTGGAACTAATGTCCGTGGCAGGATTAGGAAGTTAGTAGGGGACAGATGGGTTAGTAACTGAGGGGGGGATAAAATAAAGTTATTCATTTACAAACGCAGTTAGTCGCGGGTTTGAAGCGAGATATTTGTCTAGGCGGAGTTTAAATGAATCAACGGTGCTGCAGTCTATAACGTTTCGGGGAAGCCCATTCCACAAGTTGACAACTCGATTGAAGAAGAAATTCTTAGATTCGTGTGAGTTAAAAGATTTACCAATAATTTTGCAACCGTTTCCCCGCGTGTAATTAGATTGGTCGATAGTGAAGTACTTACTACAGTTCATATTGTCGATGCCTTTGATGATTTTGAACACTTGAATTAAGTCACCTCTTAATCTGCGCTGGGTTAAAGGAAATAGATTTAATTCTCTAAGACGCTCTTCGTATGGTTTGTTCTTTAGGCTAGGTATCATTTTGGTAACTCTACGTTGAACTCGTTCTAGCTTGTTTATATCTTTTTGGTAATAAGGGCACCAGGATTCAACGCAGTATTCCAGAAGAGGGCGGACTAAGGAATTGTAAAGGGTTAGGATAACTTCTTTGGATTTATGCTCAAATGACCTGCCTATAAAGCCAATTATTTTGTGTGCCTTCTTAACAACTTCTGAACATTGTTGACTCGGTTTTAGGTTACTCGATATTGTTACTCCCAGATCGGTTTCTCTGTTTACATTCTTAAGCTGAGTGCCATTCATCGAATAGTTTGCTTTCTCATTTAGGTATCCGATATGTAGTACTTTACATTTATCCGCATTGAAACTCATTTGCCAAATTTGGGCCCAACATGACAATTTATCTAGATTGTGTTGCATATCGTCAACTTGTTCTTTTGAGAGTACGCTATTTGCAATTTTTGTATCGTCAGCAAATTTTGAGATTGTACAGGTGAAGCCCTCATCTATGTCGTTGATGTAAATTAGAAAGAGAATTGGTCCTAGTACCGATCCCTGGGGTACCCCGCTACTTACATTGGTCCATTTAGATGCCTTACCGTTTATGACTACTCTTTGCTTTCTGTCGCTGAGCCAATTTTCTATCCATTTCAACACACCGTCTTGTATTCCATGCGCTTTTAGTTTTAGCAGTAAACGTTTGTGGGGAACTTTGTCAAAGGCCTTTTGAAAATCAAGGTATATAATATCTACAGCTTTTCTCTCATCGTAGAGGTTGAGGATAGCGTGGAAGAAGTCTAGAAGGTTTGTTAAACAGTAACGTTTTTTACGAAAGCCATGTTGAGTATCTTTAAGTATGTTATTTTCCTCTAAGTGATTTACGAGTCTGTCTCGTATGACCGTTTCTAGCATTTTACATACAACTGAGGTTAAGCTAATTGGACGATAGTTACTGGGTAGGGATTTGCTGCCTTTTTTGAATATCGGTGTTACTTTGGCTAGCTTTCCACTGATCAGGCATAGTTCCAGACTGCAAGGATTTATTGAAAAGTAATGTCGTGGTTTGGAGAGCTCATCCTTAGCTTCCTTCAGAACTCTAGGCGAGATTGTATCAGGCCCAGGCGTTTTATTTACCTTGAGTTTATCTAAACAATTCAATACTTCTCTCTCTGTAAAGGTGATATTGCTTAGAACATCTGAATTATCAATCTGAATCGGCGATGGTGTAGGGATATCACTGAGGTCTTCTGTTGTAAAAACTGATGCAAAGAAGGTATTGATGGCATTACTCATTTGTACTTCGTCTTTGGTGTATTCTCCATTTTCCTCGACTAACGGTCCCAACAGTTGAAGTAACTACTTTTTTCTTTTCTTTCTGATATAACTATAGAATTCTTTCGGGTTTGTTTTACTTTGATTCGCAATATGTAACTCTAAGGTTTTTTTACTTTGCTTAATTAACTTTTTAGCTTTGCGTCGTAGCTCTACAAATTTCACCCGTTCTTCGTCATTTTGTGAGGATTTTAATCTATCATTAGCAAATTTTTTAGCAAGCAGCAGTTTGAAATATCTTTATTCCACCATTTGGGCTTATTATTATGGCCTGGACGCCGTATTTTCGATGGTATGCAGTCTTGCACTGCCTTTAGGTAAGTGGTTTCGAATAACTTCCAAGATGTATTTATGTCATTATTGTTAATTAAAAAGCCCCCGTCCAGTTTCTTTAAACATAGCTCTAACTTTATGGAAGTTTGCTTTCTTGAAATTAGGGACTTTTTCGATGCTACTATTTGGTTCGTTACTAGTAAACTTTAAAGTGAAAGTTATCGTACGATGGTCGCTGTTACTGAATTCATCACCAACATTAAATTCTCTATTAATTCTTCTTTTGTTGCAAGTACAATGTCAAGAACGTTATTACCACGGGTCGCGGTGCGAGCAAATTGATAAAGCGAACTCTCTGGCAAGCTCGTATACAAGTCATTTCCGGACTGTCAAGTAAGATTATCGCCCCACTTGGTCACAGGTAAATTAAAGTCGCCAAAAATTACGGTATCTTGTGAGTTACTTACATCTGCAATTTGTTCATAAATTTCTCGGTCAGTTTGCACTGATTGAGCTGGAGGTCTGTATATTAATGCAAGTATTATTTTTGTACCTTTATTATTATTCTTTATTAGCACAAAAGATGCGTCGACGTTCACAATTTGAGGTTTTGACAAGAGGGTAGGGTTAAGACTTTCTTTGGTGATGATGACAGTAGTCCTGATGATTGTGGCAGTTGTAGTGATGATTGTGTTTGTGATTGATGATTGTATTAGTAGTGATGATGGTAACCCATCACAGAGTTGGGTATGACGTTTTAATTTTGGGCAAAACGGCACGTCTACTTTATTAACATCATATTTCGCTACAAAATCAACCATATAGCTCAGTAACAAAGATAGAAACATGGCAACTTAACTTCAGCTGGAAAAAAATAGACTATAGTATTGTTATATATTTGTTATGATTTGCTCCTTGAATATGAGCTATATATACTCTCTCTCTCTCTCTCTCTCTCTCTCTCTCTCTCTCTCTCTCTCTCTCTCTCTCTCTCTCTCTCTCTCTCTCTCTCTCTCTCTCTCTCTCTCTCTCATAATTATGTCATATGGAAGTCTTATATATACTGAATGGGTCAGACAATGTGGATTAAAACAAAATGCTGAGCCTCAACATTACACAGAGTTAGTAAAGTAATATGAATATGATGAAAAGTTAACCGATTAATCTGAATATATTTAAACAAAGTTAGGTCCGGAAATGAGATAACACAAATTATTCATAGCATCATTTTATTACGAATGCACAACATTTTGTCGTCAACATAATACAAACAATTTGCATCCTTTAGAAGCCATTTTAGAGTGTGGGAGGCTAACAAACTTCAAAGTGTAGGCAAAAATACTTCAAGGTGTGGGCTAACAAACTTCATTGTTTGGGCGAACAAATTCCTAATGTGGGCAAATAGACCGTAAACATCTATCATATCTTAAATTATTTAATATACGGGACCGAGTGAAATAGTTCGATCGCATTATTTTATTTTACTAACTATTATGCGATCTTATTCAAATTAGGGAGGACGTCTATCAGTTATAGCGCTACAAACCATCTCAATGAACCTTAGCTAACATGACCCTTCCTAAGCAGTACAAAGCCGTCTAAATATATTTGAAATATAAAACACACATTACCGGTACTGCAATATATATATATATATATATATATATATATATATATATATATATATATATATATATATATATATACTGTATATACTGTATCTATATATATATATATACTGTATATATATATACTATATATGTATATACTGTATATATAAATATATATATATATATATATATATATAGTTATATTTATGTATAGTTATATTTATATATATATTTGTATATATATATATATATATATATATATATATATCATTCATAGTGTATATATAATACGTGTAGGCCTGATGTGTGTGTCAAAATAAACGAAAACTTTTACCTGTAGTGGGTAGACAGCAATGTTTATCCCTATCTTTACTGCATAGATGAGGAGAGAGAGAGAGAGGAGGGGGGGGGGGGGTACCCGTGATTTCTGTACAGGACAGTAGATGTGGCAACGTGTGGTATTGAGATGCCTTGGTATTGAGATGCCTTGGTATTGAGCTGGTATGGTGATGAAACCGACTGGTGAAGAAAAGGTCTGGTCATGAGATGACATGGTGTTGAGGTGACTCGTCTTGTTTGTGTGATGAGATGGCATGGTGTTGAGATGTCTAGCATCCGTTGTGGGCACTGTTTGTGGTGTTGTAGGTGCTCTCCTTTGGGATGCAGACATAACACATACCATTAACAATAGTGACTCAAGTAGTACAATAGTGTCTCAAGTAGTAACAGTGACCAGGAAAATACAAACTTGAACATATACTTAAGCTTGGACGCAGTTATAAGATTATATGAGGACAAATTAGTGCCTATGTTCATTCATGAGAGCGAAAGAGTTATATGTAACATAATTGTGAAAAGTCTAACGTGTCAGGGGAGAACAGGGATATGTTTAGAAATTCATATACTAGGTATTCACAAAATATAGATAGCCGGCAAATGATTGAAGGTATTTTATTGCAATCCTAAAGATCCATACCCAAGCCTAAGGTCGTCTAATGCTAACCAGAATGGAATAAATACTGTAGGATACACCACCTTTGAAGATGCTAACATTGATTTGGCTGTGTGTAATCAAGCCATCATAATATGGTTACAGTTTTGCATAGATACACAGGCTATACAGAACTGATGGTGATAATAAACAAACTAAATCATGAATTGCTTCGACAAGATAGCTTCAATGTAAATGTATGTAGATGATTTTGTAGCTTCATTAGTACATACATAAATATAAATACGGTTCCAATCTGACGCCCTAATAGCGGCACTCCAGCCAGCCCTGTTCAGACCTGCCTCACTTGCCAGGGTTTTTAAGGGGGGTCACCTGCTCTTTTTCTCTCGTGTTCTCTCTTTCTCTGGCTTGTATCCATTTGGCCCCATTTAGCCTACTATTTAATGCGGGCAACTATGGTAATATGTATATGGAAGATTATAACAATTATGATTACAATGTTTACATTTACATAAGATGGACTACTTTTAACCAATTCAGACTTGTACAACACTTTCAATGCCACACACCAATATTTGTTTCCAGAGTAAATAATCTTTATAAAATTATAAGAAGTTAACGGAATCGTCCAATTTTTTCGATTTAAATGTTGAAATTAACCAATTAAAATGGGGACGCATAAGAATATCAATATATATTTTATTTAAGAACTTATCTTATGATTTTGTAACTATCTGTATTTGAAGAAGTATTTTATTAGACGATGGTATGAGATTCATAAAGTATCTCTAATTATCAAGTGAGTAAAAATGTATTGAATTCGCTAGCTCCCACAAGTTCCTCCTAAACTGAATAATATCGTCCACTACAAGCTATAATATATTGTTAGCACTATTTGTTTACAAGGGGGGCGGGGTCTTTTTTTACCTGAACTGTTTCGTTGTATTAGTTTAGAGAATTCAAGACGTTTCAACCCATTAGTTTGGCGATGATAATACGCTTAACCCCATTCGGGTGTCGATGTTTTTTTTTTTTTTTGGGGGGGGGGGGGGCGAGCTATAGCGACTCTGTAACTTTAAATATATATACAGTATATATATATATATATATATATATATATATATATATATATATATATATATGACGTATTTAGTACGACTGTGTTACTTTGGTATAGGTAATTATCTGAACACATAAGCTTGGCCACTTGTACAATACATACCTTCGAGGACGGACAGGCAGGTTCTGCAGTTATCTTGTATAGGCTGATAATGGTTAAGATGATGATGATAACCCGTCCTTAAGTCTCTTCACAATGAAAGCGAATTTCTGTAAAGAGAGGTATGAGATTTACCACCAATTGATCACAGATATTAAAACATCTGCTTCGGAGTTATTTTAGTGCTTGTATTTGGTGAATATTATCAGATGTAAAGAACGACATTGTGATATACCAGTTTATAAAGATGATCTTAAATTTGGCATGTAGGGATATATATAAACATAAGATAATAGGAGACTACAGTTGGCCGATTGGGCTAAACAAGGCAGATCCCTTTCACACCCATCCCATCTCGGTGTATATAGAATTTATTCAGAAGCTATCTATCGTTTTTCAAATTGTTATAGCACTCGGTACCCTATTCCACATATACTGTATACACGAATGATCTATAGTTTTCTTAATTTCACCACAATACCAAACTCCTCCATTGAAATTAATTAATGCATATATGTGATCCACCGGGATTCGAACCTGGGTTATCACACACATATTTTTAAACACTCTAACCATTACACCACCAGGACGGTTAAAGGTTTATGCACACGCCTACGACTTATTATCCATTCTCGAATACTGGATATATAAATATTAAATGAAATGTATCGAATTTGAAGCTTTTTTTCGAGTTATATCACTATAACTGAGCATCACTAATGTTTCATGTATCGTATTTCCTCTAACGCTACGTCTCTCTACTGAATGCAAGCCTAATTTCCTCAATCTTTCTTCATTTAGAAGATTATTAATATTAGAGATAATTTTTGTCTTTCTTCATTATACTGCCTCCAAAGAATCTATGCCCATTCTGTAATAAGGACATCAAATTTGAACAGTATAATCCATATTTGGCCTCACTAACGCTAGGTAGAGTTTCCAGATTACGTCTGATGTTCTAGTCCTTGGAGTGCCACATGTAGTTGATTTCATTAACCCTCTGAGGATCGATGACGCACTTTGTTTTGTTTTTGTGTTCTGGCTATTATTTGGCGATTTTATTCAGATTAGGAAGAGTGTATGGAAGTCAGAGGGTTGGTTTAGATAGTATTTACCCTTTTAATACCTCCAGATCCTTTCTAAGCTGCATCAAATCGTCTAATGATAGCCATAATAAAACTGCTAAAACGCGTCAGAGTTTCAAGGGGTTAATTGAGTTTAGAAGTGAAGTTGGTTGGTGAAAAAATATAATAATCACGCTTCTAAATATAAAGTCAAGAACATATTTCGAAAAGTGATGCATTGATTTCTTTGTTTCAAATCACTGCTGACGATGACTTTTGACTGACTTCCCGTATTACTCACCGCAGACCCCATGGTTGGTATTCTTACACATTGATTTCCTTTCCCAGCGCCTAATATCGAGTGAATGTTGTGGGAATGAGTGTTGTTTACAAATATTACACGGAATAGCACTCCCATTTCTCAAGTTAACGTAATTTTTCAAGTTATTTCGTCCATTAACGGTTCTGTGAAGGGAAAGAATTATTTAAGAATACCGTCCCATAACTCTTGAAACCCAACCCCTGAACATAATGTTGGCTTGTGTTTGGTCTGAGAGGGGTTTCGCTCCATTAGTGTTCTAATATACTAGTTTGGGGATAATAAGAAGCTTCACCCCATTCACCCCATTAGATTTTTCTGGGCGAGCGGAAAGGACCCTGTTACTTGGAAGAAATCGGTCTTCAAAAATTATTCAAATTTAGTATAGCTGTTTTTTAAGAAAGTCTGGGCAAGTGTTTTTGTTAGACTAAGGGGCAAACAAAATGCAATCCTCGAATATGGCAGCAACAAGCCAAAACCTCAATAACAAACAAAATATCATAATTACTCCCAAGACGTCGGACCAGATGTTAAGGTATTTGTTTATTTAGGTTATAGTTGTCACAAATCTAAAAGTTATAGTATTATTGGTGTGTCCCCCTATTAAGCTAAACGATTTGTAACCCTATATATGCTGAGATCATTTGAATGGTTGTTGGTATAACTTGTAAATATGCAAGCTTATAATTGAAATCAATTTTGCACTGTATTAAGGCGAGGTATCGAAAAAAGATTCAGCAATTGAAAGTCCCGGCATAGCGCTAATATATCGTGCATTGGGCATTAAGTCAATGACATTTTATAGTTTCATAAACTAATAATTATGAAATTTATAGTTATAGTAATTGAAACGCCTTAGAACAAAAATTAAGTCTACGATAGGAGGTTAATATGATGAATAATTGGTCTTTTTACTTAACAAAAGAGTAGATTGCATATTTGCATTAAAAGTTCCAAGTCATATAGATTAATACAGAATTGTGTATGCACTTTTGATCGTATAGTATTTAATAACTGATACTTGTAACTATACATATGCCGATTTACATTGCAATTGCCTGTCTCGTAATTTCTGTTCCGTCTCTTGAATTTTATTAGACTAGGTAAAAAAATAACAAAAAATGGAAAGAGTGGGGATTGGGCTTAGGTATATAGATAGAATAAATAGAATAGATAGAATAGGTATAGTTCTAAGACTTTCTATGAATATCTCTAACCTGAGTTAACACTATCTGGCCCAACGCCTTGAGGGTTATGATATTTTGTTAAGGGGGGTCACCTGCTTTTTTTTCTCTCCTTTTCTGTTTCCCTCTTTCTCTGGTTTGTATCCATTCGGCCCCATTTAGCCAACTGTTTTAAGACTTTTATCCCCATCCAGGTGTCGATTTCTTCCTAGCGAGCGATAGCGAGCCAGCATTGTATGGAGTAATCCGGCTTCGCCGGAGACATTTTTCTATCGAAAAATGTACATATTTAGCTTGCTGTCAAAACAAAAATATTATATGCTGGCTCGCTACCGCTCGCCAGGAAAATATTGACACCTGGATGGGGGTAAACGTCTTCAAACAGTAGGCTGAATGGGGCCGAATTAATACAAGCCAAAGAGAGAGGGAAAAAAAAGAAAAAAAATGCGAGGTGGTCTCCCTTAAATGCGAGGTGGTCTCCCTTAAATGCGAGGTGGGCTCCCTTAAATAATCATTGAGGATAATGCTTGCTCTTGCCATTATCGAGCAATGTATATTAGTCTGTTCCCTAGGTTAACAAAAACGCCTTCCCAGATTCAAACTCAAATATGCCCACCCAGACCCCTTCAAATTGAGTTAGGTGACAAATTAATATGTGCCTTGCATCAAATTTAGAAATTCATTGCACATTCACTTTCCTTATTTGGCGAGAAACTGTTACTCATGATTTATTATTTGCATCGAGGTTCTATTAAAGATATAATATATTGTCACCTATAAAAACGTGAGTATCTTAATGTGATGCAAATTTAGTGTAGCTTTTAGTTTCCCATTTTGTCATTTGTAATCAGAAATCCACATATAAAAGATACAGCGTTTCGTTGAGTGACACAATATAATCTCGGGGATCCCAGATGGTATTAAGGTTAATCCAGGATTCTATACCATACCAGTTTCATGATATGTGGAGTGACCATACATGAATAACTCTACTTATCACATTCTAATATAATATACTATCACATATTTTTGTCTCTTACCGACGTCATCCAAGAACTCCTTAGGGGGACAGTGGATATTTGTTGGGTCTATTTACTTATATATTAATGTATATTTAAGTTTCCTCCTTAGACCTCCATCAAACTTATAGAAACATCCATTAGAACCCCTTCAAAATAAATGTTTAAATTTTTCGGTAGAAAATGTTCACGGCCGAAGGCCGTTTCCTCAAAATTACAGGCTCGCTATCACTCGCCACGAAAAAATTCGACACCAAAAAGGCACGAAAGGTCTTAATATTGACAAACAAATGGGGCGAAAGGTCTTAAAATCAACAAACTAATGGAGCAAGCGTCTTAAAATCCCAAAACTAATGGGGCTAAAAACGAGGGAGAAAGGGGACCAGAAAACCGGACCAACCCACCTTCAGAGTACCAATAATTCTGTTTATGCATTATATCTGTAAACATAAAACAGTGTATTCATTATTTGTCTACTAACCCGGGGAGGAAGATCTTGATGAGGAATTACTGCAGCATTATTATAAGGGGTAAAATAATCTGAAGAACAAATTTAGGCTAAAGTTGGCTTATAAAATGTTGATCATTTTATTGTGCGCTATTAAGGGAGCCCACCTCGCTTTTTGTATCTTTATCTCCCTCTCTCTTTGGCTTGTATCCATTCGGCCCCATTCAGCCTACTGATTTAAGACGTTTACCCGCATTCAGGTGTCAATATTTTCCTGGCGAGTGGTAGTGAGCCAGCATATATATATTTTTTGTTTTGACAGCAAGCTAAATTTGTACATTTATCGATTGAAAAATGTCTCCGGCAAAGCCGGATTTCTCTATACGTCTTGCTCGCTATCGCTCGCCAGGAAGAAATCAACACCTGGATGGGGATAAACGTCTTAAAACAGTTGGCTGAATGGGGCCAAATGGATACAAGCCAGAGAAAGAGAGAAAAGGAGAGAGAGCTAAAAAAGCCGGTGACCCCCCTTAATGTTTGAAGGACCTGTCGAAGGGGGGTTAGGGCTAAGGTCATATTATAGCTGTAATATACTGGTTGATTATGTCCTGTCAAGTGCTTCACATTTCATTATTGTTTGTACAAAATACATGTAATGCCCTATTAACATCAGTACTTATCAGAATTAGGTAGATATCTTAGTCTTAATATGCAATAATTAATATGGTTGTCATTTGACATCGATATACCATTAATAGAAGGAATGAAATAGCCATTCGGTAGCGAAAAATATAAATGGAGTTTTCATCTCATATATATAATTAATTAATATCAGTATAGTTCTATTTACTCCAGGGCGCATTCAAAGCTAAAAACGTCACTGACAGCAATTGCAAAGTAATACAAAATCTGAATTCAGCATCGAAAGCGATAGGAAACCCTCTGTAATGAATGTTCTATCCATACACCAACGAGCGAGGCATGCCAGACTGCTTAGGCGGCCATTTTGTAGGTTCCCTCGCTGGCCGTAAGGGGAGGGTAGGGGAGGGGAAGGGGAGAGGAGGGGAGGGGGAGGGGGAGGGGGAGGGGAAAAGATCATAGGGGTCTATAAGTATTGAACAGTCCAGAGGCTGAACGCAAAATGTGAGACAAATGTTGGGGGTGTACTGTATAGTGTGTATGTGTGTGTGTGTGTATTATAGAGTGGTTATATCTGCTTAGCTATATTCGTGTTCATTCTTTGGAGAGTTAGCTTAATTGTCTATCCCAAATCTGTTCCCTCAAAATCCTATTTCATCTTATAACATTTATCACGTAAATATCTTTGGACTTCTACAATATTTTCTAAGCATGATTTAGTGTATGCCTCTCAATATTATCTTACATTATCTTGGCTTCATTTATATAATGTATACGTCGAGATTACCTTTACTAGCTTTTCAATTAACCTAAAGGATGACAGGTTTTTCGCAGTACGTCATCTGAAGTCTTTAAACAAAATTGCATAGATTTAGAAAACTGGTTGAATCTTAAAACTTGGCGAGTGTGATTCACAAAAATTACTTGCTACCAATCCTTGAATACATTATACCACCTCTAATAGTACGTCAAGCAGCATGACATGGTAAAGCATATCATATCAAATGTTCAATAAATAATTAATTCAAAAGATTTATTAGTGAAATAGGGTTAGATTGACAGATTGATTGTGTGTTTTCCTCTTTATTTGCTTATAATTATGTTTTTAGAGTTGATTGGAAATATGCCTTGAAATACATCCAAACTCCTAATAACTAAATCTTGTACGGTCGAGGTTAATAAGTGTTTTCAGATATTTCACAAAGTTTCGGACATTGACTAATACTTTCAGGGATAAGCACTTTTCCCAGTAACTATTAAGATACCAATAACACTTTTTGAGCGAAAACCACTGGAATCTATGACAACACTTAATACCCCCGATTGAACAGTAGCTGTGCACTGCATTTCGTATTATCATTAATGTACAGTTGCCCGCATAAGTTCTGTTCACCTTCTTGATCTTAGGTAAGAAAGTAAAATAGTAGGAATGATTTGCGAGTGTGGTTACTTATTTTGATCAGTTGACTAATCAGATGAGTTAAAGGGAGGCAGACTGTTTTTCTGGACCCCCTTCTCCCTAATGTTTAGCCCCACTAGTTTTGAGATTAAGACGTTCGGCCCATTAGTTTGGCGATTTTAACACTATCCCCATTTCGTTGTCAATTTTAAGACCTTTCAAGCCATTTAGGTGTCTATTTTTTCCTGGCGAGCGATAGCAAGTCTGCAATTTTAAGAGGAAACGGCCTTCGGCCGGGACATGTTTCTACCGAAAAATGCACAAATTTGTCTTGAAGAGGGGTTTAGGGTTTAGGGAGGAAATTTAAACAAATATATGAATAAATGAATTAATAGTCCAAACAAACGGTCAGCCTCCCCTTAACCACTGCATAAGAAAGTACACTCGAAATTCAATCCTGCGCATTATATTTCCGTGTGTAAGATCACGGAGAGGAACAAAAGTGTGGTGGTGGTGGGGGGGGGGGGGGGATTGACCTTTTGTCTTCATATTCTGGAAACTATTGGACGATTCTATTGTATGTCTCTACACATTTGAGTATGTATGTATCATTATCACTTTAAGTATAGTACTGAAGAATTAATAATCCATCAAACTATTAGATTGTTTCAATATATGTTAATAACTGTGATTCCAGATGGTCATATAATATACGAGCATGCAATATTATGGTACAGTCGTAGTTACTTTAATCCGTTTCTTATCAACTGACGGTCAATTACAAAGCTACCATCAAGATTTCTCAGTTATTTTGAAGATTTCGTAGAGAAACATGGTGCTAATTATATATAAATGTTGTCTTTATATGATGCAATGATATAGTAGTTGCATATGTGTACACTAAGTATCGAACAATTAGCTACTGAGGAATTCAATATACCGCCAATTGAAATAAATACCGACTGTTAAAGATCTCTTGCCATATATTTAGGGCCAACCAACCCATATTGTCCGGTAAAACAACATTCACTACATAAACAACATTCACTACATAAACAACATTCACTACATAAACATCATTCACTACATAAACAACATTCACTACATAAACAACATTCACTACATAAACAACATTCACTACATAAACAACATTCACTACATAAACAACATTCACTACATAAACCACATTCACTACATAAACCACATTCACTACATAAACAACATTCACTACATAAACAACATTCACTACATAAACAACATTCACTACATAAACAACATTCACTACATAAACAACATTCACTACATAAACAACATTCACTACATAAACAACATTCACTACATAAACAACATTCACTACATAAACAACATTCACTACATAAACAACATTCACTACATAAACAACATTCACTACATAAACAAAACATAGAGAGGGTTTCTGTCTTCTAGCCTTAAATATAGATATGTGGACACATGCTATATTAACATATATATACCTTCCCTCTCAGCCATTACATTATGTATACCCGGTACATACATACATACATTATTGAGAACTTAATGAACAAAATCATTAAGGGAGCCCACCTCGTTTTCGTTTTCTCTCTCTCTCTCTCTCTCTCTCTCTCTCTCTCTCTCTCTCTCTCTCTCTCTCTCTCTCTCTCTCTCTCTCTCAAACAACATTCGTGGGAGACTCGATGATACGTGGTCAGCTCACAGAGTTTTGCGCCAGGGCACCTAAGACCAGGAAGCGTTTTTGTATCCCTGGTGGTGGTGTGGATGACGTAGTTGCAGCAGTTGACGAAGTATCAAAGCTGGCCCCTGCTAATGCAATGTACGTCATCCACGTTGGATCCAACGATGTACAGCGAACCCGGTCGGAAGATTTGCTTTTAAAGTACCAGCAGCTGATCAAGTCGTTTAAGGAGAAGTCATCAAGGATCATCGTCTCAGGAATCGTCCCCCGGTTCGGTGTAGAGAGCCGATTTTACAACCTAGCCACCAGCACAAATCGTTGTCTAGCAAACCTCTGCAGGAAGGAGAACGTGGGATTCGTCGACACCTGGGACAATTTCTACTACGATGACTATTTGTTTTCGGACGATGGAGTTCATCTGAACCAGGTGGGAGCAGCGCGTTTTGGGCGTCTTCTCAACGATGCGGTGAAGGATTTTCGGAGAAGAAATCGACTCAGCACAGGACAACCAGGAAGGAGGACCGAAGACAGCGAGGACGGCAATCTACAAAGGAATTAAATACTAATCCGTCAAGAACCGCGAATTTGGATAAAGCTCCACCAACACGACCCAAATTCAAAACCGTCAGGGATAACGACCGAGGACCGAGGACAGCCATGAATGTAAATGTAGATCCGACCAGAACCAAAAATTCGATGAAAGAACGATCTGCGAGTTCTAAAACCGCAACTTTAAAGGTTTTCTATGCAAACGCTCGTAGCATACGCAATAAATTTTCAGATTTAGAGGAACTAGTGTTTACAGAAAATTATGATGTGATTGGCATAACAGAATCTTGGCTCAATACACAAGATAGAGACTTTTTAGCAGAGTATTCACTTCCCGGTTATGTAATGTTTGAGAACAGCCGAATAAATAAAAATGGAGGTGGCGTTTTATTTTATATCAAAGAAAGTCTTAACCCGACCCTCGTGTCAAAACCTCAAATTGTGAACGTCGACACATCTTTTGTGCTAATAAAGAATAATAAAGGTACAAAAATAATACTTGCGTTAATATACAGACCTCCAGCTCAATCAGTGCAAACTGACCGAGAAATTTACGAACAAATTGCAGATGTAAGTAACTCACAAGATACCGTAATTTTTGGCGACTTTAATTTACCTGTGACCAAGTGGGGCGATACTCTTACTTCACACTCCGGACATGACTTGTATACGAACTTGCAAGAGAGTTCTCTTTATCAATTTGTTCGAATGCCGACCCGTGGTAATAACGTTCTTGACATTGTACTTGCAACAAAAGAAGAATTGATAGAGAATTTGAATGTTGGTGATGAATTCAGTAACAGCGACCATCGTACGATAACTTTCACTTTAAAGTTTACTAGTAACGAACCAAATAGTAGCATCGAAAAAGTCCCTAATTTCAAGAAAGCAAACTTCCATAAACTTAGAGCTATGTTTAAAGAAACTGACTGGAGCTTTTTAATTAACAATAACGACATAAATACATCTTGGAAGTTATTCGAAACCACTTACCTAAAAGCAGTGCAAGACTGCATACCATCGAAAATACGGCGTCCAGGCCATAATAAGCCCAAATGGTGGAATAAAGATATTTCAAACTGCCTGCTTGCTAAAAAATTTGCTAATGATAGATTAAAATCCTCACAAAATGACGAAGAACGGGTGAAATTTGTAGAGCTACGACGCAAAGCCAAAAAGTTAATTAAGCAAAGTAAAAAGACCTTAGAGTTACATATTGCGAATCAAAGTAAAACAAACCCGAAAGAATTCTATAGTTATATCAGAAAGAAAAAAGTAGTTACTTCAACTGTTGGACCGTTAGTCGATGAAAAAGGAGAATACACCAAAGACGAAGTACAAATGAGTAATGCCCTCAATACCTTCTTTGCATCAGTTTTTACAACAGAAGACCTCAGTGATATCCCTACACCATCGCCGATTCAGATTGATAATTCAGATGTTCTAAGCAATATCACCGTTACAGAGAGAGAAGTATTGAATTGTTTAGATAAACTCAAGGTAAATAAAACGCCAGGACCTGATACAATCTCGCCTAGAGTTCTAAAGGAAGCAAAGAATGAGCTCTCCAAACCACTGACATTACTATTCAATAAATCCTTGCAGTCTGGAACTATGCCTGATCAGTGGAAGCTAGCCAACGTAACACCGATATTCAAAAAAGGCAGCAAATCCCTACCCAGTAACTATCGTCCAATTAGCTTAACCTCAGTTGTATGTAAAATGCTAGAAACGGTCATACGAGACAGACTCGTAAATCACTTAGAGGAAAATAACATACTTAAAGATACTCAACACGGCTTTCGTAAAAAACGTTCCTGTTTAACAAACCTCTTAGACTTCTTCCACGATATCCTCAACCTCTACGATGAGAGTAAAGCTGTAGATACTATATACCTTGATTTTCAAAAGGCCTTTGACAAAGTTCCCCACAAACGTTTACTGCTAAAACTAAAAGCGCATGGAATACAAGACGGTGTGTTGAAATGGATAGAAAATTGGCTCAGCAACAGAAAGCAAAGGGTAGTCATAAACGGTAAGGCATCTAAATGGACCAATGTAAGTAGCGGGGTACCCCAGGGATCGGTACTAGGACCAATTCTCTTTCTAATTTACATCAACGACATAGATGAGGGTCTCACCTGCACAATCTCAAAATTTGCTGACGATACAAAAATTGCAAATAGCGTACTCTCAAAAGAACAAGTTGACGATATGCAACACAATCTAGATAAATTGTCATGTTGGGCCCAAATTTGGCAAATGAGTTTCAATGCGGATAAATGTAAAGTACTACATGTCGGATACCTAAATGAGGAAAGCAAACTATTCGATGAATGGCACTCAGCTTAAGAATGTAAACAGAGAAACTGATCTGGGAGTAACAATATCGAGTAACCTAAAACCGAGTCAACAATGTTCAGAAGTTGTTAAGAAGGCAAACAAAATAATTGGCTTTATAGGCAGGTCATTTGAGCATAAATCCAAAGAAGTTATCCTAACCCTTTACAATTCCTTAGTCCGCCCTCTTCTGGAATACTGCGTTCAATCCTGGTGCCCTTACTACCAAAATGATATAAACAAGCTAGAACGAGTTCAACGTAGAGTTACCAAAATGATACCTAGCCTAAAGAACAAACCATACGAAGAGCGTCTTAGAGAATTAAATCTATTTCCTTTAACCCAGCGCAGATTAAGAGGCGACTTAATTCAAGTGTTCAAAATCATCAAAGGCATCGACAATATGAACTGTAGTAAGTACTTCACTATCGACCAATCAAATTACACGCGGGGAAACGGTTGCAAAATTATTGGTAAATCTTTTAACTCGCACGAATCTAAGAATTTCTTCTTCAATCGAGTTGTCAACTTGTGGAATGGGCTTCCCCGAGACGTTATAGACTGCAGCACCGTTGATTCATTTAAATTCCGCCTAGACAAATATCTCGCATCAAACCCGCGACTGACTGCGTTTGTAAATGAATAACTTTATCCTCCCCTCAGTTACTAACCCATATGTCCCCTACTAACTTCCTAGTCCTGCCACGTTAGTGGCAGGGCAGTAGTTCCCTTTCCAATGTTCCCTTACCCACTCTAAACCACTGTTTGGACACTTGATCCTCAGTGTTTTGGAGGACAAGCAACCTAGAAGGGTCACTAGACCTGTTGTTGCTTGATTTCCTTTGTACTCCTTTGTACTCCTTTGTACTCTCTCTCTCTCTCTCACCTGGATGTGGATAAACGTCTTAAAACAGTAGGATGAATGGGGCCGAATGGGTACAAGCCAGGGAAAGAGAGAAAATGAGAGAACAAAAGCAGGTCACCCCCCTTAATACACTTGCATTTATCTTTATCTTGAGCTACGAGCGTTTTGTAAGCACATAATATTGTCTGTTATGAAATCGTGATTTTAATGTGACTCAGATACATGGGATTAAGAAATGTTTATAATATGATAGTGCAAATTTCAGCTTCATATTTTCTACGATAACCATAAATGATATAAAAAACAATACTACATCACAGTATAAGGATAACTAATAGAATCCTTCTTAACCCTTTGTTTTTACCATAGATCCTTCTTAAATGAAATACTTCAAAGTCTGTTAATTGCCAGAGATCCTTCCTAAACTGACTAATATCGATTAGTAGTAGCCACAATAAATAAATAAAACGTCACCGATACAGAAGGGGTTAAAGCATCCCAAGAGCTCATTGATGCCAAAAATAATATATTCTGTTTTTGTTTTTTGTTTTTTTCTTTTTCTAAATTATATGTTTTAGGTACAGTTTTCAAGACATCAACTTGGGACAATTGGTGTGGTTGAGTGAGCGTATTTCAGGTGTTCACACTTTTGTATATAATTTGAAGGAGATGTTGAGATTACCCATTTGTAATATCGTTGCCTGAAGAGTGTAAACTATACAATACTATACATTGACCTGTTATAGTGATTAAATGCAGTCAGCTCTCCATAGCATTTATCCCACTTTCATGTCTTGGTAACTGTACATTAGTAGCTATTGTTCAGAACTGTTTCATTATATTGATAGGCTTAGGCACCGAATGCAGGCAACCAATTTTAATAATAATTTGCCTGTGTCGTTTGACACATAGAAATTATTGATTAATATACTGTAAGTTTAGCTGTTTAGGTGAGTCTCATCCAAAACTGAGTATAATCGTCTGGCAATAATTAAAAAGTAATGCAAAAACTCGAATCCAGCTTTGAGGGGATAAGTTAATCCCATTAAGGGGGAAGGTATATTTGTTGGTCTATGATTTCATATATTTATTATTATTATTTTGTTTAGTTGCCTCCCTACGTCACCTCCATCAAATTTTAAACAAAACATCCATTAGATCGTACTTATAGATTAATTTGTACATTTTTCGGCAGAAAAATTTCCCGGCCAATGGCCGGTTCTTTCAAAATTACTGACTCACTATCGTTCACCAGGAAAACAAATTAGACACCTAAAAACCCCGAATGGTCTTAATACTGACAAGGAAAGGGGGTGAAAAGTCTTAAAATTGACAAACTAATGGAACAAACATTATAAAATCTGACCACTAATGGGTTTAAACATGAGGGAGGGAGAAGGGGGTCTAAACAAAACGACCCATCTCCCCTTAATCTATCATTACTATCTCTGCGACAATGAGAGAGGCATGCCAGGCTGTCGAGGCGGCCATCTTGTAGGATGAGGGGGGGGGGGGGGCTAGGAGGGGGTCTATAAGTATTGAACAGTCCAGCGGCTAAAGACAAAGTAAGGGAATTATTTTTGGGTATACATTGTGTGTGTGGGGGGGGTGTATATATGTATGTAAGTGAAGGTGTGTGTATAATAGTAATAATAATAATAATCTATCTATATCTGTATACTCGGACACATACCCCATTGTTTATGTTTATATCTGTATACTCGGACACATACCCCATTGTTTATGTTTATTGTGGGTAATAATGCATCTAATAATTGGTTCATTGGTTGGTGTAAATGTGTGCGTGTCTTATTATTCATTGATTCTATCTTATTAACTGAATATATTTACAACTTTAAATAACTTTCACACAAATGTTAATACCCATGTCCCATAAATGTTAATACCTATGTCCCATAAATTAATGTTTAAATTTAAGTATAGATTATCCTATTTGCTTCTGAATCGTAGCTCACATTATTCTTATAACTTAACTTTACTAGTTTACATATTCCTAAAATAAAGCAGGATTTACACAATGCGTAGGTGGAGGTCTATTACGAAACTGCATAAATCAACCCTCTCAAGTTCCGATAACGCATTTCTTTTCTGTTTACTGGATATAATTGGACGACTTTATTCAGATTAGAAAGGTTATAATTATGGAAGTCAGAATTTTAATTGAAGATAGTCTTTACTATTTGAATTCCCACAGATCCCTCCTAAGCTGTATATAATTGTTTGATGATAAGCTAGAATCAACTCTAAAAATATTAATAATCCTGAAGGGGTTAATAGAGCAATTAAAATCTTAAGACTTAGTGAATGTGATCAGCCAAGATTATTTTTTAACAATATTTGATTGCCTCATTCACAGTAAGAGAAGTATATTATATAAAGTAAAATCTAATATTTAGGCTATTTATGTCATCCTAAGTCATTAAGGAATATCATGTAACCAAAATGTTTAAGCATTTTATGTTCTAAAGAACAGGATTTGACGTGCAGTCATGACATGAATACTTGATCACCATTTAATGATACAACAAGAATGCAAACAGTAACTAGTGAACTCCAGTAATCCAAACTTGTGGCTCAAACAGTTGATCAGAATTGTTCGCCCGTGTATCATAATATTGCGTTCACAAAATGTCCGGGGATTCCTGTCCACGACTGTACATTCTTAATTATCTGGCATACGATTCACTCCTTGCCGCCCAAATAATGTCAATGCAAGATTTTACACCTGCATATATATATATATATATATATATATATATATATATATATATATATATATATATATATATATAAAGACAGGCATAGCATTATATCATAGTGCCTAATTATTACCAGGGCTTGATGGTTGATGTAGAGGAGGTGAGGGTGGTTGTAAACATGATGATGGATATTGTGTGTAGAGGGGAAGGAGGAGAGGGTGGTAATAGTAAGTGTGATGATGGTGATGAAGGTAGTGAGGGTGGGTATGGAGGGAGTGCTCATGACCAGGGCGATTATGAAGGTGACGATGATAAGGTATACAGTATGTGATGAAAGTATATAAGGATAATAAAGTGTTGTTATGTGTAATGAATATGTGAAGCAGTTAAAGGTGAAATAAAGAGTTTAAATAGGTTAGAATGATTGTACTCGAAATTGTGTTTTTGAGTTGTTTGAAGTTTTTGTGTAAAATATTATGCAAGTATTCTATCACTATCATTCTACACAACCTGTACATTATGCAAGTATTCTATCACTATCATTCTACACAACCTGTACATTATGCAAGTATTCTATCACTATCATTCTACACAACCTGTACATTATGCAAGTATTCTATCACTATCATTCTACACAACCTGTACATTATGCAAGTATTCTATCACTATCATTCTACACAACCTGTACATTATGCAAGTATTCTATCACTATCATTCTACACAACCTGTACATTATGCAAGTATTCTATCACTATCATTCTACACAACCTGTACATTTTTCACTTTCAGTATTAGGACAGTATTCTTAATTTCCTTCTGGTTATTAATAGACGAGTGTTTACAGCTAAAGAAGGACCTAAGGCAATAATAGGTGTCAAACTTATCTCAATTATAGCGTTAACTCCTATACACTCTTCCTTAATTTAATAACATCGTCTGATTGTAGATGGAACATAATAAACGAATACGTCTTACATACAGCTTGACGGACATGGTTAAGGGGAGGCAGACCGTTTATTTGGTCTATTAATTAATTAATTTATTAATTTTGTTAGCTCCCTCCCTAGACCTCCATCAAGCTTAGAAAAACACCCCCTAGACTCCCCTTCAAGATAAATTTGTACATTTTTCGGTAGAAAAATTTCCCGGCCGAAGGCCGGTTCCTCTTAAAATTGCAGGCTCGCTATTGCTCGCCAGGAAATAATCGACACCTAAATGGCACAAAAGGTCTTAAAATTGACAACGAAATGGGGCGAAAGGTGTTAAAATCGCCAAACTAATGGGCCGAACGTCTTATAATCTCAAAACTAGTGGGGCTAAACATTAGGGAGAAGGGTGTCCAGAAAAGCAGTCTGCCTCCCCTTAAATACCAAAATGCCCTTGGTTTTATATATTGAATCTACAACGATACAGAGAAGGGAAAGGCAGTTCGGACTCTATAATTGGCCTTATTTTACATTGTTGATAATTATATTTAGCCATATCCGTATAGGATGAGGCTATTCTTAACCCTTTGAGTACCAGCGACGTGTGTTATAATCTCATTCTAGCTACATTTAGACGATAGTATGCAGATTAGGAAGGTAATGTGGTAGTTATAAAGGAAGGTTGAGATTATTTGAAGCCTTATTACTGCTAGAGGTCCTTCTTAAGCTGAATACTTTCGTCTAATAGTTGGCAGAATATGATGAAAAGGACGTCCCTGGTACTGAATGGGTTAATGTTATTTTGGGTATCAAGGAACAATTCTCTGCACAAAATAACCTCAGAACACAAGGAAGCCAGAGGGTATAGATTGAGATCATTGTAGCGCTACCTTCTTTCCCTCATCTATATGAAGTAAAATGTCAAAAGGGCCATATGAAGAGGGTTAAGGGGGCCCACCTCGTTTCTCTCTCTCTCTCTCTCTCTCTCTCTCTCTCTCTCTCTCTCTCTCTCTCTCTCTCTTTCCCTCTCTCTCTAGGTTGTATCCATTCAGCCTACTGTTTTAAGACGTTTATCCCCATTCAGGTGTAGATTTTTTTCCTGGCGAGCGGTAGCGAGCCAGCATATATAAAAAAAAATAGAACAGCAGGCTAAATTTGTACATTTTTCGATAGAAAAATTTCTCCGGCGAAGCCGGATTTCTCCATTAAATGCTGGCTCGCTATCGCTCGCCAGGAAGAAATCGACACCTGAATGGGGATAAACGTCTTAAAATAGTAGGCTGAATGGGGCCGAATGGATACAAACCAGAGAACTAGAGAATAGAAAAAGTTGGGGAAAAAAAGCATTAATAGCGTTGGGCAGATGTGGTCTATTATATACACATTGTCTTGCAATCGTAGGGCTCTGAGATGTAACAAACCTTTTCGGTTTCGCTCGCCAGAAAAAGATCAAACTCTAAACAGCACAATAGATCATGAAATGCACAAATAGATGAGGCGAAAGGTCTTTAAATCGCCAAACTAATGGGCGAACGTTTTAAAATCTCAAAATTAATGGGGCTAAACGTGAGGGAGAAGGAAATCCTGCTAAAACACCCTTTTAATAGAAATGTCTACTGTAATAGTAACCATATTATATAATGAAATACTGTGCCACGGGCTACTAATGATCGTGTTTTGGGTCTGTTTGCTGTAAGTAGGCGAACAATCATGATCTTTATCCTCTGTAACTCAAAAAGGGCTGGAGCAAATTGGCTGTAAATTTCTACATATATTCTTTGACTGACTCTTCCCAAATTGTAGAAATATTAGCTCGATTACTCTAGTCGTTTTTGAGTTACAGAGGTTAGCGGTCATGATTTATCGCCTACTTACAGCGAATAAACTATAGGATAGTTAGGAAATAGGGTAAAGTGTAACCAATACCTCATTAACACAATTTTCTTGGTTAAGGGGAGGCAGACCGTTTTTCTGGACCCCCTTCTCCCCATTGTTTAGCCCCACTAGTTTTGAGATTATAAGACGTTCGGCCCATTAGTTTGGCGATTTTAACACCTTTCGCCCCATTTCTTTGTCAATTTTAAGACCTTTTGTGCCATTTAGGTGTCGATTATTTCCTGGCGAGCGATAGCGAGCTTGCAATTTTAAGAGGAACCAGCCTTCGGCCGGGAATTTTTTCTACCGAAAAATGTACAAATTTATCGTCGTTTTTTTTTCTTCTAAGCTTGATGGAGGTCTAGGGAGAGGAAACTAAAAAAATATATATGAATAAATGAATTAATAGACCAAACAAACGGTCTGCCTCCCCTTAACTATATGAGAAAGTAAGGCTTAATATGGCTACTACCTTTATCTAATTCTATACCTCGCCCTTATCTCGTAAAACCTGCACTATGGCTGATGGACATCCTATCGCTATTGGTTTCCATAAAGAACTGAAGGGGAGGCAGTTAGTGTTTCGAGTCCTCCTTCTCCCTCATGTTTAGCCCTATAGTTATGAGATTTCAAGACATTCGCCTCATTAGTTTGGCGATTTTCAGACCTTTTGCCCCAATTATTTGCCAATATTAAGACCTTTCGTGCCATTTAGGTGTCGATTTTTTTCCTGGCGAACAATAGCGAGCCTGTATTTGAAGAGGAATCGGCCTTCGGCCGGGACATTTTTCTACCGAAAAATTGTGGGTGTTTTTTAAAGTTTGATAGAGGTTTAGAGAACAAACTAAACCACCTCCTTAAACCATTGAGCCGAACCAGTTAATTATGCTGCACAATACCGTCTGAGCTCCCTTAATGAACTGAAATGAAAGAATGGCTATGCATGCCATACTTACATACGGAGATGGGAATTTAAAAAGACAAAGAATGCCGATGGTGCTCAAAATATTTGTTCTGACAATAAAGTTATATAGGAAAGTCGGTTCCGTAGATTCTAAAACTAAAACATTTGTAAATTTTAATGTCGCTTTTCATTTGTGATCTTGCGTATTCTCTGACCCACAATAATATAACAGACTAAACACACATAACAAAGTCACTCCAACAGCTTACTCTATATCCGGTTCCATAGGGATTGGGCCCATACGGAATATACGGAATGGGCCCATACGGGATTGGGCCCACGGGATTGGAACCTAACCTAACCTAACCTAAGTGGGCCCAATCCCGTATGGGCCCAATCCCTTGGTCACCTCTATATCCAACACTCCTTCTCCCCTCTCTACACTCTTCAGAAACTTAGGAAAAGTAGAATGTAGAATTGAGGTGCCGTTGTAAAGGCTTATCCCTCAATACCTTCATCTGATCTGATGTGAAGTTCTAGTACTGGGAATACGTATTACTACCTACTGTATGCTTATATAGAATTACATTTCTACAACTCGTAATAGCCTATGTTGAGTATACAAAACATCTCAAACCCCTCAAATGTGTATTCATCAATATCGAGGAGAGAAAAGTAGACATATAAACAATTTTAAGCGATATAAGATTTGTAAAACCTTAATAAGTAAGCAATGGATCCAATGTAATGTTTGTATGTATATATATATATCATACAATACCTAAGCCATACATCAAATATTGCTCAATAGTCCCTCTCTATAATTTGGCATTAATAAGAATGGATCCACGTTTAAGGGGAGGTATTTAGTTTGTTCCCTATACCAACATCAAGCTTAAAATTACACCCCCTTGAGTCCCTTTCAAGATAAATTTGTACATTTTTCGGTAGAAAAATGTCCCGGCTAAAGGCCGGTTCCTCTTAAATTACAGGCTCGCTATCGCTCGCCGGGATAAAATCGACACCTGAATGGCACGAAAGGTCTTAATATGGGGTGAAAGTTCTTAAAATCGCTAAACTAATGGGGCGAACGTTTTATAATATCAAAAGCAATGGGGCTAAACATGAGGGAGAAAGGGGTCAAGAAAAAATCCCTCGAGTGGAGATCTCCCCTTAAGTAAATTTGCCGTGACTACCGTTTGTAATGCACCAGTTATATACGGTACTCCGCTTCGGAAGAAAGATAAAATCGCCTGAATCAATTATTCTGACTGTGACAAATGAGCGAGGTCTGTCAGGCTGTCGAGGCGGCCATTTTGTAGGATCCCTCGCTTACCGTAGAGGGGAGGGGAGGGGAGGAGAAAGGGGAGGGGGAGGGGTCATAGGGGGTCTATAAGTATTGAACAGTACAGAGGCTGAGGGCAAAGCAAGGGAATAATGTTGGGGCATACATTGTGCGCGCGCTTAAGTAAGTGTGTGTGTGTGTGTGTGTGTGTGTGTGCGTGTGCGTGTGCGTGTGTGTGCTTACTCTAGTTGTATTGCGGGAGTGAGCATGCTCGTTATTTCCCGCCTCCTATATGTGTAGGTAAAATATGTATCGTTGGAATGGCTGTTGATGTGTGTGTAGTCTGTATTTTTAGCCAATTGGCGACATCGGAAACGAAGGCTTAGGGTGGATCTGTATGGTACCATTCTCACTATAGACGGTACCGTCTCGCCCGAAGGCTTAGGTAGCCATCAGCTTAGGTGAACCATATGATACCCATCTCGCCTTGTACCATTTTTGCCAACCCCAGATGGGACGTCACAACGTCCACTTATTCCAGGTACCTATTTACAGCTAGGTGAACTGAGGCTAACACATGAAAGGAGACAAGCCCAATTTGTCTCCGCCCGGCCGGGGATTGAACCCCCGACCCCTCGTGTGTGAGACGAGAGCTCTACCTACTAGGCTACGGGCTGCGTGTGTGTGTGTGTGTGTGTGTGTGTGTGTGTGTGTGTGTGTGTTGTACGAGTGTTTATTTAACTATTATGTCTGATATATAGCTTTGAATTTCATCCTATGCTTAATTTCGTCTCACAAATGTTTGTTTCATTCTATATCACAACCACCTAAATATTCTTATCAAGAACCTGTAATTTTAAGAGTAACCGGGACATGTTTCTACCGATACATTTACTGGGGGGGGGGGGGGGGGGTTTCTAAGCTTGTTGGAGATTTAGCGAGGAAATGACCAAATTAATGAATACATGAATTAATAGAAAAAAAAAAAAAAAAACACTAGCCCCTTAAATTGCATTATCTGAGTTAGATATGTATACTGTATACTGTACAGTCGCGCTAATACGTAATGTCTCGGCACCAAGTATGTTTTGATCAATAATTGGTATCAGCAATGTCTAAGCTTCATTTCTTCATATTGAGTGAAATATACAAACATGTTCCTACACTTACCCACCATATTCAACATCTGACAGACTTTAATACAACACAGAGCAACCCAAACGTAAGGACAGCTGAGACATGACTTATTAGCGCGACCGTACATGCATAGAGATTCCTGAGAGTAGTTACAGCAAATGATGGAAGATGTAAACAGATAAACCTGAACCCAAAATGATGTAAATCATCTTGAGCAATCCCTATAAATAAATATAGTAAATAAAGTAATAGAAGCAATTGGCAAATACATACATCAAGGCTAGGATGTAAGGCTAACTCTGGTCTGAAACTTCAAACGATAGATTTGCATGGGATGGAGTGCTTGCAGTAAACAGAGCTCTATTATAAGTATTAAGATACCTGTCTTTAAAAATTAACAGTGTAATATCACTATGTCCTCCCCGTACTAATTTGTGAATCAGATATATCTATATTCTATCTATCTATATATATATTCAGGCCCAATTCCCACTTTTCCCTTTTTTTAGGGGGGGGGGGGAGTGACCGACTCAAGACAGAGCCATCATAGGGAGAACACCAAAGAAAATAATGAACACTCACAAACAAAACGCAAATTCACACACATCTACATAAGAGCCTCTAGCAGGTAAACTTATGAGTGTTCAAAGAGGAAAGGGGAAGATAATGTTAGACATAATTTGGAGAATCCACATGAAAACCTCTTGGGTACGATACCATTCAAATAGGCGACATGCTCATTACAATGCAAAAGAGGAAGTAGCAGACCATATATTCTAAACAGATGATAACAGATTAACAATCAGTGCGACAGAATGGGAAGTTAGAGATGAAGCTTGGATAATAGGTAAACTGAGAACCAGATGGAGGGATAACGTTAGAAAGTTTGCTGGAGTAGGATGAAGAAGACTAATATCTTACCAGTTAGCCTGGACAAGGACAAGTTTGGGAGAGGCTTTTCTGCTTCAATTGGTTTACTACATAATATGCATGCAAGTTTAAAGACCACTTTATCCACAGATAATACTTGTTCAGTCTCACGTCCTAAATGGCGGCATTAAGACAACATTATGATGATACCAGCTCTGATGATGATGATAATTATAATAATGGAACAAGATGCATCAGATCTTAATACTTGGTGAATTGCCTTTTAACAACTAATGCATAACTATTATAGCCTAAGAGAGGAAAAGAAGACAATTATCTAGTGCTTGGAAATATTTGTTAAATATGAAGATGGAGATCAGTAAGGTAAGGCAGAAAATGTCAACTTTATAGTAATATTTCGTTCAGGAGATATCAGTGGAATGCAATGTTGCTAACATGAGTCAATAATAGTCAATGTGTGTGTGAACTTCATCTTTGTGCATGGTATAAGTCAAAACGGCCAAGCTCCAAAACGGGCACAATTTGACATTATTTAGATATAAGAGAAAGATATTGTTACATCTATCTGTAACTATTTGGTTAACTTTTCTACGTTCTAGCAATATATAAATATATATATATATATATACACACACACACACTGTATATCACATAGGCCTACACACATTGCACGACTTTAGAATACTTTTTTGTTTTTATTATTCTATTTGTTGTTTTCAAAGCTTTCTATCAAATGTTTTGGCGTAAGTTTTCTGGAATTATCGGTAAATTAGTGAAGGTTTCCAAATGGTTTCAAATTATTATTGATATTCTATGAACGGGTTACAGGCAAAGTGATCAATAATGGACACACACGTATGGCATAATGTACAGTGTGTGATTGTTTAAGGGGGGTCACTGGCTTTTTGTATCTTTCTCTCCTTTTCTCTCTTTCCCTGGCTTGTATCCATTCGGCCCCATTCAGTCAACTGTTTTAGGACGTTTATCCTCATCCACATATCGATTTCTTCCTGGCGAGCGATAGCGAGCCAGCATTGTATGGAGAAATCCGGCTTCGCCGGAGACCTTTTTCTATCGAAAAATGTACGAATTTAGCTTGCTGTCCAAAAAAATCTATATATATGCTGGCTCGCTACTGCTCGCCAGGAATATATTGACACCTGGATGGGGGTAAACGTCTTAAAACAGTAAGCTGAATGGGGCCGAATGGATACAAGCCAAAGAGAGAGGGAGAGAAAGAGAAAAAAAGCGAGGTGGCCTCCCTTAACCCTATTTGGTCTGATGGAGATGTTTTTGGACATCACCCGTTTTGATCCATTAGTTACCAGGGTTTTAGACGTTTCACCCCAATAAGTAGGTTATAATAAGACGATTCACCTCTTTCAGTAGTTGATCTTTTTCTCGTCAGAAGAGATAGCGAACCTGTATTAAAAAGAAATCGGCCTTTGGATTTGAACATTTTTTCTATTGATTTTGTTTTATATGTAGCCCTACAGTATACAGTACACGTATGTTTTAATGTGAAGGATGTCTGCGGAGGTGTTTATATGTAGGCCTACAGTATACAGCACACATATGTTTTAATTTGAAGGATGTCTGCGGAGGTGTTTTTTGTTAACCTAGGGGACAAACTACGATACATCTCTAGAAAAGTGCAAAAACAAACAAAATCCTAAATTAATTCTATAATAAAATATAGTATCCCACAAGACATCAGATAGTGTTTATTATATAGTATCCCATAAGACATCAGATAGTGTTTATTATATAGTATCACACAAGACATCAGATAGTGTTTATTATATAGTATCCCACAAGACATCAGATAGTGTTTATTATATAGTATCACACAAGACATCAGATAGTGTTTATTATATAGTATCACACAAGACATCAGATAGTGTTTATTATATAGTATCACACAAGACATCAGATAGTGTTTATTATATAGTATCCCACAAGACATCAGATAGTGTTTATTATATAGTATCCCACAAGACATCAGATAGTGTTTATTATATAGTATCCCATAAGACATCAGATAGTGTTTATTATATAGTATCACACAAGACATCAGATAGTGTTTATTATATAGTATCCCACAAGACATCAGATAGTGTTTATTATATAGTATCACACAAGACATCAGATAGTGTTTATTATATAGTATCACACAAGACATCAGATAGCGTTTATTATATAGTATCCCACAAGACATCAGATAGTGTTTATTATATAGTATCACACAAGACATCAGATAGTGTTTATTATATAGTATCACACAAGACATCAGATAGTGTTTATTATATAGTATCACACAAGACATCAGATAGCGTTTATTATATAGTATCCCACAAGACATCAGATAGTGTTTATTATATAGTATCCCACAAGACATCAGATAGTGTTTATTTATAGATGTACAACGAACATACTGTGTTACACCTGCAATGGTCAAGTCCTTTCAGTTCTACACTATTAAACACATGATCTAGCATAATTTTCATATAATTCGCTGGTAAAAACCATGCACTTATTTGCATGAAAAAGGTTTACATGACCGAAAATGTTAATAGTACGCATCACATATTTTGCCAAATTGTTGTAGGAAATCGGCGAGTTATGTTAGGTAGGAGTGGTTGTAAACACAATATATAATTCCAATGAGGCGAGATTTACAATAGTTGCTCGTTAACGTTTTATTTGGGAATATATTCTGAAAACATTTGGGGAATCTGTGAGTAATTAGGCCTATTGTGCTTCTGAACATTTTGTGTTGGGGATTTATTTATTTGTATGTATTTTTTCTTTAAGGGGGGTGACCTGCTTTTTGTTATTTCTGTCATTTTCTCTCTTTCTCTGGCTTGTATCCATTCGGCCCCATTCAGCCAACTATTTTAAGACGTGTATCCCCATCTAGGTGTCGAGTTCTTCCTTGCGAGCGATAGCGAGCCAGCATTATATGAAGAAATCCGGCTTCGCCGGAGACATTTTTCTATCGAAAAATTTACAAATTTAGCCTGCTGTCAAACAAAAATAAAAAATATGCTGGCTCGCTACCGCTCACCAGTAAAAATTTGACACCTGGATGGGGATAAACGTCTTAAAACAGTAGGCTGAATGGGGCCAAATGGAGACAAGCCAGAGAAATATAGAAAAGGACAGAACAAAAACAGGTCACCCCCTTAAGTGGGGATACTTCAGCTTGGTGGTAGTTTCGAGCAAGGGACAGTAATAACATACCTCTCTTTAGTGGTGGTCTATATTTAATGTTAAATCATTGTTTGTCGCGGGTTGTAGTTATGGTTTGGGTGAGGATGTTAAGTCTGCTGATAGTTCTTATATCAACAGCAGTGGATAAACCATTCTTTGAAAAGTAGCATTTTGATAACAACTTTTTGTGAATAGCTTCTTCAGGTTGGTGACCTGAAGAAGCAATATGCGAAATGTTATCAATCATTATGATCTTCTTTGGTTGGTTGGGTGGGTGGGGGGTAGGGGGGGGGGGCGTTCTGGAATCCCTTCTTCCTCATGTTTTTCCCCATTAGTTTTGAAAGTGTAAGACATTCGCCCCACTAGTTTGGCGAGTTTAAGGCCTTTCATGCAATTGGAGTGTCGCTTTTCCCTGGCGAGCGATAGCGAACCTGCAATTTATTAGGACAAATAATTTGGCCGGAGCATTTTTCAACCAAATAATGCACAAATTAATCTCGAAGGGGTATTTATTTTAAGCTTGGTATATGTTATTGTATTTATTATATATGAAACATATTTATAATGGGTAGGGTACAACCAATTACACAAATGTATTCTCACTTGCTGCCCAGTTACAAGTGCAATGATACAATAATAGTATTCATTCATTCATACTTCGGCTAACACTCATAAATGAAACTACTTACAAGATAGTTACTTATTTAAAATAAATGATGTAGTACTTTGTTTATAATTAGATACACTACATGACGACTTTACACTTGGTGGTAAGGTATTTTACAACGTTGGTCCTACATACTGGAAGGATTCTTTAAATGTGTCTACTCTTGGTGTAGGAACATACAACATATTATATTATATTTTCGCGAACAGTATGATCTTGAAAATAATCTATTCGATCAGTTAAATATGTGGAAGCAATACTATTAACACATTTGTACATTTGTATAAACATAAAATACTCCCTACGTTGCATTACATTCACTATACCTAAAGCTGACATCGAAATCATAATTTTTAGTGATAATCCTAGCAATTATATTTTGTAATCTTTGGATTTTCATTATTATTTTTTAGCGTAACCCCATACCGTTATACAATAATCTATAGGTGGTTGGATAATAGTATTTTAAATACGTACCATATCATTCTAATCTAGTTGATGGCTAAGTCTATATAATACATGAATACCATATCATATTTTACTACAAACATTAGATATTTGTTTTTCCCAGTTTATACTTTCATATGATTGTTATTCTTAGATATTTTATATCATTTACATAAGGAAGAACTGAATTGTTCATATTGATCTGGAGGGAGTAGTTTTTAGTCTTATTGGAAACCAACATGTTACATGACCTATTTATATTAACAGACAACCTATTGCGAGTAAACAATTCACTCATTTTATTCATATATGTTTGTAATTCATTTAACACTTCACACACATATTTATTTGATAGTATAAATTACAGTATCATCAGCGAACAAGTTACATTGACATTTAGTGAGACAAGTTGGTATATCTTTGATAAATATAACAAATAATATTGGACCCATGATGGAGGTATAGGGAGGAAGCTAAGCAAAACCAAAAATTATAAAACTAGATACTGTGTGTAAATATAGAACTAGATACTGTGTGTAAATATAGAACTAGATACTGTGTGTAAATATAGAACTAGATACTGTGTGTAAATATAGAACTAGATACTGTGTGTAAATATAGAACTAGATACTGTGTGTAAATATAAAACTAGATACTGTGTGTAAATATAGAACTAGATACTGTGTAAATATAAAACTAGATACTGTGTGTAAATATAGAACTAGATACTGTGTGTAAATATAGAACTAGATACTGTGTGTAAATATAGAACTAGATACTGTGTGTAAATATAGAACTAGATACTGTGTGTAAATATAGAACTAGATACTGTGTGTAAATATAGAACTAGATACTGTGTGTAAATATAGAACTAGATACTGTGTGTAAATATAAAACTAGATACTGTGTGTAAATATAGAACTAGATACTGTGTGTAAATATAAAACTAGATACTGTGTGTAAATATAAAACTAGATACTGTGTGTAAATATAAAACAACAATATGAAAATCTCCTTAACTGTTGTTTGTATCCATATGTCAGCATTTCGAAGTAAATTTCGACATTAATACATTTGATGACTGAAACGCCATGACTGTTTTCATTATATACCATGCAATATGCCGACGATGTATAGCTTCAGTATGCATATCACCAGACCATTTAACTTAATCGATCAAAAAAAATTGTAGTCAGAGATAAGAGGAAAACCCCAATTAAAGTTATTAATTACATGTTACTAAATTGGTTGTTGAAATTGTAATCAAAGGGTTATTAACAATATTGGTTTGGTAATTTGTGACATTATGATAGTGAGTTGTTTTTTACTTGAGGATTGTTATTGAAAATGTGGTGGATTTTCAAGGGGTTTATTGATTACTGCAGTGATGAATTATGTAACTGACCACTAACCTTTTCCGGACTCTTCTGGAGATCAACTTTTATACATAAAATTTTATGATGGGTAACTACAATAAAGGTTACAATAGACACATAAGTACATTCAAGAAAATTATACGTATTGTTTAGCAACCACAAAACCATATATGTTTGTATTTCTGCTAAATATCTTTGATTCTATCTTCAACATTCTTATAACCTAAAACTCAAAATAGTAAATAGGATTGTTCCCAGAAGCCAAATTTTAAATTTTGTCTTTCCTAATTAATTTGCCTGAATTCTAAATACGGGCCATAGTGAACATTCAAAGCTTGACATGGCCCATCAATATAACTTTAAATCCTTACCGTTTATACTAGTTGATCTTGGATGGCCTGATTGAGCATATATAATCTTTTGGTGCACCTCAAGAAGCCACTGTGCCTCATTTCACGTCTTTTATCACGTAACTAATAAAATAATGTTGGCCTCTTTAGCCATGGGATGTTGGATGTGGTGTGCGAGATATTCGTGACACGGGCGAGTAGGGCTGTTATCGAGTTAAGGGGAGATGGGCTGGTTTTTTGGTCTATTCATTCATTTATTCATGTATTTTTTAATTTCCTTGCTAGACCTCCATCAAACTAAAAAAAAAAAATCATTAGATCCCCCTTCAAGATAAATTTGTACATTTTTCGGTAGAAAAATGTCACGGCCGAAGGCCGGTTCCTCCACAATTACAGGCTCGCTATCGCTCGCCAGGAAAAAAATTACACTTAAAGGACACAAAAGGTCTTAATATTGACAAAATAATGGGGCAAAAAGTCTTCAAATCGACAAACTAATGGGACAAATGTCTTAAAATCTCTAAACTAATGGGGATAAGCGCGAGGGAGAAGGGGGTCCAGAAAAACGGTCCATCTCCCCTTAAATAATGGGAATTATGCTACTGAAACTGTTAGATATGGTGGAAGTATTAGTAATTACAATATTGGCGACTGAACGAAAACAACAAATATATATATATAATGAGGTTCACAAGTACATATCTTCTGATGCAAGATAACTAGGATTGTTCTACCTAAACCTTCTACGATGACTGGGTACAATCGGGGGTATTAAGTGTCGTCATAGATTCCAGTGGTTTTTGCTCAACAAGTATTATTGGTACCTTTATAGTTACTGAGAAAAGTGTTTATCCCTCAGAGAATTAGTCAGTGTCCGAAACTTTGTGAAATATCTGACAACACTTATTAACCTCGACCGTACATTGCCCTAACAATCAATGTACATCAACTCCACACAATAGTTAAAACCTTCACTGAATGGACCACTTGCCACTTACAGGCTATAAGGAATTGGGAGCTGCAGACATCGATATTTAGCAGAAATACAGAAAATATACGAGTTGTTGATGGATGTAAAGTTTGGTGAAATTGGTTATCTATGTATTTATATATTAACTACGATCGTATTTTAGGTGGAAATGCTGTTTAAGAGGGTGACCTGTTTTTTTGTTTTCGTTTTCTATGATTCTCTGGCTAGTATCCATTTGGCCCCATTCAGCCTACTGTTTTAAGACGTTTATCCCCATCCAGGTGTCAATTTTTTACTGGTTTTTTTACTGTGTGTGTGTGTGTGTGTATGTGTGTGTGTGTGTGTGTGTGTGCATTCATAGATATATTTGAAAGCAATTAAAACATGACAAATAACTATTGATAGTCAATAAATTAGGTTAACTATATGAAAATGCAAGGCATAATAACTCAAGCTATACTAATCCCACCCTCACCTTTCTTCCCAATCCAACTTACGTCATGTTGACCGAGATCATGACAGTGCTAGAGACTATCGCTGGTGATCATAATCTGTGGTATGTTAATAGAGATTGGAGAGTAGGTTCCGTAGACTTTCCTATATGTCTAGAGAAAACGTTCATACATTTCAACGACGTTATTGTTCTCTCCTTTCTTCTTTGACACACAATAGCAAATGTAAATGTAAAAGTCCTTAGAATATACATGTAACTAATTGTATGCTTGATTCACTATTATACTCTGCAATTTACATTCAAATCGATGTTTTAGGTAGTCACCCCTCAAATTATATGGTGAGCAAAATACCGGACACGCCATACACCTTCACAAATAACCAATAGATATAATGCCTTCTCCTGGAATAGATATGTACAATGATTGAGACATTATATCAACCATTGTTCAGTAGTTCCTCTCTATGATATAGCTTCCATACACAACAAAAATTTCCCCACCTAAGTTCACTTTGTCGTGGCTACGATTTCCGCTTTCTTGTTTAATGTTTTGCTTAGTGTTGAGACAGAACTACTATGACGATTCTTTCAACTCCCTATAATAATATCAAGGTATTTATGAATTACACTATTATATAGAACATGTATCGTGTGATAAGTAGACTGGCACAATCCTGGTTCAGCTTATTTCACAATAAATACAAATATCAGTTACTCTGTTTTAAATTTGCTTTACAATTATATATATATATTGTACAGAGTTGTTATTACATGTGTAATTCATGGTAATCGACATTGTTTGTTATTAAAGTAGTAGAATAAAGCACGACATTAATCATAAAACAATATAATTAATGCCAACTAACGAACTCTATATAATTAATGCCAACTAACGAACTCTATATAATTTATGCCAACTAACGAACTCTATATAATTAATGCCAACTAACTAACTCTATATTAATGCCAACTAACGAACTCTATATAATTAATGCCAACTAACGAACTCTATATTAATGCCAACTAACGAACTCTATATTAATGCCAACTAACGAACTCTATATAATTAATGCCAACTAACGAACTCTATATAATTAATGCCAACTAACGAACTCTATATAATTAATGCCAACTAACGAACTCTATATAATTAATGCCAACTAACGAACTCTATATAATTAATGCCAACTAACGAACTCTATATAATTAATGCCAACTAACGAACTCTATATAATTAATGCCAACTAACGAACTCTATATAATTAATGCCAACTAACGAACTCTATATAATTAATGCCAACTAACGAACTCTATATAATTAATGCCAACTAACGAACTCTATATAATTAATGCCAACTAACGAACTCTATATTAATGCCAACTAACGAACTCTATATAATTAATGCCAACTAACGAACTCTATATTAATGCCAACTAACGAACTCTATATTAATGCCAACTAACGAACTCTATATAATTAATGCCAACTAACGAACTCTATATAATTAATGCCAACTAACGAACTCTATATAATTAATGCCAACTAACGAACTCTATATAATTAATGCCAACTAACGAACTCTATATAATTAATGCCAACTAACGAACTCTATATAATTAATGCTAACTAACTATATAATTAATGCCAACTAACGAACTCTATATAATTAATGCCAACTAACTAACTCTATATAACTAATGCCAACTAACGAACTCTATATAATTAATGCCAACTAACGAACTCTATATAATTAATGCCAACTAACGAACTCTATATAATTAATGCCAACTAACGAACTCTATATAATTAATGCCAACTAACGAACTCTATATTAGTACCGACGTTAAAATAAGAATATACATTTGTGATAATTCGGCCCCATTCAGCCTACTGTTTTAAGACGTTTATCCCCATCCAGGTGCCAATATTTTCCTGGCGAGCTTTAGCAAGCCAGCATATATATATTTTGTATTTAACAGCAAGCTAAATCTGTACATTTTCGATAGAAAAATGTCTCTGGCGAAGCCGGATTTCTCCATATATATAATGCTGGCTCGCTATCGCTCGCCAGGAAGAAATCGACACCTGGATAGGGATAAACGTCTTAAAACAGTTGGCTGAATGGGGCCGAATGGGGCCGAATGGATACAAGCCAGGGAAAGAGAGAAAAGGAGAGAAAGATAGAAAAAGCCGGTGACCCCCCTTAAGTAATTAAAACTAGTCTCAGGATCACAAAAAGCAGGACAATTAACATTTGGCCATGTTCTTAAACAAATATTAAGGGAGCTCAGACGGTATTGTGCAGCATAATTTACTGGTTCGGCTCAATGGTTTAAGGAGGGGTTTTAGTTTGCTCTCTAAACCTCCATCAAACTTTAAAAAAAAAAAACACAATACCTTCGATATAAATTTGTAAATTTTTCGGTAGAAAAATGTCCCGGTCGAAGGTCGGTTACTTCTATAATTATAGGCTTGCTATCGCTCGCCAGGAAAAAATCGACACCTAAATTGCACGAAATGGATATTGGCAAAGAAATGGTGGCAAAAGGTCTGAATATCGCCAAACTAATGGGGCGAATGTCTTGAAATCTCATAACTAATAGGGCTAAACATGAGGGAGGAGGAGGACTCGAAAAACCAACTGCCTCCCTTTAATTTTCTGTTATCTTGTATTATCTATCTTATCCCTTCCACTATCACATACCCCAACAACCGTTATCGCTCGCCAGGAAAAAATCGACACCAAAATGGCACGATAGGTCTTAAAATTGATAACGAAATGGGACGAAAGGTCGCCAAACAAATGGGCCGAACGTCTAAAAATCTTAAAACTAGTGGGGCTAAACATTAGGGAGAAGGGGGGCCAGAAAAAACGGTCTGCCTCCCCTTATGAACTGCGCCGTAATTTTACTAGAAGATCATAGCATCTTCTGTCGTTAATTAAAACAGTAAGGTAAGATCCTGTGTAGCGGGGAGACCTGTTTCCAACCCTTTCAAGATCCGATTACGCATTTCTGTTGTTTTCTGGTCATTATTAGACGATTTTATTCAGATTAGGAACGGTATATGGAAGTCAGAGGGTTGATTGAGATAGTCTTTACTCATTTAATACTCACAGATCCATCCTAAGCTGCATACAATCGTCTAATGATAACCTAAATAAATTGCTAAAACGCGTCAGAGCTTCAAGGGGTTAGGATGCCTATATCATTAACCTAACCTAACCTAACATAGTATATTAAAACCCTTTCACGCATATGACCTGATTTGAGCCTATTGGGGATACTTTAAAGTCTTTGTTACCATCAGGAGTATTTATAAACCTTTAGCTTAGTTACTTCAATCTCTGCAGTTGTCTTTGAGTTAGCTGTGGGCAGAAAACTAATTTTGGAGAGGTAATTATAAGAGTGAGAGAACTCTATTTATTATTGCTAATCTGGCAACCTCTGCGTCATAAAAGGGTGAAAGGGTTAATGGGCTATTTATGAATGTAAATTGTAAAAATATATTGTAACATATTGGCAAATTATTGAGATATAAGTATAGGTCTCCCCACTACACAGGAATATAAGTATAGGTCTCCCCACTACACAGGATTATAAGTATAGGTCTTCCCGCTACACAGGAATATAAGTATAGGTCTCCCCACTACACAGGATTATAAGTATAGGTCTCCCCGCTACACAGGATTATAAGTATGGTCTCCCCGCTACACAGGGATATAAGTATAGGTCTCCCCGCTACACAGGATTATAAGTATAGGTCTCCCCGCTACACAGGATTATAAGTATGGTCTCCCCGCTACACAGGGATATAAGTATAGGTCTCCCCGCTACACAGGATTATAAGTATAGGTCTCCCCGCTACACAGGATTATAAGTATAGGTCTCCCCGCTACACAGGGATATAAGTATAGGTCTCCCCGCTACACAGGGATAGAAGTATAGGTCTCCCCGCTACACAGGGATATAAGTATAGGTCTCCCCGCTACACAGGGATATAAGTATAGGTCTCCCCGCTACACAGGGATATAAGTATAGGTCTCCCCGCTACACAGGGATATAAGTATAGGTCTCCCCGCTACACAGGAATATAAGTATAGGTCTCCCCGCTACACAGGATTATAAGTGTAGGTCTCCCCGCTACACAGGATTATAAGTATAGGTCTCCCCGCTACACAGGATTATAAGTATAGGTCTCCCCGCTACACAGGATTATAAGTATGGTCTCCCCGCTACACAGGGATATAAGTATAGGTCTCCCCGCTACACAGGATTATAAGTATAGGTCTCCCCGCTACACAGGATTATAAGTATAGGTCTCCCCGCTACACAGGGATATAAGTATAGGTCTCCCCGCTACACAGGGATATAAGTATAGGTCTCCCCGCTACACAGGGATATAAGTATAGGTCTCCCCGCTACACAGGGATATAAGTATAGGTCTCCCCGCTACACAGGGATATAAGTATAGGTCTCCCCGCTACACAGGGATATAAGTATAGGTCTCCCCGCTACACAGGAATATAAGTATAGGTCTCCCCGCTACACAGGAATATAAGTATAGGTCTCCCCGCTACACAGGATTATAAGTAGAGGTCTCCCCGCTACACAGGATTATAAGTAGAGGTCTCCCCGCTACACAGGATTATAAGTAGAGGTCTCCCCGCTACACAGAAATATAAGTATAGGTCTCCCCGCTACACAGGATTGTAAGTATAGGTCTCCCCGCTACACAGGATTATAAGTATGGTCTCCCCGCTACACAGGGATATAAGTATAGGTCTCCCCGCTACACAGGATTATAAGTATAGGTCTCCCCGCTACACAGGATTATAAGTATAGGTCTCCCCGCTACACAGGGATATAAGTATAGGTCTCCCCGCTACACAGGGATATAAGTATAGGTCTCCCCGCTACACAGGGATATAAGTATAGGTCTCCCCGCTACACAGGGATATAAGTATAGGTCTCCCCGCTACACAGGGATATAAGTATAGGTCTCCCCGCTACACAGGGATATAAGTATAGGTCTCCCCGCTACACAGGAATATAAGTATAGGTCTCCCCGCTACACAGGAATATAAGTATAGGTCTCCCCGCTACACAGGGATATAAGTATAGGTCTCCCCGCTACACAGGGATATAAGTATAGGTCTCCCCGCTACACAGGAATATAAGTATAGGTCTCCCCGCTACACAGGAATATAAGTATAGGTCTCCCCGCTACACAGGAATATAAGTATAGGTCTCCCCGCTACACAGGATTATAAGTGTAGGTCTCCCCGCTACACAGGATTATAAGTATAGGTCTCCCCGCTACACAGGATTATAAGTATAGGTCTCCCCGCTACACAGGAATATAAGTATAGGTCTCCCCGCTACACAGGGATATAAGTATAGGTCTCCCCGCTACACAGGATTATAAGTATAGGTCTCCCCGCTACACAGGATTATAAGTATAGGTCTCCCCGCTACACAGGATTATAAGTATAGGTCTCCCCGCTACACAGGGATATAAGTATAGGTCTCCCCGCTACACAGGGATATAAGTATAGGTCTCCCCGCTACACAGGATTATTGAGATATAAATATAGGTCTCCCCGCTACACAGGGATATAAGTATAGGTCTCCCCGCTACACAGGGATATAAGTATAGGTCTCCCCGCTACACAGGAATATAAGTATAGGTCTCCCCGCTACACAGGATTATACCCAAAGTAATGTCAAACTCGAATCCCGCATCGGAATAATAAGACGATCCCCTTCATTAAGGGAGTCCAACTCCCGTTTTTTTCTCTTTCTCTCCCTCTCTCTTTGACTTGTATCCATTTGGACCCATTCAGCCTACTGTTTTAAGACGTTTACCCCCATCCATGTGTTAATATTTTCCTGGCGAGCGGTAGCGAGCAAGCATATATATATTTTTGTTTTGATAGCAAGCTAAATTTCTACATTTTTCGATAGAAAAATTTCTCCGGCGAAGCCGGATTTCTCCATACAATACTGGCTCGCTATCGCTCGCCAGGAAGAAATCAACATCTGAATGTGGATAAACTTTTTAAAACAGTTGCCTGAATGGGGCCGAATGGATACAAGCCAGAGAAAGAGAGAAAAGGAGAGAAATATATAAAAAGCCGGTGACCCCCTTCATTAATTATGCTATCTATGTGCCAATTAACGAGGCATGCCAGGCTCTCGAGGCGGCCATTTTGTAGTAGCCCTCGCTGACCGTAGGGGGTGGGGGGGGGAGGGGAGGGGAGGGGGTCTATAAGTATTGAACAGTCCAGAGGCTGAAGGCAAAGCAAAGGAATAATGTCGGGGCATACATTGTGCGCGCGCTTAAGTATGTGTGTGTGTGTGTGTGTGTGTGTGTGTGTGTGTGTGTGTGTGTGTGTGTGTGTGTGTGTGTATGTGTGTGAGATGCCTGTGTATGTGTGCGTCTGTTATTTGTGTGTGCATGTCTGGCTAGCTGTTGTGTGTGTTTGTATTTGTCTGTCTGTCTGTTCTGCCTGTGTGTCTGTTTTGTCGGTTGTGTGCGTCTGTTGGGCATGTGTATGTGTGCGTGTGTGTGAGTTAAACAATTGGTTTTGTCTGTCTTGGTGGTGTAATGTTGAAGATCTGTACGTGGTATCCCAGGTTCGAATCCCGGAAACATCACATGTTTTAATTAATCTCATTGGGAGGTGTTGAGTGTTGGGAGTTAAATTCATTACTTAGATTATTACTATATAAATATAAGCATTGACGTTGGTGAAGAGACTCAAACCAAGAGTGAGAGGGTTGGAAATGAGTTACTTGAGAAGTGCGTGCAGAGTTACATGGATGGATAGACAGATGAATGAGGAAGTACAAAAGAGGTGTAGTGTGGATGTAGATGTGCTGGAAAGTGTGAAAAGGAACACCTTGAGATGGTTAGGCTGTGTGGAACGTATAGTAAGCGAGAGAATGACTTAAGAGAGTGTTCAAGAGTGAGGTGGAAGGACAGAGAGGGAGAGGTAGACCGAGTGAGAGGTGGAAGGATGGCGTTATGAAGTACATGCGTGACAGCGGTGCTGGATGGGAGGAAGGACGTCGAATGACTGGGGACAGAGGTGCATGGGAGCGTTTTGTTCGTGTCCACCCCTTCGGGGATCACGGCGCCCGGCAATAGATAGATAGATAGACTATATATAATTGTACAATCCTTAATAACTTTGAATAATTGTATATTCTAAATTTTAGCCACACATTTTTGCTTTCATTCTATACCACTATCATCTAAATGTTTTCAAATTTCTAAATTAATTATCCCTTGTTATTCCCAACATTGGGTTACATCATCCGGGTTATAGATATGCATGTATAGTTGTATACTGTATGTATAGAGATTCCTGAGAGGAGTTAAAACAAATTATGAAAATTATGAACACATTAATAGCCTGAACCAAGATTATCTTAACTACCTTGAGCAACCCCTGCAAATATATGTAGAAGATAAAGTAATATCAGAAATTGGCAAATACATACATCAAAGCTAGGATGTAAAGACTTACTCAGATCATGCTACAACATTCAAACATATTTTTTTTATAACAAAATATACACAAATGATGTGTTATTTTTGTATATATTAATTTGATAGTGACAGCTAACCTGAATGTAAAGGCGATAGTAGGGTTGGGTGGTGGGTGATAACGACCGTGTTTGATGGAAGAGCAAAAATGGTTTGGTGGTTTTCACAGGTATGACACGGTAATCTTGTCCTTGTCTAGGGAGGAAAACAAAATAATAATAACACATATATGAAAAAATACACCAAAACAGTTAACCATCCCCCTTAAAATACACGCTAAAGTAAGTTTGCAATAAATACATGTACAGTATAACATATTTGACATATATTTCATCCATCATAAAAACATACACTTGGTCATCTCTGCTATAACTGTATTTGATTACAGTTCGAACATCATTACAGTTAATACATTGATTGATGATTGGATATGGGCCATAGTAACCATCTACCAGGTTACTTCAATATCTTGTTCGCATCTATTGTACACTTGGATACCATATTGTCTAGCCCACTCATAAGAATTCGTGGACCCACTATATTTTTCTTTATGAAGTTAAAACTATGTGGATTGCTTTTTGGATAGAACTTGCTTGTCAATAATTAGTATTTATAGTTTTGTAGTTGATATATAGACAGTTATATTAATGTATTCGTTTGTGGAGATAAACTTCCGTAATTAGAAATACATGAAGCTCACAAATATTTACGAGTGGGCTGGAGACCATGGCATCCGAGTGTACTTATGGTTTCGGAGGTGCTGTTAGATAATAAGTTAGGCAACAGGCTAGATTTGTACATTTTACCATAGAAAAATTTCTCCGGCGAAGCCGGATTTCTTCATGAAATGCTGGCTCACTATCGCTCGCCAGGAAAAATCGACACCTGGATGGGGATAAATGTCTTAAAATAGTAGACTGAATGGGGCCAAATGGATACAACTAAGAAAGTGACTCTGGTACAAAGTACAAAGGAGTACAAAGGAAATCAAGCAACAACAGATCTAGTGACCCTTCTAGGTTGCTTGTCCTCCAAAACACTGAGGATCAAGTGTCCAAACAGTGGTTTAGAGTGGGTAAGGGAACATTGGAAAGGGAATTACTGCCCTGGAACTAATGTCCGTGGCAGGATTAGGAAGTTAGTAGGGGACAGATGGGTTAGTAACTGAGGGGGGGATAAAATAAAGTTATTCATTTACAAACGCAGTCAGTCGTGGTTTGACGCGAGATATTTGTCTAGGCGAAGTTTAAATGAATCAACGGTGATGCAGTCTATAACGTTTCGGGGAAGCCCATTCCACAAGTTGACAACTCGATTGAAGAAGAAATTCTTAGATTCGTGTGAGTTAAAAGATTTACCAATAATTTTGCAACCGTTTCCCCGCGTGTAATTAGATTGGTCGATAGTGAAGTACTTACTACAGTTCATATTGTCGATGCCTTTGATGATTTTGAACACTTGAATTAAGTCACCTCTTAATCTGCGCTGGGTTAAAGGAAATAGATTTAATTCTCTAAGACGCTCTTCGTATGGTTTGTTCTTTAGGCTAGGTATCATTTTGGTAACTCTACGTTGAACTCGTTCTAGCTTGTTTATATCTTTTTGGTAATAAGGGCACCAGGATTCAACGCAGTATTCCAGAAGAGGGCGGACTAAGGAATTGTAAAGGGTTAGGATAACTTCTTTGGATTTATGCTCAAATGACCTGCCTATAAATCCAATTATTTTGTTTGCCTTCTTAACAACTTCTGAACATTGTTGACTCGGTTTTAGGTTACTCGATATTGTTACTCCCAGATCGGTTTCTCTGTTTACATTCTTAAGCTGAGTGCCATTCATCGAATAGTTTGCTTTCTCATTTAGGTATCCGATATGTAGTACTTTACATTTATCCGCATTGAAACTCATTTGCCAAATTTGGGCCCAACATGACAATTTATCTAGATTGTGTTGCATATCGTCAACTTGTTCTTTTGAGAGTACGCTATTTGCAATTTTTGTATCGTCAGCAAATTTTGAGATTGTACAGGTGAGACCCTCATCTATGTCGTTGATGTAAATTAGAAAGAGAATTGGTCCTAGTACCGATCCCTGGGGTACCCCGCTACTTACATTGGTCCATTTTGATGCCTTACCGTTTATGACTACTCTTTGCTTTCTGTCGCTGAGCCAATTTTCTATCCATTTCAACACACCGTCTTGTATTCCATGCGCTTTTAGTTTTAGCAGTAAACGTTTGTGGGGAACTTTGTCAAAGGCCTTTTGAAAATCAAGGTATATAATATCTACAGCTTTACTCTCATCGTAGAGGTTGAGGATATCGTGGAAGAAGTCTAAGAGGTTTGTTAAACAGGAACGTTTTTTACGAAAGCCGTGTTGAGTATCTTTAAGTATGTTATTTTCCTCCAAGTGATTTACGAGTCTGTCTCGTATATTTGGTGAGGATGGTTGTTGGATAGTTATGGTGTGAATTATGATAGAGAATATGGGAGGGAGGGGGGGGGGGGGGGAATACTAGTAATTACGATAATATTGACTGAAGTTAATGCATCTATTAAGGGGGTAGTGGTTATTTGTTGGTCAATTTATATATAATTATATATATATATATATATATATATATATATACATTATCGTTTCTTCGCTAGACCTCTATCAAGCTTAACTTAATCAAATAAACCCCCTTCAACATAAATTTGTACTTTTTTGATAGAAAAATTATCTCGGTCGAAGGTCGGTTCCTCCTAAAAATTACAGGCTCACTATCGCTTGCCAGGAAAAAAAATCGACACCTGAATGGCACACAAGGTTTTTAAACGGACAAAGACATGTGGCGAAAGTATATAAATCGCCAAACTAATGGAACAAACGTCTTAAAATTTCAAAGCTAATGGCACTAAACATGAGGGAGAAAGGGCAACAACCTGCCCCTTAAGCTACACTGAGTTACAAAGATACTATAGACCAAACAGAACTCGCCGTAGTATTAACTTTAATGATGAAATATAATGTAACACGATGCAAATGTAAGATTGTTTTAAAAAAAGGGGATCATTTAAGGGGAGATGGGCGTAATTATATGTTAATTATATGTTAATTATATGTTAATGTATGTATCTTTTGTATTAGTTTCCTCCCTAGACCTCCATCAAGCTTAAAAATCACCCGCCAAAGACCCACCTTCAAGATGAATTTGTACATTTTTCGATAAAACAAAATTCCGGCCGAAGGCCGGTTTCTCTTAAATTACAGGTTCGCTATCGCTCACCAGGACAAAAATCGACACATAAATGACATGAAAAGTCTTAATATTGACTAAGAAATGTGGCGAAAGGTCTTAAAATTGCCAAACCAATGGGCCAAACATCATAAAATCTGAAAACAAAAGGGGCTAAACATGAGAAAGAAAGGGGACCAGAAAAACGGCCCTTCTCTCCTTAACCGGAAAGGTTAGGGTAGTTTGAGCTCCATTATTTAATGACCTTATTTTACTATGTCCTTACCCTTAATATCAAACACCATTACAACAAGGTGAACTGTGTTTTAGAATTCCCAGGGTGCTGATATAAACGGTAATATTGAGAACATTATCGACACTGCATTCTTGTTAAGGGGGGTGACCTGCTTTTTGCTATTTCTGTCTTTTTCTCTCTTTCTCTGGCTTGTATCCATTCGGCCCCCTTCAGCCAATTATTTTAAGACGTTTATCCCCATCTAGGTGTTGATTTCTTCTTGGCGAGCGATAGCGAGCCAGCATTTCATAAAGAAATCCGGCTTCGCCGGAGAAGTGTTTCTATCGAAAAATTTACAAATTTAGCCTGCTGTCAAACAAAAATAAAAAATATGCTGGCTCGCTACCGCTCACCAGTAAAGATTTGATACCTGGATGGGGATAAACGTCTTAAAACAGTAGGCTGAATGGGGCCAAATGGATACAAGCCAGAGAAAGATAGAAAAGGACAGAACAAAAACAGGTCACCCCCTTAAGGGAGGATGGGCGTATTTATTTCCTCGGTTATATACTGTATATATTTGTTATCGTTGTTTTAGTTTCCTCCCTAGACCTCCACCAATCTTAGAAAAACAGCCCCCTATACCCACCTTCACGATAATGTGTACATTTTTCGGTAGAAATATGTCCCGGCTGAAGGCCGGTTTCTCTTAAAATTACAGGTTCGCTACCGCTCACCAGGAAATCAATCGACACCTAAATGGTATGACAGATCTTAAAATTAACGACATGGGGCGAAAGGTGTTAAAATCGCCAAACTAATTAGCCGAACATCTTAAAATCTGAAAACTGGTGGGCTAAACATGAGGAAGAAAAGGAGACCATAAAAACGAACCCTCTCCCCTTAAGGCTGGAATTCTTACCCAGCTCGGAAGGCCCTATAGCAATTGAAGAGGCTAAAACTCGATCTCACTGAACCATTTCCTCTCACAGATCCTTCCTAAGCTTAATAAATGCCTTTAGCGATAACCAATATGTTGTTAAAGAAGGTGTTGTGGTAGCAAAGATGTTAGACAATGTTGGCCATGTGTTTATTCTAGGCGTCAGGAAATTATTTAAAGTATAACAGATAACTCAAGCTAGGCAATATTATAGGTTAACGGGGGGGGGGGGGGGTGACCTGTTTTTGTTCTGTCCTTTTCTATCTTTCTCTGCATTGTATCCATTTGGCCCCATTCAGCCTACTGTTTTAAGACGTTTATCCCCATCCAGGTGTCAATTGTTTACTGGTGAGCGGTAGCGAGCCAGCATATTTTGTATTTGTATTTGACAGCAAGCTAAATTTGTACATTTTTTGATAGAAAAATGTCTCCGGCGAAGCCGGATTTCTTCATATAATGCTGGCTCGCTATCGCTCGCCAGGAAGAAATCGACACCTAGATGGGGATAGACGTCTTAAAATAGTTGGCTGAATGGGGCCGAATGGATACAAGCCAGAGAAAGAGAGAAAAGGACAGAAATAACAAAAAGCAGGTCACCCCCCTTAAGGGGGAATGGTATATTTTTTCGTCGATATGTTCATGTATTAATTAGTTTTCTAGTTTCCTCCCTAGACCTCCATAAAGCTTAAACAACCACCCCCTAGACCTCCATAAAGCTTAAACAACCACCCCCTAGACCTCCATAAAGCTTAAACAACCACCCCCTAGACCTCCATAAAGCTTAAACAACCACCCCCTAGACCTCCATAAAGCTTAAACAACCACCACCTAGACCCTCCATAAAGCATAAACAACCACCCCCTAGACCTCCATAAAGCTTAAACAACCACCCCCTAGGCCTCCATAAAGCTTAAACAACCACCCCCTAGACCTCCATAAAGCTTAAACAACCACCCCCTAGACCTCCATAAAGCTTAAACAACCACCCCCTAGGCCTCCATAAAGCTTAAACAACCACCCCCTAGGCCTCCATAAAGCTTAAACAACCACCCCCTAGACCTCCATAAAGCTTAAACAACCACCCCCTAGACCTCCATAAAGCTTAAACAACCACCCCCTAGACCTCCATAAAGCTTAAACAACCACCCCCTAGGCCTCCATAAAGCTTAAACAACCACCCCCTAGACCTCCATAAAGCTTAAACAACCACCCCCTAGACCTCCATAAAGCTTAAACAACCACCCCCTAGACCTCCATAAAGCTTAAACAACCACCCCCTAGACCTCCATAAAGCTTAAACAACCACCCCCTAGGCCTCCATAAAGCTTAAACAACCACCCCCTAGACCTCCATAAAGCTTAAACAACCACCCCCTAGACCTCCATAAAGCTTAAACAACCACCCCCTAGACCTCCACAAAACATAAACAACCTACCCCTAGGCCTCCATAAAGCTTAAACAACCACCCCCTAGACCTCCATAAAGCTTAAACAACCACCCCCTAGACCTCCATAAAGCTTAAACAACCACCCCCTAGACCTCCATAAAACTTATACAACCACCCCCTAGCCCTCCACACATCTTAAACATACACCCCCTAGACCTCCATAAAGCTTAAACAACCACCCCCTAGACCTCCATAAAGCTTAAACAACCACCCCCTAGACCTCCATAAAGCTTAAACAACCACCCCCTAGGCCTCCATAAAGCTTAAACAACCACCCCCTAGACCTCCATAAAGCTTAAACAACCACCCCCTAGACCTCCATAAAGCTTAAACAACCACCCCCTAGACCTCCATAAAGCTTAAACAACCACCCCCTAGACCTCCATAAAGCTTAAACAACCACCCCCTAGACCTCCATAAAGCTTAAACAACCACCCCTAGACCTCCATAAAGCTTAAACAACCACCCCCTAGACCTCCATAAAGCTTAAACAACCACCCCCTAGACCTCCATAAAGCTTAAACAACCACCCCCTAGACCTCCATAAAGCTTAAACAACCAACCCCTAGGACCCCATAAAGCTTAAACAACCACCCCCTAGACCTCCATAAAGCTTAAACAACCACCCCCTAGGCCTCCATAAAGCTTAAACAACCACCCCCTAGACCTCCATAAAGCTTAAACAACCACCCCCTAGACCTCCATAAAGCTTAAACAACCACCCCCTAGACCTCCATAAAGCTTAAACAACCACCCCCTAGGCCTCCATAAAGCTTAAACAACCACCCCCTAGACCTCCATAAAGCTTAAACAACCACCCCCTAGACCTCCATAAAGCTTAAACAACCACCCCCTAGACCTCCATAAAGCTTAAACAACCACCCCCTAGGCCTCCATAAAGCTTAAACAACCACCCCCTAGACCTCCATAAAGCTTAAACAACCACCCCCTAGACCTCCATAAAGCTTAAACAACCACCCCCTAGACCTCCATAAAGCTTAAACAACCACCCCCTAGGCCTCCATAAAGCTTAAACAACCACCCCCTAGACCTCCATAAAGCTTAAACAACCACCCTAGACCTCCATGCATAAAGCTTAAACAACCACCCCCTAGACCTCCATAAAGCTTAAACAACCACCCCCAAGACTCCCTTTCAAGACAAATGTGTACACTTTTCGGTAGAAAAATGTCCCGGCCGAAGACCGGTTCATTCTAAAATTACAGACTCGTTATCTATCGCCAGTAAAAAATCGACACCTAAATGTCACGAAAGGTCTTAATATTGACATATAAATGGGGTGAAAGGTCTTAAAATCGACAAACTAATGAAAACAAAATGTCACAAAATCTCTAATCTACAATGCTAAACATGAGGGAGAAGGAGGTTCAGAAAAAGCGACTGTACCTCCCCCTTAAAGTGTGTAGTATGGCATGTGACTAGAACTTGGAGAGTGGGGTCCGTAGACTGTAAACCAATATATTTTAGGTAATACTTCGGTAAACTTCTCGTTTGTCTAGGAAAGTGACTCATCGGTGTATTTATTTGGTCATTTAAGGGGAGGTTTCTAGTTTGTTTCCTACTCTTCCAGCAATCTTAAAATTTCACCCCCTTAAACCCCTTTCAAGATAAATTTGTACATTTTTCGGTAGAAAAATGTCCCGGCCGAAGGCCTATTACTCTTAAATTACAGGCTCGCTATCGCTCGCCAGGATAAAATCGATATCTAAGTGGCACGAAAGGTCTTAAAATTGACGGAATGGGGCGGAAATTCTTAAAAATCACCAAACTTATGGGGCAAACGTCTTAAAATGTCAAAAGGAATGGGGCTAGACATAAGGGAACAGGGGTCAAGAAAAAAGTCCCTCAAGTGGAAATCTCCCCTTAAGTTAGATATGTTTTTTCCAAATATATTAAAGTGTAGTTAACTCAAAATGCCAGATATAAATTTAATATACTGAGAATATTTATGCTACTAATGTATGCATCTACTCAAATTATTATATATATATATATATATATATATATATATATATATATATATATATAAAGAATTCCGATTAATGATCTATATATTGGCAGTCACCAAAATAGACGGATTTGTTACGTGTGAGTGGTGTTGTACGCTATTGTGACTAGATATGGCTGAAACCCCCAAAATACATACAATAAACAAAATATATTAAAGTATAGCACAGATGTTGAAGCATAATTGGAGTTGAAATGTATGCCAATTGAGAGAACATTTCATATTTCGTTAAGGGAGCCCACCTCGCTTTTTTTTTCTCTTTCTCTCCTTCTCTCTTTGGCTCGTATCCACTCGTCCCCATGCAGCCTACTGTTTTAAGACGTTTACCCCCACCCAGGTGTCAATATTTTCCTGGCGAGCGGTAGCGAGCCAGCATATATATATATACAGTATATATGTGTTTTGACAGCAAGCTAAATTTGTAAATTTTTCAATAGAAAAATGTCTCCGGCGAAGCCGGATTTCTCCATACAATGCTGGCTCCCTATCGCTCGCCAGAAAGAAATCGACACCTGGATGGGGATAACCGTCTTAAAACAGTTGGCTGAATGGGGCCGAATGGATGCAAGCCAGGGAAAGAGAGAAAAGGAGAGAAAGATACACATACAAAGCCGGTGACCCCCACTTAATTAAGGCCTATGAGTATAAATGGCCCTGCTATTGTTATCTATGGTGCATAATTGTCGTATACATCACCCGTGGCGAGAATCTCATTGGTATTGTGAGCTGCTTAACCCCTTATGTACCGCTGATGTACATTTTCATTAGGGTTCTGGCAAATATTAGACGAATTTGTTTCAGCTTAGGAAGGACGTCTACCCCTCCAAATAGGCTACACACCATCTCAATTAATTCTCTTAGCTTCCATATATCCTGCCTGAGCTTCATCAAATCATCTAAATCTAGCTGAAGTCATACGAGAAAGACACCGCCGGTACAGAAGGGGTTAAGGGAGCCCACCTCGTATTTTTCTCTCTCAATCTCCCCCTCTCTCTCTCTCTCTCTCTCTAGGTTGCATTCAATCTGCCCCATTCAGCTTACTGTGTTAAGACGTTTACCTCCATCCAGGTGTCAATTTTTTCCTTGCGAGCGATAGCGAGCCAGCATAGTATTGAAATTGTTTTTGACAGCAGGCATAATTTGTAAATTTTTCGATAGAAAAATGTCTCCCTCTGTAAACAATGCTGGCTCGCTATCGCTCGCCAGGAAGAAATCGACACCTGGATGGGCATAAACGTCTTAAAACAGTAGGCTGAATGGGGCCGAATGGATACAAGCCAGAGAAAGAGAGAAAAAAACCAGGTCACCCTCCCTTAATGAAAGTGCTTACCCAATTAACGTCCACCCCATACTACGGGATAATACTGTGCTAGGTTGTCACTATATATATACCTTCTAGGTTAGTCCTGGCTTTTTAAGGGGGTATATTACTAGCTTTTTCTGGACCTCCTTCTCCCTCATGTTTAGCTTATTAGTTTTGAGGTTTTAAGACGTTCGTTCCGTTACTTTGGCGATTTTGAGACATTTCGCCTCATTTTGTATTCAATATTAAGACCTTTCGTGCCCTTTAGGTGTCGAGTTTTTCCTGGCGAGCGAACGCGAGAGTCAAATTTTAGAAGGAATCGACCTTCGGCCTGGACATTTTCTACCGAAAAATTTACAAATTTATCTTGAAAGGGGATCTAAGGGGTTTTATCTAAGCTTCATGGAGGTCTAGCGAGGAAACTAAAAAATAAACAAATATATAAATATATATAAGGACATTTTATTCCAGCTCGCAGTATACGATTTTACTGGAGGGGGTTAATTGACTTTGACCTCATTTGAGTCCTAGAGGCGAAATAAGGTTACCCCTTCTCTACCGGCGACGTCTGTTTACCTTTATTCTGGCTACTATTAGACGATTTTAACCAGTTTAAAAAGGACCTCCAGCAATAAACAGAATGTATGGGTCTGTAGCTACCGAATATAAGTATCAGGCTCCGTAATTATCTATACATATAACTTATAAGTGTCAGGCTCCGTAATTATCTATACATATAACTTATAAGTGTCAGGCTCCGTAATTATCTATACATATAACTTATAAGTGTCAGGCTCCGTAATTATCTATACATATAACTTATAAGTGTCAGGCTCCGTAATTATCTATACATATAACTTATAAGTATCAGGCTCCGTAATTATCTATACATATAACTTATAAGTATCAGGCTCCGTAATTATCTATACATATAACTTATAAGTGTCAGGCTCCGTAATTATCTATACATATAACTTATAAGTATCAGGCTCCGTAATTATCTATACATATAACTTATAAGTATCAGGCTCCGTAATTATCTATACATATAACTTATAAGTATCAGGCTCCGTAATTATCTATACATATAGCTTATAAGTATCAGGCTCCGTAATTATATATACATATAGCTTATAAGTATCAGGCTCCGTAATTATCTATACATATAACTTATAAGTATCAGGCTCCGTAATTATCTATACATATAACTTATAAGTATCAGGCTCCGTAATTATCTATACATATAACTTATAAGTATCAGGCTCCGTAATTATCTATACATATAACTTATAAGTGTCAGGCTCCGTAATTATCTATACATATAACTTATAAGTATCAGGCTCCGTAATTATCTATACATATAACTTATAAGTATCAGGCTCCGTAATTATCTATACATATAACTTATAAGTGTCAGGCTCCGTAATTATCTATACATATAACTTATAAGTATCAGGCTCCGTAATTATCTATACATATAACTTATAAGTATCAGGCTCCGTAATTATCTATACATATAACTTATAAGTGTCAGGCTCCGTAATTATCTATACATATAACTTATAAGTATCAGGCTCCGTAATTATCTATACATATAACTTATAAGTATCAGGCTCCGTAATTATCTATACATATAGCTTATAAGTATCAGGCTCCGTAATTATCTATACATATAACTTATAAGTATCAGGCTCCGTAATTATCTATACATATAACTTATAAGTATCAGGCTCCATAATTATCTATACATATAACTTATAAGTATCAGGCTCCGTAATTATCTATACATATAGCTTATAAGTATCAGGCTCCGTAATTATCTATACATATAACTTATAAGTATCAGGCTCCGTAATTATCTATACATATAACTTATAAGTATCAGGCTCCGTAATTATCTATACATATAACTTATAAGTATCAGGCTCCGTAATTATCTATACATATAACATATAAGTATCAGGCTCCGTAATTATCTATACATATAACTTATAAGTATCAGGCTCCGTAATTATCTATACATATAACTTATAAGTGTCAGGCTCCGTAATTATCTATACATATAACTTATAAGTGTCAGGCTCCGTAATTATCTATACATATAACTTATAAGTGTCAGGCTCCGTAATTATCTATACATATAACTTATAAGTGTCAGGCTCCGTAATTATCTATACATATAACTTATAAGTATCAGGCTCCGTAATTATCTATACATATAGCTTATTAATATGTGTCAATATTGTAACTCTCTGTAACCTGGGAATCTTTTGCTGGAGACCCCCAATGGGCCTCTGGGTTTCTCTCCTGGGTGACCTAGATGTGTGTGATGTGTATTCATATAATATGTTTTATTAGGTGTTTTTTCCTATTCGGGCTCTGTTTCGAGTCGCCCCCCCCCCCCCCCAAATCCCCAGAAAAAATAGAGGGATATGCGCCTGAGTAGATAGCTATATATAGATAGATAGATAGATAGATGTATGATCACACTGACAGAATATATTGTTTGCAGTAAATCAATTTTATACATTTACAGTAGTATGTTAATATATATCACTAACTCTATATGTTCATAGATTATTAATCCATCATAATCAAAGGACACAAGTTTGTCAGCCATGGCCGTTGAGGACCGAAGAGAAAATTATACTACATAGTTCATCCATTATAGGTTGACCAGAAATCCTGACCCCTAACCTCTGTAACTCAAAAAGGGCTAGAGCAAATGGGCTGAATTTTCCACACCAATTTTCCACACCAATTTTCCACACCAATTTTCCACACCAATCCCCGGTTGACTTTTCCCAAATGGTAGAAACATTATTTCGATTACTCTACTCGTGTTTGCAATATTGACGTTAGTGGTCAAGATGTTTTACCTAATTAAAATTAATATACTATAGTGAATCCGAGACAATGTGGAGTGTGTGAAGTTACCTCACCAACCCTTTCAGTACCGGTGCCGTTCTTTTAACTTTATTATGGCTACTATTAGACGATTTTATTCAGTTTAAAAAAGGGCCTCCGAAAGTTAACAGGCTTGGAACTGACTCTTTTTAACCCTTTATACTACCACATATCCTTTTTAAACTGCAAATAGTCGTTTAAATGTAGCTAAAATACAATATAAAAGACGCCGCTGGTACAGAAGGGGCTAGGCATCTCTCACCTCTATCTAATGAATTCTACTACCTCCTTTCGATTCCATATTGTATCTATCTCACACTTTACAAATTATTAATATTAACTTAATACATTAGATTACGCTAGGTAAGGCTAGGTCAGGAATGGTTAGGATAAGCTTGGTTATGCTAGCCTAATTACGTATGTTTACCTCTTGAGGATTATGAAGCGATTCAACAGTTTATTTTGGCCACCAGTAGACAACTTTCTTCAGTTTTGGAATGATTATTTGGAAGCCATAGACATAATCGTTTTTTTTTTTTTTTTTTTTTTTCCAATAGAAAAATGTCTCCGACGAAGGAAGCCGGATTTTGTCCTAATTTGAAAGCCAATAAAGAAGGCATGACAGGTTGTGTAGGCGGCCATCGTGTAGGTTACCTTGCTGACCATAAGGGGGGAGGGAGAAGAGGTGGGGGGGGGGGGGGGGAATGGGGAAGGGGTAGGGGTCTTAAAGTATTGAATAGTCTGGGGGCTGAAGGCAAAGTAAGGGGTAGTTTTGGGGGTATACATAGTGTGTGTGGGTGTGTGTGTGTGTATTTACTTAATTGTATTTCTATCTATATCTATCTATATGCTCAGGCCCAGTCCCCACTTTTCCTATTTTTTATTTGTTTTATTTTCTATTTAATTTTATTTTATTATTATTATTTTTGTTTTCTTGGGGGCGGCCGCAAGATCAAGAACAGGGAAAACACAAATTGTATTTACCTAATTGTAATTTTACAGGAGTGAGCCTAGGCTCGTGGTGTCCCGTCTTCCAAACTCATATTATCAAATTTTACTTTGAATTGGCTTATACTCTTGGCATACACTACCTTTTATGGGAGTGAATTCCACTTCCCTATATTTCTACAGGAAAGCCAAATTTGCTCACATCCTTCTTGCAAGGCTTGACCACCAATTTGAATGTGTGGCCTCTCGTTCTTCCTTTTGATGGTATGATGAAGTCTTCCCTGTCAATCCAGTCAATCTTGTTAACACATTTGTACATCGTGATCATATCTCCGCGTTCTCTTCTATCTTGCAATGTAGTAAGGCCCATCTTTCTCCAGTCGTTCTTCATAGCTGCACCCTTTTAATTCTGGAACTAAGCTTGTTGCTGCCCTCTGAACTTTTTCCAGTTTATCTATGTCTTTTTTTCAGATGTGGACTCCATACAATTGTTGCATATTCTAATGTGGGTCTTATAAAGGTAACTATTAGTTTTTTAAGGGGAGGTTTTTAGTTTGGTCCCTAGATATCCTTCAAGCTTAAGATTACACCCCCTTGAGCCCCTATCAAGATAAATTTGTAAATTTTTCGGTAGAAAAATGTTCCGGCTGAAAGCCGGTTTCTCTTAAATTACAGGCTCGCTATCGCTCCCCAAGTTAAAATGCGACACCTAAATGGCACGAAAGGTCTTAAAATTGACAGAAATGGGTTGAAAGTTCTTAAAATCGTCAAAATAATGGGGCAAACGTCTTAAAATTAGAAAAACAATGAGGCTAAACATGAGGGAGAAAGGAGTCAAGAAAAAAATCCCTCAAGTGGAAATCTCCCCTTAATCATACCTACATCTATGTATGATAAAGCAACTCTAACAATGGCTAGCAGACCATAAGCATTTCTCACTTTATCGTGTATGTGATCTTCAGGTGATAGTCTGGGATTTATTATTAACCCTCAAATCTTGGTTCTTTCCTTTATTGAAGGTTTAAGCTCTTCTTCGACAATGTTATATCTTCCATGCGGCCTTCTTTGACTTTCATCCATCTCCATGACATTACAACTTCTCTTCATTAAAATCCATTTGCCCAAATTTTACTCCATTCAAAAATCATGATCTCTTATTTGGCACGGTAACTTTGCTTAACATAACTTTCCGAGCTGACGTTACTTGGCATATCATTAATGTGTGTGTGTGTGTGTGTGTGTGTGTGTGTGTGTGTGTGTGTGTGTGTGTGTGTGTGTGTGTGTGTGTGTGTGTGTGTGTGTGTGTGTGTGTGTGTGTGTGTGTGTGTGTGTGTGTGTGTGTGTGTGTGTGTGTGTGCGCTTAACGATTGGTTTGATCTGCTTAGCTAGATTGTATACGTTTTTCGAATTTACCAATCCTTCATTCCCAATGATGCCTATGAATAGTAAAATATAATCAATTTAAAGTGGAGATTCTCAATATGCTAATGAATATTTGTTTCAGCTTTCAGACATCAATACATGGTTTATTTTGTGTGCCTTTCTCTGTGTGTGTACATAAACTATTTGTATTTTTGAAACTATGGACTGACATAGATGCAGGCTAGAAACCTATTACATAATACATATAATACACATATAATATAAAGTCAGTCATTGCACATCCAAAAACGTATTATGTATTTGAATATGTGCTGTCATATACATAGTTTACCTCTAATAGGACTAAAAAATACAAACATTTCCAAGAATAATTAGATATATGTTAAGAAGTGGTGTAAATGAGATTTTTTTTTGGATTTCACATAAAGTGCTTCGCTTTGCGTTCATCAGCAAATAATTATATAGTTACCTTTTCTAAATATGATAGCTAGAGATGTTTTAGTTATATAAGGACATGCGAGCCTTAGTCAATGCGGAATATACTGCAACTCTAATAGGAGTTGTGGTGGAGTGGTCTTGCCACTGGCCTGGTAATCCAAAGGTCCCGGGTTCAAATCCCGATGTATCAATGGGAAGATATTATTGGGATGGAATTTGTGCTGTACCTAGTATCAGTGCATTACCACAAGCCCACCGAAACGTCAATAAAATACCCTCATTGTTCCCTGATTAAATAGCACTGTATGAATATTCCCATATTCAAAATATGCTATAGGGGTGCAATGCCTGGTGAGTTATCTGCTCAACAGGTGGCGTTGTGTGTGTGTAAGTGTGAGAGTCCGAGTGAAGGGGTTGAGACAGTGAAGCACGGGAACGAGGTGGCTTCAGAGATGGGGTCGTTTCGGGCCATGAGTGAGCACCGTGCCTCATGTGAAGGCAAGATGGCAGGTGCTCGTTGTACTCTACGTGCTTCACATGTCTCACTCCCTAGACAGGAACAAGACCTCATGGGCTTCACTGTTCATTGTAAAGCGGTGAATGTTAAGGCTCTCAGCCTATGCCCGAGAGGAAGTAAGTTGGAATATAGAAAAAAAAAAAAAAAAAAAAAAAAAAAAAAAAAATAATAATAATAATATATTCAAGGTCTTTAAATTTTAAGATAATAGAAACATGACCTAACATATACGAGTATTTCACTTTGTTGTGGCGAATGCGTTTCTAGTTTGTTTATTACTCCTCCAGGAATCTTAAAATGTCACCCCCTTGACCCCCTTTCAAGATATATTTGTACATTTTTCGGTAGAAAAATTTCCCGGCCGAAGGCCGGTTACTCTTAAATTACAGGCTCCCTATCGTTCCCCAGGATAAAATCGACACCTAAATGGCACGAAAGATCTTAAAATTTACAGAATGGGGCGGACATTCATAAAATCACCAAACTAATGGGGCAAACGTCTTAAAATCTCAAAAGCAATGGGGTTAGACATGAGGGAGAAAGGGGTCAAGCAAAAAGTCCCTCAAGTGGAAATCTCTCCTTAATGCAAACTATAAGACACACTTAGACGAACTATAAGACACACTTAGACAAACTATAAGACACACTTAGACAAACTATAAGACACACTTAGACAGCAAACACTGGATGAGATCAAATAATGGCTTGGGGATGTGTCTATCGAAATGTTCCTGTCTGTCTAGTTTACTCGCCTACTTTTCAAGACATATTTGTACATTTTTCGTTAGGAAAAGAGGCCGGCCTAATTATCTATCTATCTATCTTTCTATCTATCTATCTATGCAGTGTGTCCGGCGAGACTTGTTAGATAATTCTAGAAATGAAATCTTGTTATTTAAGTAAAAATAAATGTTCCATAGACAAAACATAATTTTTTTTTTTTTTTGTCCAGCTAAGGATCATTAAAACCTGCATTTTTGTTTTCGTTTTTCGTCATATTTAACCGCTACCTTATTTCAATACGATTGGGATAAGGACAAAAAAACTATGAAGTGTATGATGAAACATGGTATTAACCCCTTCTGTACCGGCGACGTCATTTTAATTTTGTTCTACCTATGTTTAGAATATTTTGTGCAATTTAAGAAGGAGCTGTGATCGCAACAATGACTAAGTGACTAATGACTAAATGACGAAGCGTGTTAATCGCTGGAGGCCCTTTTAAAACGGAGTAAAATCGTCTAATAGTAGCCAGAATACAGTTAAAAAGACGTCGCCGGTACAGAAGGGGTTAATACTTCATTATAGTGACTCCAAGAACGCCACTGAATGGTTCTTACTATTCCTGTGGTGATGAGGTAGACATTATAAGACACACACCCAAAGACGCCAGACAACTTATCATCACGGGAAGAAGACAAATAATATTGAATGTCGTTTGGTGTATTTTTTTAAGTATTGATACCATCGTTCATCATACGCAGCTTAATGTTTTCCTAATTAATGTTCTATATTAATTTTTATTACATGAAAGATGGGTTAAAACTGGCGAAAATAGTTTCAATAATCCCTCCTGGTAGATATACGCGTTTTATTATTTGTACCCCTTCTTTTCCTCAATATGAACACAATGTAAATACATCTGAGTAACGTAATATGAAGTAGGGTACAACCACTTTGTATAGTCACAACAAACTCCTTTGTAGTTTGTTGTAGATTTCTCCCTGGCGAGCGATAGCGAGCCAGCATTGTATGGAGAAATCCGGCTTCGCCGGAGAAATTTACAAATTTAGCTTGCTGTCAAAACAAAAATAGATAAATGCTGGCTAGATACCGCTCGCCAGGAAACTATTGACACCTATTTTTGGGGTTAAACGTAGGCTGAATGGGACCGAATGGATAAAAGCCAAAGAGAGAGCAAGAGAAAGAGAAAATAGCGAGGTGGGCCCCCTTAAAAAAAGAAAGACACCCATAAATATTTTGCTGCTCTCTTCATTTTCCCATGGTGATACATTGAATAGGCAGTTTTCGGGTATGCTTGTAAAATTCAACTGATCAACACGGGAACATGAAGAAAGCAAAAACGAATATGTATTGGTGTGTGTGTGTGTGTGTGTGTGTGTGTGTGTGTGTGTGTGTGTGTGTGTGTGTGTGTGTGTGTGTGTGTGTGTGTGTGTGTGTGTGTGTGTGTGTGTGTGTGTGTGGACTTATCGAAATCAATTATAAAATAATCTCGAACACTATGCATATACCTGCCAGCAAATATATATATATATATTAATTATATTCTAGGTTCCTCATAAAGATAATCTACATTAAGGAACATTATTACTTAAATATATAATTTATGTTCCTTGCTTGACATCAATAAATAATTGTAAAATTATACATTTTGTTTAGTAGCAGCAGCATAGCAATTAGTCTTAATCGACTATACATGATTAATTAATACAATTTTAACCTTTTACAATCATTCAAAACTGAATGGAATCGATTGACAAAAAATCACAAAGTAATTAAACATTCATAATTAGGTTGAGAGCATTAAGGGAGCCCACCTCGCATGCTTTATCTTTCTCTCCCTCTCTCTTTGGCTTGTATCCATTCGGCCCCATTCACCCTACTGTTTTAAGACGTTTACCCCCATCCAGCTGTCAATATTTTACTGGCGAGCGGTAGCGAGCCAGCATATATATTTTTATGTTTTGACAGCAAGCTAATTTTGTAAAATTTTCGATAGATAAATGTCTGCGGCGAAGCCGGATTTCTCCATACAATGTTGGCTCGCTACCGCTCGCCAGAAATAAATCGACACCTGGATGGGGATAAACGTCTTAAAACAATTGGCTGAATGGGGCCGAATGGATACAAGCCAGGGAAAGAGAGAAAAGGAGAGAGAGATAAAAAAAAAACGGTGACCCTCCTTAACAAAAGGTCCCCCAAGTTATTATGGTATCTATATATCAATGAATGAGACATATGCCAGGGTGTCTAGGTGGCCATTTTGTAAGTTCCTTTCTGACCCAAGAGGAAGGGAGGAGGGGTGAAGGGGAGGGGAGGGGTGAAGGGGAGGGGAGGGGAGGGGTGAAGGGGAGGGGAGGGGTGAAGGGGAGGAGAGGAGGGGGGAAGAAGGGGGTTTATAAGTATTGAACAGTCCAGGGGCTGAAGGCCGAATAAGGAAGTAATGTTGGGGACTTTCAGTGTGTGTGTGTGTGTGTGTGTATGTGTGTATGTGTGTGTGTGTGTGTATGTGTGTATGTGTGTGTGTGTGTGTGTGTGATTAACTATGCTAACTGTTTGATATACGATATGCTTTTTTGATATCACTTCTAATTGACTTCTTTCGTTCGTAGCTCTTCCAAAAAAAAAAAATCCGATTTTATTCTATAGTACAATCCCCTAGATATATTTTAATAAAGTGTCGTGCATGCTACTCAAAATTAGCTTATACATAGTCTCAGCTAAATACACTCAAAGGTTCTTTCATTCGGCCTGTACAATGTTGGGCCTGGCATGTCTAACTGGTCGTGTATGGCGGCCTTAAGGGGGGTCACCTGCTTTTTTGTCTCTTGCTCTCCTTTTCTCTGTTTCTCTGGCTTGTATCCATTCGGCCCCATTCAGCTAACGGTTTTAAGACGTTTATCCCCATCCAGGTGTCAATTTATTCCTGGCGAGCGATAGCAAAAAATGTACTAATTTAGGTTGCCGAAAAATATAAAATATATATATGCTGGCTCGCTACCGCTCGCCAGGAAAATATGAACACCTAGATGGGGGTAAACGTCTTAAAACAGTAGGCTGAATGAGGCCGAATGGATACAAGCCAAAGAGGGAGGGAGAGAAAGTGAGAAAAACACGAGGTGGGCTCCTTTAATACATGCCATCTCTGCATTACAACGCTTGCAATGAACATATAAAGACTTAGTGGATACCGATGGCAGCCCAAATGCGCGTTCCGTGAGTGGAAACTGGAGAGTGGGTTCCGTAGACTTTATATTCAAGGTGATTTCGAGGCAAACTTTGGTAAATTTCAATAACGCTATTCCTCTGTCCACTCCTGTTTTCTCTGGCACATAATTGTTGATGCATGTGGTATGGATGCTGACTTTCTTATTAAACCCTATAATTCACATCATGTTCATTATGCCATGTTTGTTAGCTAGTCAATTACATTTTAAGTAAAGTACAATTATAAAAGTATATTTGTAACTACTGTTAAGTGATATAGGGATTGTATCCCCGTATTAAGGGGAGATCTAAACTAATGGGGCAAACGTTTTATAGTATCAAAAGCAATGGGGCTAAACATGAGGGAGAAAGGGGTCAAGAAAAAAATCCCACTTGAGGGATTTTTTTCTTGACCCCTTTCTCCCTCATGTTTAGCCCCATTGCTTTTGATACTATAAAACGTTTGCCCCATTAGTTTAGCAATTTTAAGAACTTTCACCCCATATTAAGACCTTTCATGCAATTCAGGTGTCTATTTTATCCTGGCGAGCGATAGCGAACCTGTAATTTAAGAGGAAGCGTCCTTCGGCCCGAACATTTTTCTACCGAAAAATTTACAAATTTATCGTGAAAGGGACTCAAGGGGGTGTAATTTTAAGCTTGATGGAGGTCTAGGGAACAAACTAAATACCTCCCCTTAAGCAAACTATAATAATCGTAATGTTTTCGTTTGATATCCGCAAATAGTATCCTAATATCAATAGACCCTGTCGTGGTTACGTTTCCGCTTTCTTTTGTGTATGTTATTTACTGTAGATAATTACACCGAACATTTAGAACGAGCCCTTTAATTTCCTATAACTTTTGTATACCATTATGGAAAACAGACTGCCGTGTTATGCGTAGGGAGTGCTATACTACTGTCGACAAACAGACTGCCGTGTTATATGTAGGGAGTGCTATACTACTGTCGACAAACAGACTGCCGTGTTATATGTAGGGAGTGCTATACTACTGTCGACAAACAGACTGCCGTGTTATATGTAGGGAGTGTTATACTACTGTCGACAAACAGACTGCCGTGTTATATGTAGGGAGTGCTATACTACTGTCGACAAACAGACTGCCGTGTTATATGTAGGGAGTGCTATACTACTGTCGACAAACAGACTGCCGTGTTATATGTAGGGAGTGCTATACTACTGTCGACAAACAGACTGCCGTGTTATATGTAGGGAGTGCTATACTACTGTCGACAAACAGACTGCCGTGTTATATGTAGGGAGTGCTATACTACTGTCGACAAACAGACTGCCGTGTTATATGTAGGGAGTGCTATACTACTGTCGACAAACAGACTGCCGTGTTATATGTAGGGAGTGCTATACTACTGTCGACAAACAGACTGCCGTGTTATATGTAGGGAGTGCTATACTACTGTCGACAAACAGACTGCCGTGTTATATGTAGGGAGTGCTATACTACTGTCGACAAACAGACTGCCGTGTTATATGTAGGGAGTGCTATACTACTGTCGACAAACAGACTGCCGTGTTATATGTAGGGAGTGCTATACTACTGTCGACAAACAGACTGCCGTGTTATATGTAGGGAGTGCTATACTACTGTCGACAAACAGACTGCCGTGTTATATGTAGGGAGTGCTATACTACTGTCGACAAACCATGATTGATAAAACTACGTTCTACGTATTTGACAAACATCAGTAAAATTGGTTCTTCTGTTGCAGTACAATATTGTAATGCACTTATTTTACACATATGTTCTGACATTTATTGTTTATGTTTTAATGCATGATTTCAACATTATTGTACTAGATTCAATCATGAAATTAATGATAGGATATTTACATTAATTATGCCAATTAACAAACATTATATTGATACCGATACTGAAGTAAATGCCTTGGTTATGAAAGAGTGATGCTGTATCACTGGTATGATTAGCCACGACTTAATCTAGTCTGTGTTGAACACGTTGGCCTAGTCATAAAACACACACACACACACACACATATATATATATATATATATATATATATATATATATATATATATATAATGTATGTATTTATTAATTTATATATTTATCTATTTATTTATATTTGTCGTTCATAGAGAGCCTTATTCACATATTATATTTGTCAGTATAATACATATACAAATCTGTTTGGACTTCCCCCTGTTTCGTCCTATTAGTTTAGATATGTTAAGGCGTTTCATCCCAATAATTTAGCGATAATATGACGCATTACCCCATTCAGCAGTCAATTTCTTGTGGGGCGAGCGATACCAAGCCTATAACTTAAAAATTGGCCGTCGGTCGGAAATTGTTTTGTTTATCAAATATGCAAATTTAGCTTCAAAATTGCGTGGAAATTCTTTTAGTTTGAAGGGAGTCCAGGAAGACGGTTGTGTTAGCCTAGTAGGCGGATAAACTAAAAAGTAGTGTTCGAAATTGGCACCAGTAGGGAAATTCCTCCATAACCCACAAGACATCTGGCCATATGGTGTTAATCTTAGCAATATACAGTACCTCCTGAGTAAGATGTCGCCATTTAATTACTATGTAAAATGGAAACGGGCAGTAAGTCTGAAATCCCACGACAAAATTGTTGTACGCTGAGGTTGATTACTAGTATAACTTAATTGGCTACATCATTTTAGTATGCTCAGAATGGCAGACAAAGATGTATTCCAAGGAGTTTCGGCAGTCACTTGGGTCCTCTTCAGTGGATGTACAGTCGAGGTTAATAAGTGTTGTCAGATATTTCACAAAGTTTCGGACACTGACTAATACTCTGAGGGCTAAGCACTTTTCCCAGTAACTATAAAGATACCAATAACACTTTTTGAGCGATAACCACTGGAATCTATGACAACACTTACTACCCCCGATTGTACAGGTGGCCACTTAAGGGGAGGTTTTTAGTTTGTTCCCTAGACCTTCATCAAGCTTAAAATTTCACCTCCCAGACCCACTTTCAAGATGAATTTGTAAATTTTTCGGTAGAAAAATGTCCCGGCCGAAGGCCGATTACTCTTAAATTACAGGCTCGCTATCGCTCGCCAGGATAAAATCGACACCTAAATGGCACGAAAGATCTTAAAATTTACAAAAATGGGGCTTAAATTCTTAAAATCGCCAAACTAATGGGGCGAACGTCTTAAAATCTTAAAAGCAACGGGGCTAGACATGAGGGAGAAAGGGGTCAAGAAAAAAATCCCTCAAGTGGATATCTCCCCTTAAGTTCTGTTTTTGTCTGTGATCTTATACATAGCAATAATTAATGTGCATGATTGAAGTATATATTATGCAGTGGTTAACATATCGGGCTGATCAACTGATAATTAAATGAAACCACACTCCCGATTAATCAAATACTAAGTTAATGTTCACACACACATAGGATTAAAACGAGAAACAGACCTTATGTAGCCAACTGTGGAAAAACAGTCAAGATGCGGATAGCTTTCAGAAGATAAAACACGTGAGGATATGAATTTATATTTATAATTAAGGAAGCCCAACTCGCTTTCTTCTCTTTCTCTCCCTCTCTCTTTGGCTTGTATCCATTCGGCCCCATTCAGCCCCATTCAGCCTACTATTTTAAGACGTTTACCCCCATCCAGTTGTCAATATTTTCCTGGTGAGCGGGAGCGAGCCAGCATATATATGTTTTTGTTTTGAGAGCAAGCTAAATTTGTACATTTTTCGATAGAAAAATTTCTCCGGCGAAGCCGGATTTCTCCATACTGGAAAAAAACCTAAATGACACGAAAGGTCTTGAAATTGACAACGAAATGGGGCGAAAGGTATTAAAATCGCCAAACTAATGGGCCAAATGTCATAAAATCTTAAAACTAATGGGGCTAAGCATGAGGAAGAAGGGCTATAGGAAGGGAATAAACGGCCCATATCCCCTTAATCTAGGATTCAACAACTGTCAGTTTTCTTCTCTTTTCTGCAACCATCAATGATAAATTACATCACATCAAATGGTAAATATAGCCCATACAATCCTTCTTGAACTTGAGATGTAACTCCAAATGCTCCTCAAGCGTTTCCATAACCCTCTATGCATGCAGTATCGCCTGCACGCAAATACATAAACAAATTATTATATTCTGCTTTCCCTAAAGGATAATTTATCTTGAAACAATACATACTTCTATCGAATAAATACAACACAAATGCAAGAACCATATCAAGACAACAATTAAAAGGTCAATCTCAAGTTTATTTTAAGAACCGGTAATACATTTCAAGCGATAATATTCGTGTATGTTAATGGGAGATATCCACTTGAGGGATTTTTATCTTGACCCCTTACTCCCTCATGGTTAGCCCCCATTGCTTTTGATATTTTAAGACGTTCGCCCCATTAGTTTGGCGATTTTAAGAACTTTCGCCCTATTTCTGTCAATTTTAAGACTTTTCGTGCCAATTAGGTGTCGATTTTTTCCCGGCGAGCGATAGCGAGCCTGTAATTTAAGAGGAATCGGCCTTCGGCCTGGCCATTTTTCTACCGAAAAATGTACAAATTTATCTTGAAAAGGGGTCTAGGGGGTGTAATGTTAAGCTTGATGGAAGTCTAGGGAACTAACTAAAAACCTCCCCTTAATGTTTGTTATTCAGTGTCATTATGCAATATGGAGATAGTTTAGGCACCCAATGTTTGTTATTCAGTGTCATTATGCAATATGGAGATAGTTTAGGCACCCAATGTTGGTTATTCAGTGTCATTATGCAATATGGAGATAGTTTAGGCACCCAATGTTGGTTATTCAGTGTCATTGTGCAATATGGAGATAGTTTAGGCACCCAATATTGGTTATTCAGTGTCATTATGCAATATGGAGATAGTTTAGGCACCCAATGTTGGTTTAAAGATTTCTAAAAAGTCTTAATCTGTGGGGTTTGATATCGAGGTACCATTATAATAACAACAAAATAGGCAGTAGCAGGGTGATGCATTCTTCCATTGACGGGGTTAATTAATCTTCCTTCATGCTACCCTGGCTTATTAATTAATCTTCCTTCATCCTACCCTGGCTTATTAATTAATCTTCCTTCATGCTACCCTGGCTTATTTTAACCATTTTGTTTTAGATTATAAAGAATCTGTGACAATCAGAGGGTTAAGGGGAGATTTCCACTTGAGGGATTATTTTCTTAACCCCTTTCTCCCTCATGTTTAACTCCACTGCTATTGAGATTTTAAGACGTTCGCCCCATTAGTTTGACGATTTTAAGAACTTTCGACCCATTTCTGTCAATTTTTAGACATTTCGTACCATTTAGGCGTCGATGTTTTCCTGGCGAGCGATAGCGAGCCTGTAATGTAAGAGGAAACGGCCTTCGGCCGGGAAATTTTTCTACCGAAAAAATGTACAAATTTATCTTGAAGGGGGTCAAGGGAGTGTGATTTTTAAGCTTGATGGAGGTCTAGGGTACAAACTAAATACCTCCCCTTAATTAATGATATCGAGTGTATTCCTTGTTTGTTAGAGGTCCTAGTTTAGCTTTACAAAATTATCTAGTTCTTGAAAATAACAAACAAAAAATCCAGTTTACGGAGAGGGTTAACCCTTTCATTACTGGGAACGTATTTTGTTGTCACTTGACGTCAGCTAGATTTATACGATGTTATGAAGCTTAGGAAGGATATATGGTAGCTAAAAGAATTGAGTTAGTCAGTAGTTTTTTAAGGGGAGGTTTTTAGTTTGTTTCCTACTCCTCCAGCAATCTTAAAATTTCACACCCTTGACCCGCTTTCAAGATAAATTTGTACATTTTTCGGTAGAAAAATGTCCCGGCCGAAGGCCAGTTACTCTTAAATTACAGGCTCGCTATCGCTCGCCAGGATAAAATCGACACCTAAATGGCACGAAAGGTCTTAAAATTTACAGAATGGGTCGGAAATTCCTAAAATCACCAAACTAATGGGGCAAGCGTCTTAAAATCTCAAAAGCAATAGGAATAGACATGAAAGAGAAAGGGGTCAAGAAAAAAGTCCCTCGAGTGGAAATCTCCCCTTAATGGGTAGATGTCCTTCCCAGGCTGAATACATTAGTCTAATAATTACCAGAATATAACGAAAAGACGCCATTTTACGAAGAGAGTAATTTATATGTTAACCTTGTAATTCAGGGGCGTATCCAAAGCTGTGTATTATCGTCTCATAGTAATTAACCCCTTCAGCGCAATGACGCCTATTTACCTCTGATTCTGGCTAAAATTAGACCATCTTGTGCAGTGTAAAAATGACCAATGATTTTCACAGGGTATATTGAGATCCTATATACCCCTCTGAGTCCTACTGGTAGAATATAAGCTAAAGAAAATCGTCTAATGTTAATCGGAATAGGATGGCCACTAAGTCATCGTGCTAAAGGGGTTAAAGGGTATTTCACAAATTGTAAGCAGTTCCAGACCATACATAAAAGCCACTTAACCCTTTGAAGATTAGGACTCATTTTGACCATTTATTCTGGCTATCATTAAACGAATTTATGCAAGTTTGGACGGATTTGTGAGAATTGAATAGGTAAAGATTATTTTAATTAACCCCTTGACTTCCATATACCCTTCCTAATTTAAATACAATTTTCTAAAAAAACATCAGAGATATGCGGAATAGTATTGAAAAAGTTAAGAGGAGGTTTTTAGTTAGGTTTTTCGTTAGCATTACAAAAATACACCCAAGACCTTCCTTCCTGATAAATGTGTACATTTTTCCGTAGACAAATGTCCTGGCGGAAGGCTGGTCCCTCCTCTAAGTTACAGGCTGGCTATCGCTCGCCAGGAAACAAAATGACACATAAGTGGCACAAAAGGTCTTACAATTGACAGAAATGGGGCGAAATGTCTAAAATCGCCAACATAATGGGACAAACGCCTTAAAATAGCAAAGCTAATGGGGCTAGACATGAGGGAGAAGGGGGTCCAAAATTGAACCCCTCAAGTGTAAAATAATCTTCCCTTAAGTAATGCCCTTGCGTGTGAGCTGATAAGTAAAGCTGGTATCACACGAGCGCTTTTTCCCTCAACATGTATCCTTAACACTGGTCTGGCAGCTTATGAGGTCAACATTTCAAATATTTCGGTCACCTAAATCCATCTATCATTAGACTATGCTCTGTTCCATTTGATCTGACGGTAAATTGAATCCCTTAGATGCTTACAAGCTAATTTCTCGATACTTAATGGCATAATATCAAGCCACCATGCCTGCATCATAATATTAAGACCAAGTTCATATAATTAGCACCATATTTCACTACACAATCTTCAAAATAACTGAGAAATCCTAAAGGGAAATTTGCAATTTACCGTCAGTTGAAAAGAAACGATACCAGTGCAAAATATTCCAAAAACTTTACTAGAACAAATGTTGCCTATAAAAGCTCTCGTGTGATACCTGCTTAAGGCTGTGTGAGCGGCCATTTTGTAGAGGTTCCCCGGCTGACCGTAAGGGGTAGGGGGAGGGGGAGGGATGGGGAAGGGGGAGGGAGGGGGGAGGGGGAGGGAGGGGGGAGGGGTGGCGGAGGGGGTCTATAAGTATTGAACAGGCTCGTAGGGTCGGCAGGCAAGCTTAACCCTTTCAGTAGGCGGGGGCGCCTCTCATAATTTTACTCTGGTTATAATTTAGGGATTGGATTCACTTTTGTGTGTTCATTGTTTTCTGTTGTGTTTTCCCTATTTGGGCTCTGTCTCGAGTCGGCCACCCCCAGGGGAAAAAAAATGGGGAATGGGCCTGAATACATACATACATACATACATACATACATACATTCAGTTTAGAGAGGGTCTGTGGGAGTTAAGGGGAGATTTCCACTTGAGGTATTTTTTTTTTTTTAACCCTTTCTCCCCCATGGTTAGCCCTATTGCTTTTGATATTTTAAGATGTTCGCCCCATTAGTTTGGTTATTTTAAGAACTTTCGCCCCATTTCTGTAAATTTTAAGACTTTTCGTACTATTTAGGTGTCGATTTTTTCCTGGCGAGCGATAGCGAGCCTGTAATTTAAGAGGAATCGGCCTTCGGCCGGGACATTTTTCTACCGAAAAATGTACAAATTTATCTTGAAAGGGGGTCTAGGGGCTGTATTGTTAAGCTTGATGGAAGTCTAGCAAACTAAGTAAAAACCTCCCCTTAAAGAAATCATGGATGTTTTATGTTCTTTTTAAGTATGTTTTTAATTGTCTAGCGCTAGCCAAAGTAAAGCTGAAAAGGTTACATTACTTTAACGTAGGGTATAACTTTAAATCTTTAACATAATGATCACCATCCTCTACATCGCAATCATCATCTTTATTGATTTAATGGGAGGTTTCTAGTGTGTTTTCTACTCTTCCAGCAATCTTAAAATTTCACCCCCTCGCTCGCCAGGATAAAATCGACACCTAAATGGCACGAAAGGTCTTAAAATTGACAGAAATGGGTCGAAAGTTCTTAAAATCGTCAAAATAATGGGGCGAACGTCTTAAAATTAGAAAAGCAATGGGGCTAAACATGAGGGAGAAAGGAGTCAAGAAAAAAAAATCCCTCGAGTGGAGACCTCCCCTTAAGTATCCCAAGTTCGAATCCTTGGAGTCCCATATGTATTCAATAGCTTCATTGATTTCATTAGTTAGGTTTATTTATAATTAAGTTGACTTATAATTATTGAGTTGGTGATCCTATGAAATTATATTAAAATTATTACTTTGTGGTCATCATTGTCATTAGCAGCGTATTATTCAGCATCGTATTTATTAGCTAGTTTATCATCATTAACCACTTATTTTGAGCCTCGTGTACGCCTTCTGTACTGGCGACTTCAACTTAATTTAATTCTAGCTATATTTAGACTTATTGTGTGCGGTTTAAGAAGGATCTGTGGTAGTAGTAGAAATGGTTAAGTGAGATTGTTCGAAGCCTGTTAATTACTGGAGGTCCTTTTTAAGCTGAATAATATCATCTAATAGTAGCCAGGGTCAAGTTCAAAGGACGGCACTGGTAGTGAACGGGTTAAATTTCTATCAGCATCACAATTTTTATCTTTCTATCCTTTTCTCTCTTTCCCTGGTTTATATCCATTCGGCCCCATTCAGCCAACTGTTTTAAGATGTTTTTCCCCATCCAGGTGTCGATTTCTTCCTGGCGAGCGATAGCGAGCCAGCATTGTATGGAGAAATCCGGCCTCGCCGGAGAAATTTTTCTATCGAAAAATGTACAAATTTAGCTTGCTGTCAAAACAAAAATTATATATATGCTGGCTCGCTATTGCTCGCCAGGAAAATATTGACACCTGGATGGTGGTAAACGTCTTAAAACAGTAGGCTGAATGGGGCCGAATGGATACAAGCCAAAGAGAGAGGGAGAGAAAGAGAACAAAAGCAGGTGACCCTCCTCAAAATCCTCTTCAATGGTACCTACACTTGTTATCGTCATTATCATCACCACCTTCACCATTAATACCATCACCATCAATACCATCACCATCATTATCATCACCGCCAATATTATCACCATCATCACTAATATCATCACCACCATCACCAAAATTATCATTACCACCAAGATCACCATGACCGCTATCAACCCCTTCATCACCATTACCAACTTCATCACCATCATCAGTATCACCCCCTTTCATCACCACCATTACCAACTTCATCATCATCATCACGCCTTTCATAACCATCACCAAAATCATCATCACCATTACCAACATCAGTATTACCGCCATCATCACCATTACCCCCTCATCACCAACATCCCCTCATCACCATCACCAATATAATCATCATCACCACTAACATCACCATCACCCCCTCATCACCATCACCAATATCGGCACTATCACCAATATCATCACCATCACCACCATCACCCCCTCATCACCATCACCAATATCAGCATCATCAAAACCATCATCACTATCACCAATATAACCATCATAATTACCTCCTCACAATCACCATCACCAACATAATCACCATCACCATCATCATCACCATTACCCCCCCATGACAAATATCATCACCATCACCAACATCACCATTACCAGTATCACCATCACCAATATCATCATCATCACCAACGTAATCACCATAACCAGTATCTCCATCACCACATCACCAATATCATGATCACCATCATCACCATTACCAGTATCACCTTCACCACCATTACACATAGCAAAATCATCACCCCAATCATCACCATCACCAGGATCACCATCACCAATACTATCATCATCTCGAAAATTACCATACCCAGTAACACCAATATCACCATCATCACCACTATCACCATTATAAAAAAAACGCATAAATAAACATATGCAAATTTTCCCTTAATGAGCTCATCATTATCGCTGCCTTCATCCTTATAGTCACTTTCATTAGCATCACAATAATCTTCTTTAGCATCACCATCATATTTGTCTTCATATTCATCTTTTTCATTACCACCATATTCATATTCATTTTTCTCATTTCCAGTCTATCTTAATTTCTTCTTATTCCCCATTACAACTCTATCTTTCTTCATCTTCTTATTAATTTTTCTCATCACCACCATATATTTCTTCATCTGCACATTCATTTTTCTCATTACCATCTTACGTTTCTTCATATTCATCTTTCCTATTAACAGCATAGTTTTCTTCTTATTCATCTTTCTTATCAACACCATATTGTCTTCATATTCATAATCATCTTTCATATTACCTCCATATCTTTCATATTACCTCCATATCTTTCATATTACCTCCATATCTTTCATATTACCTCCATATCTTTCTTCATATTCATCTTTCTCATTACCACCCTATCTTTGTTCACATTCATAATCTTCATTACCACCATATTTTCTTCATATTCATAATCATCTTTCTCATCACCACCCTATCTGTCTTCATATTCATCTTTCTCATCCCCACCATATCTTTCTTCACATTCATGTTTCATATTACCACCATATATTCTTCACATTCATAATCATCTTTCATATAACCAGCATATCTGTCTTCATATTCATCTTCCTCATTACCACTATTTTTTTCTTAATCTTAATTTTTCTCATTACCACCATATCTTTCTTAATATTCATATGTTTATTACCACCATATCTGTCTTCATATTCATCTTTTTCATCATATCTTTCTTTATCTTCATAATCATCTTTCTCATTGCTACCATATTATGTTTTGCATCTTCATCTTTCTCATTAACAGCATATATTTCTTCGCGTTTAGCTTTCTCATTACCACCATATCTGTCTTCATATTCATCTTTCATATTACCAACATATATTTCTTCATATTCATCTTCCTCATTACCACCCTATCTGTCTTCATAATCATCTTTCATATTAGGATACCAACATATCTTTCTTCATATTCATCTTTCTCATTACCACTACATCTTTCTCATTACCCTTATCACCATCACTTGCAACACCATGTAACCCTTTCAGTATGCGATGTCACTACCTATTTCCTGGTGGACTCTTCCCAAATGATAGAAATGTCAGCCTGGTTGCTTTTATATATTTTGAGTTAAGAGAAGTTAAGGGGTCAAGAAAATTGTCAAGTTCGTTGGCGCTACCTATAGTGTTATTTATATGCTGGCTAGTACTAGATTGTTGTTATTAAGGGAGCCCACCTCGCTTTTTTTTCTCTTTCTCCCCCTCTCTCTTTGGCTTGTATCCATTCGGCCCCATTCAGCCTACTTTTTGAAGACGTTTACCCCCGTACAGGTGTCACTATTTTCCTGGCGAGCGGTAGCGAGCCAGCATATATATATTTTTGCTTTGACAGCAAGCTAAATTTGTACATTTTTCGATAGAAAAATGTCTCCGGCGAAGCTGGATTTCTCCATAAAATGCTGGCTCGCTATCGCTCGCCAGGAAGAAATCGACACATAGATGGGGATAAACGTCTTAAAACAGTTGGCTGAATGGGACCGAATGGATACAAGCCAGAGAAAGAGAGAAAAGGAGGGAAAGATAAAAAACACCGGTGACCCCCCTTAAGACTGGGAAGAATGTGTGGGAGTCAAAGGATGAAATGAGAAGAAGATCCCCCCTTTGATTGCTAGAGGTCCTCGATCCTAGTCTGCTTTAGGGGAGGGTGGCCCAGTGTATGATCTATTAATTAATTTATTCATATATCTTTTTAGTTTCCTCCCTAGACCTCCGTCAAGCTTAGAAACACATCCCCTAGACCCCCCTTCAAGATAAATTTGTACGTTTTTCTGTAAAAAATAAATCCCGGACAAAGGCCGGTTACTCTTAAAATTGCAGACTCGCTTTCGCTCGCCAGGAAAAAATCGACACCTAAATAGCACGAAAGGTCTTAAAATTGACAACGAAATGGGGCGAAAGGTATTAAAATCGCCAAACTAATGGGCCGAACGTCTTGTAATCTCAAAACTAGTGGGGCTAAACATTAGGGAGAAGGGGTTCCAGAAAACCGGTCTGCCTCCCCTTAAAGTTGTATTGTGTTAGCCAGAATAGAAGAATAATTACCTTCATATGTAGCTATATATTACCTTCATATGTAGCTATATATTACCTTCATATGTAGCTATATATTACCTTCATATGTAGCTATATATTACCTTCATATGTAGCTATATATTACCTTCATATGTAGCTATATATTACCTTCATATGTAGCTATATATTACCTTCATATATAGCTATATATTACCTTCATATGTAGCTATATATTACCTTCATATGTAACTATATATTACCTTCATATGTAACTATATATTACCTTCATATGTAGCTATATATTACCTTCATATGTAGCTATATATTGCCTTCATATATAGCTATATATTACCTTCATATGTAGCTATATATTACCTTCATATGTAGCTATATATTACCTTCATATGTAACTATATATTACCTTCATATGTAGCTATATATTACCTTCATATGTAGCTATATATTACCTTCATATGTAGCTATATATTACCTTCATATGTAGCTATATATTACCTTCATATGTAGCTATATATTACCTTCATATGTAACTATATATTACCTTCATATGTAGCTATATATTACCTTCATATGTAGCTATATATTACCTTCATATGTAGCTATATATTACCTTCATATGTAGCTATATATTACCTTCATATGTAGCTATATATTACCTTCATATGTAGCTATATATTACCTTCATATGTAGCTATATATTACCTTCATATATAGCTATATATTACCTTCATATGTAGCTATATATTACCTTCATATGTAGCTATATATTACCTTCATATGTAGCTATATATTACCTTCATATAGCTATATATTACCTTCATATGTAACTATATATTACCTTCATATGTAGCTATATATTACCTTCATATGTAGCTATATATTACCTTCATATGTAGCTATATATTACCTTCATATATAGCTATATATTACCTTCATATGTAGCTATATATTACCTTCATATGTAGCTATATATTACCTTCATATATAGCTATATATTACCTTCATATGTAGCTATATATTACCTTCATATGTAGCTATATATTACCTTCATATGTAGCTATATATTACCTTCATATGTAGCTATATATTACCTTCATATGTAGCTATATATTACCTTCATATGTAGCTATATATTACCTTCATATGTAGCTATATATTACCTTCATATGTAGCTATATATTACCTTCATATGTAGCTATATATTACCTTCATATGTAACTATATATTACCTTCATATGTAGCTATATATTACCTTCATATGTAGCTATATATTACCTTCATATGTAGCTATATATTACCTTCATATGTAGCTATATATTACCTTCATATGTAGCTATATATTACCTTCATATGTAGCTATATATTACCTTCATATGTAGCTATATATTACCTTCATATGTAGCTATACTGCATTTATCCATACCCTCACACATCGTCGTCATTATAGTTGTCTCTACAATAATGGTCTTAACCCCTTCTGTACCGGCGACGTCTTTGTAAGTTTATTGTAGCTATATTTAGACCATGGTGTGCAGTTTAAGAAGGATCTGTGGTAGTATATATGGTTAAGTAGGGTGGTTCGAAGCCTGTTCATTGCTGGAGGCCCTTTTTAAACTGAATACAAGCGTCTAATAGTAGCCAGAATCATGTTAAAAGGACGGCACGGTAATGAAAGGGTTAATCAGTTAAAGTTACTATGATGCAAGTAAGAACGCCAGAAGAACTTTCAGTGTCATTTCATGTGTGTGTGTGTGTGTGTGTGTGTGAATATGGTTGTGTGTGTGTGTGTGTGTTCATAACAGATAGGCGTGGTGGCTTTATGAAACTAACGTCAGAATTGAATGTTATTATAATGATTAAGTATCAAAATTCAATTAAAAGTCAGATAACATGATGCCAGTTTGTATAGAAAGATTACTTTTTGGCTTTTGGCAGAGACATTTTCCAACCGAAAAATGTATGAATTTATACCAAAGGGAGGTATTGTTTTCAGCTTGATGGAGGTCTAGGGACGAAACTAAAAATATATATAGATAAATAAAACAAATTCCCTTTAAAAGCATGACCAATTAATTATAATAACTATATAATTAACTATAGTACAATAGGACGAGTTTAATATTTTATTTTGGCTATCAATAGACGATGAAGAAATTATGGTAGCTAGAGAGTGTATAGAGATCCATCCTAATTGCATTTAATCGTCAAATGATAACCAGTTACAGAAGTAGTTAAAGTCAGATATTATTAAGCCTTATAAAATCGCTTGGTGGTAACTGGAGCAAAGTGATTAAGAGAAGACTGACCGTTTGTTTGGTCTATTAATTCATTTATTCATATCTGTTTTTTAGTTTCCTCCCTAGACCTCCATCATGCTTAGAAAAATACCTCCTAGACCCCCCTTCAAGATAAATTTGTAAATTTTTCGGTAGAACAATGTCCCGGCCGAAGGCCGGTTCCTCTTAAAATTGCAGGCTCGCTATCGCTCGCCAGGAAAAAATCAACATCTAAATGGCTATAAAAGTCTTAAAATTGACAACGAAATGGGGCGAAACGTATTAAAATCGCCAAACTAATGGGCCGAACGTCTTATAATCTCAAAACTAGTGGGGCTAAACATTAGGGAGAAGGGGGTCCAGAAAAACGGTCTGCCTCCCCTTAATAACCGGGTAGCCAATGTATGCCCCCTAGTTTATGATATCGAGTCTTAGTGTAATAACCGGGTAGCCAATGTATGCCCCCTAGTTTATGCTATCGAGTCTTAGTGTAATAACCGGGTAGCCAATGTATGCCCCCTAGTTTATGCTATCGAGTCTTAGTGTAATAACCGGGTAGCCAATGTATGCCCCCTAGTTTATGATATCGAGTGTTAGTGTAGTAACCGGGTAGCCAATGTATGCCCCCTAGTTTATGCTATCGAGTCTTAGTGTAGTAACCGGGTAGCCAATGTATGCCCCCTAGTTTATGCTATCGAGTCTTAGTGTAGTAACCGGGTAGCCAATGTATGCCCCCTAGTTTATGCTATCGAGTCTTAGTGTAATAACCGGGTAGCCAATGTATGCCCCCTAGTTTATGCTATCGAGTCTTAGTGTAGTTACTTTGATTCAAGTGGATTAATTCAATGTTAACCCCTTCTGTACTAGCGACGTATTTTCTATACTATTTGAGCTACATTTAGAAGATTCCATGTCGTTTGGGAAGGATATTTGGTAGCTAAAAGGGTTAAGGGGAGATTTCCACCTGGAGGATTTTTTTCTGAACCTCTTTCTCCCTCATGTTTAGCCCCATTGATTGTGAGATTTAAAGACGCTTGCCCCATTACTTTGGCGATTTTAAGAACCCTCGCCCCATTTCTGTCAATTTTAAGACCATTCGTGCCATTTAGGTGTCGATTTTTTCCTGGCGAGCGATAGCGAGCCTGTAATTTAATGGAAACCGGCCTTCGGCCGGGAAATTTTTCTACCGAAAAATTTACAAATTTATCTTGAAAGGGGTTCTAGGGGGAGTAATTTTAAGCTTGATGGAAGTCTAGGGAATTAACTAAAAACCTCCCCTTAATTGAGATAGGCTGTAGCCCTCTAACGGGTAGACATCCTTCCTAAGCTGAATAAAATCATCTTATAATTGTCTGAACATAATACAAATGACGTCACCGGTACTGAAAGTATTAATATACTTCAAACCAATGATTCATCTAGTTCTGCTGATGCAGATATAAATCTTGATTGATAACATTTAACTAAGTTCTTATAAACGAATATATATATAGTTAGTAGACCCCAAAAAATGCAGTCCGTCCATTGCAAACTACTATGATAAGGAGTTGCTGGAACTCTACTGTTTCATTTGCCTGGCTTCCCCCATTGTTTCTATTTGTGCCTCACCTACACAGCAAGTAACTCTCACAAATACCTCCTCCTCCTATTTATTTTACTACATTTAACAAGCACATTACACTTCTTTCCAACAAGCGAAAATTACCTCTAACATACCTTCATATTTGCTCTCTATCACTCTTTCAACTTAAGGGGGGTGACCTGTTTTTTTTTTTTATTTCTGTCCTTTTCTCTCTTTCTCTGGCTTGTATCCATTCGGCCCCATTCAGCCAACTATTTTAAGACGTTTATCCCCATCTAGGTGTCGATTTCTTCCTGGCGAGCGTTAGCGAGCCAGCATTATATGAAGAAATCCGGCTTCGCCGGAGACATTTTCTATCGAAAAATGTAAAAATTTAGCCTGCTGTCAAACAAAAATAAAAATATGCTGGCTCGCTACCGCTCACCAGTAAGAAATTGACACCTGGATAGGGATAAACATCTTAAAACAGTAGGCTGAATGGGGCCAAATGGATACAAGCCAGATAAAGATAGAAAAGGACAGAACAAAAACAGGTCACCCCCCTTAAAATAGACACTTGTTACAGGCAGATTTGCATTTTCTCTGTCCCATGCACATATACAAAAATATAAATGGATAGGCAAAATATAAATGGATAGGCAAAATATAAATGGATAGGCAAAATATAAATGGATAGGCAAAATATAAATGGATAGGCAAAGTATAAATGGATAGGCAAAATATAAATGGATAGGCAAAATATAAATGGATAGGCAAAATATAAATGGATAGGCAAAATATAAATGGATAGGCAAAATATAAATGGATAGGCAAAATATAAATGGATAGGCAAAATACGCTTCTGAACAGCATATTACCAATTAGATTATTTCCTTTAAATATTGTGTTTAAATTTTACCACCGAGAATGTCAAATTTAAACAAAACAAATCCATGATTCAGATGTAATTAACTGGTGTTTACCAATTTCTTAGGTTATAGAAAATATGAAAGTTAAAAGGAACCCCTTCAATGGGCTTGGAACTTCGGAAATTTGTTAGAAACTAATCTCGAGAAACCAAGCTAAATCAAAAGATATATCACCTTGATTTCGGCCCTGTCACTCTTTGAAATCTGGGGGAGGCACTCGTTGCAGGCAGTTATGCCTTTTGTGTCCCTCATTCACATAGAAGAAAAAAAACATTAATCTTTGGAATACAATGACAAATTGTTAGTATGTTTCTTTATAACCAAGAACATGTTTTCGGACTCGAAATGAACCCTTCAACCCAATGGGTGGACATATTTACACTATCAAGTGGCACCCTTCTCCAGTATTTGTTCACAATACTATTGCATCGTCAATAATTATAGATAAATCATTTTGTCTTACACGACATACGAACTGCAAGATGTACCTGAGGCAAAGCACTCATGTTAATGACAAAACGGCATGTAAATGTGATATACTGCTGCTATATGCTTAATGCTCTGTATAAGATGAATTATCTTATCAAGATAAAATAAGACGTATAAAATTATCACTGGTAACTCCCAAATTATGCCCACTTAATCATAGAGTGTTGACAATAACAAAGAAATATTCATATAGTTTATACTAATAGGAATCAGGCGTGATATTAGTCCAATTGCTAACAGTCTTTAATATGTTTGTTGCCAATGAACTATTCGCTTGTAACTGTACGTAGCTACTGTATATACAGTAATTACTTATACTTATAACTTATCATAGTTACCAGTTAGTTTGATTCACTTTATACTTTAGTATTTGCCTGCTAGATGTTGAAAATATTAAGTGTATATAGGATGATATCGAATTCCGATAATCTAAGAAAATTACCATTTTCTGAGTCATGGTGACAACATTTACTTGGGTAACTGTACAAGCACCAAGTATTTCCAGGCTTAATAAGTAATACCCTTCCCCTTAAGATATGATTGTCTTCAATGCAATATTTCAAATGTTGTTTATGTCTAGTCTTATTTCAAATGTTGTTTATTTCTAGTATGTCTCCCCCCCCCCCCTCCCCTCTCATCCATTGATGTTGTATTATGTATTTTGCTTGACTTTTTAACGCCCGCTCATTCTTATAACGACACAAGTTTAATGTATTCATCTCTGTTAGTACGATGGCACGTGTCTATTCAAGATCCCAACATATATATTGTTTGGCGGTACCTGGAGCACTTTAGTTACTGTATGTTCATTATATTTTTGGATGACTAACCTGTAGCTGGATGGGAATGCATACAGTACTTTATGTTAGCTAGTCTTTTCACATAAAAGTATATGAATAGTAGACGATAAGTTAAGGGGATAGTGGCTGTGTGTTTAGTCTATTAATTCATGTATTCATATATATTTGTTAGCTTCCTCCCTAGACCTCCTTCGAGCTTAGAAAAACACCCCCTAGACCCCCCTTCGAGATAGATTTGTAAATTTTTCGGTAGAAAATTTCCCGGCTAAGGGTCGATTCCACCTAAAATTACAGGCTCGCTATCGCTCGCCAGGAAAAAATCGACACCTAAATAGCACGAAGGGTCCTAATATTGACAAAGAAATGGGGTGAAAGGTCATCAAATCCCCAAATTAATGGAACCAACGTCTTAAAGTCTCAAAACTAGTGGGGCTAAACATTAGGGAGAAGGGGGTCCGGAAAAACGGGCTTTCTCCCCTTAATTCAGACATTGTGATTCAAATGTATACATTCAAAGTTAATCAAAGCCATCAAATCATCCAGTTCTACTCATGCCATTATTATAAAATAAATAGATTCTATTACATTTAACCAAGTTCATAATTATAAACAAATAATTAGTAGCCTTCAGCAGTGCAATCAAACCATTGTGAAATAGTATCGTTGTAAATGTAGATCTGGAAACCACGCTTTTGAACATCCTTCCAAAACTGAATAAATTGGTCTAATGCTAGCTAGAACATAGTGCTAATCCTCAAGGGGTTAATGACAAATCGGCGGAGGAAAGAGGTTTACTGGTGCTTAAGGGGAGACTGACCATTTGTTTGTTTTTCTTTGATCTATTAATTAATGTATTCCTTTATTTCTTATTTTTTTTTTCGCTAGACCTCCATCAAGCTTAGAAAAACACCCCCTAGACCCCTCTTCAAGATAAACATATACATTTTTCGGCTCGCTACCGCTCGCCAGAAAAATATTGACACCTGGATGGGGGTAAACTCCTTAAAACAGTAGGCTGAATGGGGCCGAATGGATACAAGTCAGAGCAAGAGAGAAAAGGAGAGGAAACAAGCAGGTCACCCTCCTTAACGCCCTCGAACTAAGAACATGGAGTCTGGATTTGTCGGGTGTCATTTTGTAATATACTGTAGGAACACTTACTTTGGCAACTGTACAAGCTCCATATATAGGAGTGTTCACAGGTGCGGATATTGTGTTATGGGAGTTACCAGCTTTTTTTATTTTCTCTCTCTGGGTTGTATCCATTCGGACCCATTCAACCTACTGCTTGAAGACTTTTATCCTCATCCAGGTGTTGATTTATACCTGGCGAGCAATAGCGAGCCACCATATTTTGGATATTGTGTTAGACAGCTGACTAAATCTGTACATTTCTCCATACAATGCAGTTAATGACAGCAGGTTTATTGTAGGAGATAATGACAGCAGGTTTATTGTAGGAGATAATGACAGCAGGTTTATTGTAGGAGATAATGACAGCAGGTTTATTGTAGGAGATAATGACAGCAGGTTTATTGTAGGAGATAATGACAGCAGGTTTATTGTAGGAGATAATGACAGCAGGTTTATTGTAGGAGATAATGACAACAGGTTTGTTGTAGGAGATAATGACAGCAGGTTTATTGTAGGAGATAATGACAGTAGATTTATTGTAGGAGGTAATGACAGTAGATTTATTGTAGGAGATAATGACAACAGGTTTATTGTAGGAGATAATGACCGTAGATTTATTGTAGGAGATAATGACAGCAGGTGTATTGTAGGAGATAATGACAGCAGGTTTATTGTAGGAGATAATGACAGCAGGTTTATTGTAGGAGATAATGACAGCAGGTTTATTGTAGGAGATAATGACAGCAGGTTTATTGTAGGAGATAATGACAGCAGGTATATTGTAGGAGATAATGACAGCAGGTTTATTGTAGGAGATAATGACAACAGGTATATTGTAGGAGATAATGACAGCAGGTATATTGTAGGAGATAATGACAGCAGGTTTATTGGTAGGATATAATGACAGTAGGTTTATTGTAGGTTATAATGACAGCAGGTATATTGTAAGGGATAATGACAGCAGGTTTATTGTAGGAGATAATGACAGTAGGTTTATTGTAGGAGATAATGACAGCAGGTATATTGTAAGGGATAATGACAGCAGGTTTATTGTAGGAGATAATGACAGTAGGTTTATTGTAGGAGATAATGACAGCAGGTATATTGTAAGGGATAATGACAGCAGGTTTATTGTAGGAGATAATGACAGTAGGTTTATGGTAGGAGATAATGACAGCAGGTTTATTGTAGCAGATAATGATAGTAGATATATTGTAGCAGATAATGACAGCAGGTTTATTGTAGGAGATAATGACAGCAGGTTTATTGTAGGAGATAATGACAGCAGGTTTATTGTAGGAGATAATGACAGCAGGTATATTGTAGGAGATAATGACAGCAGGTTTGTTGTAGGAGATAATGACAGCAGGTTTATTGTAGGAGATAATGACAGCAGGTTTATTGCAGGAGATAATGACAGCAGGTTTATTGTAGGAGATAATGACAGCAGGTTTATTGTAGGAGATAATGACAGTAGGTTTATTGTAGGAGATAATGACAGCAGGTATATTGTAGGAGATAATGACAGCAGGTATATTGTAGGAGATAATGACAGCAGGTTTATTGGTAGGAAATAATGACAGTAGGTTTATTGTAGGTTATAATGACAGCAGGTATATTGTAAGGGATAATGACAGCAGGTTTATTGTAGGAGATAATGACAGTAGGTTTATTGTAGGAGATAATGACAGCAGGTATATTGTAAGGGATAATGACAGCATATTTATTGTAGGAGATAGTGACAGCAGGTATATTGTAGGAGATAACGACAGCAGGTGTATTGTAGGAGATAATGACAGCAGGTTTATTGTAGGAGATAATGACAGCATATTTATTGTAGGAGATAATGACAGTAGGTTTATTGTAGGAGATATTGACAGCAGGTTTATTGTAGGAGATAGTGACAGCAGGTATATTGTAGGAGATAATGACAGCAGGTTTATTGTAGGAGATAACGACAGCAGGTTTATTGTAGGAGATAATGACAGCAGGTATATTGTAGGAGATAATGACAGCAGGCTTATTGTAGGAGATAATGACAGCAGGTATATTGTAAGGGATAATGACAGCAGGTTTATTGTAGGAGATAATGACAGTAGGTTTATTGTAGGAGATAATGACAGCTGGTATATTGTAAGGGATAATGACAGCATATTTATTGTAGGAGATAGTGACAGCAGGTATATTGTATGAGATAACGACAGCAGGTTTATTGTAGGAGATAATGACAGCAGGTTTATTGTAGGAGATAATGACGGCATATTTATTGTAGGAGATAATGACGGCATATTTATTGTAGGAGATAATGACAGTAGGTTTATTGTAGGAGATAATGACAGCAGGTATATTGTAGGAGATAATGACAGCAGGTTTATTGTAGGAGATAGTGACAGCAGGTATATTGTAGGAGATAATGACAGCGGGTTTATTGTAGGAGATAACGACAGCAGGTTTATTGTAGGAGATAATGACAGCAGGTTTATTGTAGGAGATAATGACAGCAGGTTTATTGTAGGAGATAATGACAGCAGGTTTATTGTAGGAGATAATGACAGCAGGTTTATTGTAGGAGATAATAACAGCAGGTTTATTGTAGGAGATAATGACAACAGGTTTATTGTAGGAGATAATGACAACAGGTTTATTGTAGGAGATAATGACAGCAGGTTTATTGTAGGAGATAATGACTGTAGATTTATTGTAGGAGATAATGACAGCAGGTTTATTGTAGGGGATAATAACAGCAGGTTTATTGTAGGAGATAATGACAACAGGTTTATTGTAGGAGATAATGACAACAGGTTTATTGTAGGAGATAACGACAGCAGGTTTATTGTAGGAGATAATGACAGCAGGTATATTGTAGGAGATAATGACAGCAGGCTTATTGTAGGAGATAATGACAGCAGGTATATTGTAAGGGATAATGACAGCAGGTTTATTGTAGGAGATAATGACAGTAGGTTTATTGTAGGAGATAATGACAGCTGGTATATTGTATGGGATAATGACAGCATATTTATTGTAGGAGATAGTGACAGAGGGTATATTGTAGGAGATAACGACAGCAGGTTTATTGTAGGAGATAATGACAGCAGGTTTATTGTAGGAGATAATGACGGCATATTTATTGTAGGAGATAATGACGGCATTTTTATTGTAGGAGATAATGACAGTAGGTTTATTGTAGGAGATAATGACAGCAGGTATATTGTAGGAGATAATGACAGCAGGTTTATTGTAGGAGATAGTGACAGCAGGTATATTGTAGGAGATAATGACAGCGGGTTTATTGTAGGAGATAACGACAGCAGGTTTATTGTAGGAGATAATGACAGCAGGTTTATTGTAGGAGATAATGACAGCAGGTTTATTGTAGGAGATAATGACAGCAGGTTTATTGTAGGAGATAATAACAGAAGGTTTATTGTAGGAGATAATGACAACAGGTTTATTGTAGGAGATAATGACAACAGGTTTATTGTAGGAGATAATGACAGCAGGTTTATTGTAGGAGATAATGACTGTAGATTTATTGTAGGAGATAATGACAGCAGGTTTATTGTAGGAGATAATAACAGCAGGTTTATTGTAGGAGATAATGACAACAGGTTTATTGTAGGAGATAATGACAACAGGTTTATTGTAGGAGATAATGACAGCAGGTTTATTGTAGGAGATAATGACAGCAGGTTTATTGTAGGAGATAATGACAGCAGGTTTATTGTAGGAGATAATGACAGCAGGTTTATTGTAGGAGATAATGACAATAGGTTTATTGTAGGAGATAATGACAGTAGATTTATTGTAGGAGATAATGACAGCAGGTTTATTGTAGGAGATAATGACAGCAGGTTTATTGTAGGAGATAATGACAGCAGGTTTATTGTAGGAGATAATGACAGCAGGTTTATTGTAGGAGATAATGACAGCAGGTATATTGTAGGAGATAATGACAGCAGGTATATTGTAGGAGATAATGACAGCAGGTTTATTGGTAGGAGATAATGACAGTAGGTTTATTGTAGGTTATAATGACAGCAGGTTTATTGTAAGGGATAATGACAGCAGGTATATTGTAGGAGATAATGACAGCAGGTATATTGTAGGAGATAATGACAGCAGGTTTATTGTAGGAGATAATGACAGCAGGTTTATTGTAGGAGATAATGACGGCAGGTATATTGTAAGGGATAATGACAGAAGGTTTATTGTAGGAGATAATGACAGTAGGTTTATTGTAGGAGATAATGACAGCAGGTATATTGTAAGGGATAATGACAGCAGGTTTATTGTAGGAGATAATGACAGTAGGTTTATTGTAGGAGATAATGACAGCAGGTATATTGTAATGGATAATGACAGCATATTTATTGTAGGAGATAGTGACAGCAGGTATATTGTAGGAGATAACGACAGCAGGTTTATTGTAGGAGATAACGACAGCAGGTTTATTGTAGGAGATAATGACAGCATATGTATTGTAGGAGATAATGACAGTAGGTTTATTGTAGGAGATGATGACAGCAGGTTTATTGTAGGAGATAGTGACAGCAGGTATAATGTAGATCATGACAGCAGCTTTATTGTAGGAGATAACGACAGCAGGTTTATAGTAGGAGATAATGACAGCAGGTTTATTGTAGGAGATAACGACAGTAGGTTTATTGTAGGAGATAATGACAGCAGGTTTATTGTAGGAGATAATGACAGCAGGTTTATTGTAGGAGATAATGACAGCAGGTTTATTGTAGGAGATAATGACAGCAGGTATATTGTTGAAGATAATGAAAGCAGGTTTATTGTAGGAGATAATGACAGCAGGTTTATTGTAGGAGATAATGACAGCAGGTTTATTGTAGGAGATAATGACAGCAGGTTTATTGTAGGAGATAGTGACAGCAGGTTTATTGCAACACGTGACAATATTCTTATAAACATCTAAAAGGGGTATGCCACCAGAGCCTTTATTGTTAGTAGTCGATTATCAACCTTTCTGAGAGCTATTTTACTGGTATCGGAAACTATAAGGTAAAGAGATAAATAAACAAATATATAAATATATAAATACAACAAAATATACCGGTATATATATACTGTATATACTGTTATACTGTATATATAAATGAAATATAATTACCACATAAGCTGCCAAGCCAGTGTTGAAAATATATAATTATTTATCTATCTATCTATATATCTCTCTCTCTATCTATCCATATATCTATATCTATATCTATCTATATATCTATATATCTCTATCTATATCTCTCTATCTATCTATATCTCTCTATCTATATATCTATATTTATATACTGAGAGAGAGATAGATAGATAGATAGAGAGAGAGAGAGAGAGAGAGAGAGAAAAAGAGAGAGAGAGAGAGAGAGAGACGGGGGGGGGGGGGGGTCCTCTCGTAATACCGGCACAAATCGTACCTAGTGTTGCTGATAAAAGTTACTGGTAAACTATGTGTTGTGATAGCGGGGTAAGCCTCCTTCCCCGGGCGGCCATCTTATAGGAGCCTGTTATCGATCACCAGGCTCGCTCCGGGGGCAAGCACGGACACCAAGCAAAATGAATACATGATTTATGGCATCTTATTTGATATTCTCGTTGTGTTTTATGCCACGTTTTCAGCATAGTCAAGTTTTAGTATATTCACATTCTTATCAATTGACTAATACGTATGCCATTGTTAGATACTGATATATTTGACAAATACAACTTACGGTATATCTATGCACAGTATATATATATTACATACAGGTGGGGGAGGCACTCGATACAGGCAGTTCTGCCTGTTGTCTCCTTCACTCATATATAAAAATATATATATATACATATATATATATATATATATATATATATATATATATATATATATATATATATATATATATATAGAGAGAGAGAGAGAGAGAGAGAGAGAGAGAGAACATTTGAAAGTTATTGAATATTGTTGTATAATAAGATAGCACTTGTATTGTGGGAGATAGTTGTTGACAATTTCGACTAATATTTATGTTATAATGTTCAATTGTTTATATCTAATTTCATTTGTATATGTGTTTTTAATTATTTCGTTTTCCCTACATAGGAGATTATTATCGTGTACTATTGTTTATGCAGAATGATAATCTGTGATGATCTGAGAAGGTTTTCGTATTAAACAATGAAGTTTTCTTTCGCATGTAGGCAATCAAATCTTAAAATAGATGGTTGTATGACCTCCTAATATATTAACCCCTTCTGTACCGGCGACGTCTATTCAATTTTACTCTAGATACATATAGACGATTTTGTGAAGTTTAAGCAGGATGGATCTGTGGTAGTATAAAGGGTTACGTGAGATAGTATGAAGCATGTTAATTGCTGGATGACCTTTTTAAACTGAATACAGTCTTCTAAAAGCAGCCATAAGAAAGGTAAAAGACGTCCCCGGTACTAAGCATTTTATATATTTATATTTGTATTATTATTATTATTATTGTTGTTGTTATTATTATTATTATTATTATTAAAGTTAATATTACAGACTCATTAAATTAAGTCGAACTACAAAATAGGAATCATATACTGTACATATTTAGTTGATTGCTTGCAATTGGTATACTGCCAATATATATATATATATATATATATATATATATATATATATATATATATATATATATATATATACTGTATATACCAGACAAAACATATTCATTAAACTATATGCTCTTACTGAAATAGCTAACAAATACTGTATGTAAGATGAATACTCATATTACTTTACATTTATACCAGGATTGGGGGCCAATACTAAGTTTGAAAGAAGAATAAGTAATCAATAGAAAAGATTGCATTATACTGGCAGGCACTTTAAATAATGGATTTATCTAAATTCTTATTTATATATATATATAGGTAAAAGGGAATTAGAAGCATTTCGTTTGCGAGTATTTACACACATTTACACAATAATTAGATCAAAGAGAAAAATACAACAGTAGTATCAGGGCAAGAATAATGTGAACAAAGTATCAACATATTTCTATTTATCTATCTATGTATATATTTGTCTCTATATCTATGTATGTATCTATCTATATTTATCTATCTATATATTTCTCTCTCTCTCTCACTCTCACTCTGTCTCTCTCTTACTCTATCTCTTACTCTATCTCTTACTCTATCTCGCTCTATATCTATCTATCTATCTATCTATCTATCTATCTATCTATCTATCTATCTATCTATCTATCTATCTATCTATCTATCTATCTATCTATCTATCTATCTATCTATCTATCTATCTATCTATCTATCTATCTATCTATCTATCTATCTATCTATCTATCTATCTATCTATCTATCTATCTATCTATCTATCTATCTATCTATCTATACTGTGAACAAATTATTTTAGGTATACTAGGGTGAACAGAAAGAGCAGACTATAAGAGAGTCTAGGATAACACAAAACGTCAAATCGGGCACAACAGTTTATGAATGAGAAAGATAGGCTAAAGGTCATACTACAGAATTTGAAATGAAAGAAGCTGTGGGAGGAAGGTTAAGGGGAAATGGTTGTTTTTTTCTGGACTCCCTTCTCCCCCAGGTTTATTCCCCATCAGTATTTAGATTTCAAGACGTTCGGCCCATTATTTTGGCAATTTTAAGACCTGTCGCCTCCCTTTTTTATTATTATTATTTTTTTTTTTTTTTTCAATATTTAGATTGTTCGTGTAATTTTGTTGTCGATTTTTTTCCTGGCGAGCGATAGCGAGCTTGTATTTTAGAAGGGGGTTTTCTACATACAAATGTACAACAATATTTTGAAGGGGAATCGTGGGGATGTTTTCTTTTTTAAGTTTGATGGAGGTCTAGGGAGGAAAGCAATATATATATATATTAAATGAATTCAATACTCGCCCAAAATCATAGCCTTCCCCTTAAGGTTATGTGTCAGCTAGTAGAATGAAAGGTGTGAACGTAGGAGTGGTGGCAGAGGCTGAATGTGTGATGGAGGTGTGGAAGGAGTATGTTTGTAACTTATTAGTAAGAAGGGGAAGGGGGCTTAGATCTGATATGAATGGGGGATGGAAGAGGGAAAGAATCAAGCCAATGGGTGGAGAAGATAGAAACGTTAGAATAGAAGATAGATATGCATAGCACATACAAATCGAACACAGCTTCTGAGTTTGGAAGAGAGGCTAAACGTCACGCTACAGAAAATGCAATGAATGAAGTTATAGGAGAAATACTAAGGTTGTATGTTAGGTAGTATAATGAAAGGTGTGCATGTAAGAGTGGCAGAGGGTGAATGTGCGGTGGAGTTGTGGAAGTAATATTTTAGTAACGTATCTGTATGAAGAGAAAGGCGTAGATCTCATTAATGGGGGGTGGGGGAGGGAAGAATCAAGAAGGTGGATGAAGATTGGATTCTCAGAGATCTTGATATGGAGAAAAGAATATAGGATAAACAATATATCAAAACAATTATAAGATGATATAGTTGTTAGTATATTTGCAAAAGTATAAATATGTTTACGAGAATATAAACAAATTAGATTACTGGAAGTATGTAGGGATTATGTTGCACCTTTACACAAAATATAATCTAGTATATAACATACCTCGGTCACAACTGTAACTTTAAATTGCATTTAAAAAAAAGTACACATACAATATAATGAAGCTTTGTCTTGATAATTAAATTAAACATTTACTGTATCCCCTATTATACATCTGTATGCAAAATGGGTATATTAAGTAACTACTGCAATTGCTAAGTTTAAGGGTTACCAATTTCTGTAATAAATACATGCACTTTCTGGTTAAAGGGAGAGGGTTTATTTTTTGGGTTATTTATTGTTTGCATGTATTTAGGGTTTTTTTTTTTTTTTTTTTTCCTCCCTAGACCTCCATCAGACTAGAAAAAACATCGCCAAGATTCTCCTTCTAGCTATATTGTACATTTTTCGGTAGAATAATATCCCGGCCAAAGGCCGGTCCCTCCTTAAGTATAGGCTCGGTATCGCTCTCCAGGAAATAATCGACACCTAAATTACACGAAACGTCTTAATATTGATAAAGAAAGGGGACAAAAGGTTTTGAAATCGAAAAACTAATGGGGCGAACGTCTTAAGATATCATAACTAATGGGGCTAAACATGAGGGAGAAGAGGGGCCAGAAAAAAACCATCCCCCCTTAAACTGTCATAGAGAACCTGTTAGAGTGATTTAAAATTAATTGTGGTAGACTAAAGATTATTGTATATAGTATACGTGTAAAGTGTTAAATATATCCTTTTGTATAATGACATGTATTGTTATAATTATGTTAAATATCACACACACACACAGACACACACACTGTAAAATCATATTAATATCCAACATAATTTTCCTTAACCCTTTCTGTACCAGCGACGTCCGTTTTATATTATTCTAGCTATGCTGTATGTAGTCGATTTTATGCAGCTTATGGTGGATCTGAGGTAGTTAATAGGTTTGATTAAGATAGTTCAAAACCTTTTAATTGCTAGAGATCCTTCCACAACTCAATAAAATCGATTGATAGAAGCCAGATTAAAATAAATAGGATGTCGACAATACAGAAGGGGTTATGAAATTAAATGCAGAGGATGTTAGTTTAAAAATATATGATATTTTTTGGAATGTTATGGCTATTTTTTGGGTGTGCAAATCCAACTTAGTAATGATAAAATAATAGGGGGTTCCTTTAGAGGTTTCGGGACCTCCTTCTCCCTCATGTTTTGCCCAATTACTTTTGAGATGTTAAGACATTCGCCCCATTAGTTTGGTGGTTTTAAGAGGCCGGGTCTTTTTTCTACCGACGAAGGCACACATTTATCTTGAAGGGGGTTCTTGGGGTATATATATATATATTTATTCTAACTTGAGGGAGGTCTAGTTCAGACCTTTTCCCCCCATTTTTTTTTTTTTTTTTTTTTTAAGACCTTTCGTGCCATTTAGGTGTCGATATTTTCCTGGCGAGCCCGCCAACAAGTTAGAAGGAACCAACCTTCGGCCGATACATTTTTCCACCGACAAATTTACAAATTTATCTCGAAGGGGGGTTTTGGGGGTATTTTTCAAAGTCTAGTGAACAATATCATTACTGCTAGACATATTGGTTGAGGTTCGTGATATGTCACATTTTCATCCGTGTTATTTTATTGCCATCATAATTTAGTATCATCCATATTAATATTAGTAGTAGTATTAGTAGTAGTGGTAGTGGTAGTAAAGTATATGATCCGAAACCATCAGGTGATATGAATACAGACCTTCAGTTTAGCTTATATGTTATACTTCGAACCGCAATAATTACCTGCAAACTGTGTGGCATATGTCGACTAATATATTCCTTTTAATACACCATGACACGTTTTTTGTGGCTATCACTAATTTTGTTTATTCAAATTAGGAACGTTCTTTGGCAGTCTAAAGAAATTGTTTTCTATCCGATAATCTATAGCGGCACTTCTTAAACTGAATACAATTATCAAGTGTTGGCATATTTAATGAAAAAGGCATCATCTTATACTGAACCAGCTAGTGAAAATAAACATAAATATTATAAATTGTGCAAAACACGTGCAACATTCACTTAACCCAAACCCCCAAATTTAAGTGTTTATAATTTCTTTCTTGGTTATGTTTTAACTCCGTGATTTGCATAGCTTGTTGATTGTCTGATGTCCTTATTATAATGAAACACAAACCATGAGAGTAGTTACACAGTAGTCGATAAATTAAGGGGAGTGTTTAGTTAGCTATCTAGACCCCCATCAAGCTTTAAAAAATACCATAATTATATATTTGTACATTTTTCGATTGAAAATTTTCCCGGCTGAGGGCCGGTTCCTCCTAAATTTTAGGCTCGCTTTCGCTCGCCAGGAAACAAATTGACAGTTAAACGGCACGAAAGGTAAAACAAAATTGACAAAAATTGGGCGAAATGTCATAAAATCTCAACACTAATGGGGCTAAGCATGAGGGAGAAGGATGTTCGAAAAAAAAATCCCTTCAGTTAATATCTCCCCTTAGTCCATTATGTACCATCGACATCTATATGATTTTAGTTTGGCTACTACTTATCGATTTCATTCAGTTTAGGAAGGATCTCTAGCAATTATACGGCTTCGGACTATCTCAATCAACTCTTTTAACTACCGGTACCACAGATCCTTCCTAAGCTGCATCAAATCGTCTGACTATAGCTAAAATACAATATAACATACGTCGCTGGTACAGAATCATATCTTTTTTGCTTTGTCCGTTGTACATTTTTCTTTAGAATTCCAAAATGTATCAATTATATAAAAAAATATATATGAATTTCCCTAAAATTTGGTATGTAACACTTTTATTATATATTTAATGTTCTGTGAACATATCAAGTTAATCAAGCAATATTTAGTGCCACTATGCGAAAAACTGGGTAGTCCCTTTAAGCTGTTATTCTGATGGCTCATGTTTACATTTCATTCAGGATATTATTAGCCGATTGTATACAAAATACTAAAGGTCTGTGAGAATATATAAGGGCACTACTCTTCCCATTAATCCTTTGGATCTCTCAAACCCTTCCTAGAATGAATTAATTAAATAGTCTACCAAATAGCTAGAATAAATGAATGAGTTGATATCGCCATTTGGTCAAAAAAATCACTATGGGAATTCTTTTTTGAGTCCATATATAGAACTGCTATACACATAATGTTATATAGACTCTAGACTTTAGTTAGGAAAATCAGCAACTTTTGTAATTCACTAGAATGATTACCTTCTGGCCCATGTGTTATATTTAATTATTATAGGGAGTTTCAAGCTTGATCCTACAAAGTAAATTCTGGTGTTCTATAAATTATTGTTATCAATGCGTTACTTTATTTGTTTGTGAATAATGAACAGAAATCCAGCTATCTGGAAATATCACAGATAAAGACAAATGTTTGGATTGAAATGAGTATTTGTATTTACTAAAACGAGATTTTGTATTTATTTTATTTTTCAATGGCTCTCTTATTGTAATTTTAATATTTTAGGGCAGATGGAGCCTATCATATAGTGCCAAATATGTGCTTGACTATAGTCTAAACCAATTTGTTCCGAGGGAGGCCTTTTTGGACCTCTCTTTTCTGCTCCTTTAATTTGGCGATGATAAGGCGTTTCACCCCATTCGCGGGACTCGGTTATTTATGGGCGATCAATAGCGAGCCACTAACTTTAAAACAATCGGTGTTTGGCCAGGTCATTTTTCGATCGAACAATGTACACATTTAGCATGAAGGGGTTCTGGCTGGGCACTTTTTCGTTTTAAGGAAGTTGGGGATGACGTTTTTTTTTGTTAGGCTAGGAGACAACTTAAATATATTGTTCGATAATGGCAAAAACAAGCAAAATCCTCAATATTAATAAAACAAAATATAATAATTTCCCATAAGACCATCTGACTAGATAGTATTTAAAAATATTAATGCCATTTTTGTATATCTTTGTATCTATAACTAAGAATATATATTTTTAACCTCGCTTTCATTTTACTATTTGCATCTCTGCTTTTCAAGCCAATAATGTTCTTGCTTTGGATTGTTTTTGAAAAAAATTATGATTATTATGAATATTCTTTATCAAAAATCACATAAAGATATTGGTAACTGATTTGCGAATTTGGCTCTTGAGAGGTAACCCCAAACTGAAATTCAGAACCTTCGTTTGTTTTATATATCTTCCAATTTGTTGAGATTAGGAAACTCCATAGGCTATCACACACATATTTCCCAAACATGAATCAGAGCCTAATGTTAACCCTTCCAATCACATGACGACGTTCATTATAGCTCATAGCCATTTGGAGACGATTTTCTTCACCTTAAAACTGGTATTACGAATTCAAAGGGTGGAAAATTACTTCGTTGTGCCATTGTAACTTCAAGAAATCATTCATAAGTTGAACAATTAATCAAGGTATCGTCATGTATTCGAGAGGGTTAACGTGTTTTGATGTGCCATGCCATTATTAATAGTGAAAGGTATAACTAATTGATCACTGCATGAAATCACAACAATAAGCGTTACCTATAGTCACCTAACAGGACTCTGAAGGGTTCAGACAAAACTGAGGACGGAACATAATTATGAACTTAAGGGGAGATTTCCACTTGAGGGATTTTTTTCTGGACCCCTTTCTCTCTCATGTTTAGCCCCATTGCTAGACGTTCGGCCCATTAGTTTGGCAATTTTAAGAACTTTCGTCCCATTTTTGTAAATTTTAAGACCTTTCGTACTATTTAGGTGTCGATTTTTTCCTGGCGAGCGATAGCGAGCCTATAATTTAAGAGGATCCGGCCTTCGGCCCGGACATTTTTCTACCGAGAAATTTACAAATTTATCTTGTAAGTGGGTCTAGGGGTGTAATTTTAAGCTTGATGGAGGTCTAGGGAACAAACTAAAAACCTCCCCTTAAGAAAAATGGACATCTGTGGAAGTAAAGCACAATCTAACCTATACCATTCTACCTACTATACCTTGTTCCAAATAAGTAGGCCAGAATTCGTGAACCTTAACCTGTATAACTCACACTGGGCTAAAACAAATGGATTATAAATGTCCACACCAATAACCTGGCTGACCCTTCCCAAATGGTAAAAAATATTAGCTCGTCTACCTTAGTTATTTTGTGAGTTATAGTGACTAATGTTCCAGAGTTTTGGACTGCTTATTTGGTACAAGGTATAGTAATATTGGCTGTAGGCAAACCATTTTGAGCTGTACATTTGACCTGATATCTTGCTTACTTCTTAAACAGAGTAGATTCCGTTGGTAACAAGACGACTTTCTTAAAACTCAATATAATCCTTTGATAATAAGACGTGCTTCCTAAACTGAATACATCTCTTCAGAACAAGATGTCCTTCCTAAGCTAAATAAGATTCCTTGACAATTAGATTTCCTTTCGTGTTGAACATAATCCTCCGGAGATAGGTATGGCACAGAGAATCATTGGTGGTGTACAATTCATAAGGTTGTACTAGAGGTGGACTATGAGAGTTTATTATGCCACTTGGTACTAAGCTGGATAATAATACAGTATTAACATAATGGTCATAGGCTTATACATGAGAGGTAGGATTTATTTAGGTGCGCAAAGTGTGCTTCTTTTAAGCTAAATGAAATCAGCTAATGGTAGGTTGCATGCAATCTGTAAAACCTTCATAGACACAAAAATACTAATTGAATTGCATAAACCCTCTCAGAATATGTGCCTATTATGAATTACATAAACCCTCTCAGAATATGTGCCTATTATGAATTACATAAACCCTCTCAGAATATGTGCCTAATATGAATTTCATAAACCCTCTCAGAATATGTGCCTAATATGAATTGCATAAACCCTCTCAGAATATGTGCCTAATATGAATTTCATAAACCCTCTCAGAATATGTGCCTATTATGAATTGCATAAACCCTCTCAGAATATGTGCCTAATATGAATTGCATAAACCCTCTCAGAATATGTGCCTAATATGAATTTCATAAACCCTCTCAGAATATGTGCCTATTATGAATTGCATAAACCCTCTCAGAATATGTACCTAATATGAATTGTGTATGAAGTTCGACTACTTATTTAGGTGTGGCTCTTCTTCCTGTGTATCACGTAGCTACAATCACCAATATAAACTAATGGTTGGATGTTAAAGCGGCTAAGCGCTATTAGCTATTATATATATTACAGGGCATTAAGGGGAGGTATTTAGTTTGTTCCCTACGTTTTCATTATTAAAATTACACCCCCCTAGACCCCCTTTCAAGATAAATTTGTACATTTTTCGGTAGAAAAATGTCCCGGCCGGAGGCCGGTTGCTCTTAAATTACAGGCTCGCTATCGCTCGCCAGGAAAAAATCGACACCTTAATGGAACGAAAGGTCTTAAAATTGAAAAAATGGGGCAACATGTCTTAAAATGTCAAAACTACTAGGGCGAACGTCTTAAAATCTCAAAAGCAATGGGGCTAAACACGAGGGAGAAACGGGTCCAGAAAAAAAATCCCTCCAGTGGAAACCTCCCCTTAACGATTGAATCTTGTGACGTCATCGCTTTATGGTTGCCCCAATTTGACGATAGTAGTCGATAAAATAACTCCTGAGTCACACGAACCAATACGATGATACATGCTCATTCCTGTTTGCTATAGAAGCTCCTTACACGCTGAATACAGTCATTGAAGGGGGATGGGTTTGTTTTGCGGTCGTTTTTTTTTTTTTTTTTTTTTCATTTAGTTATTATTTTTATAGTTTCCTCCCTAGACCTCCCATCAAACTTTAAAAAAAACATCCGTTCAATACCCCTACTAGGTTAATTTGTATAATTTTCGGTAGTTCTTCCAAAATTACAGGCTCACTATCGTTCGCCAGGACAAATATTCACACCTAAATAGCACGAAAGGTCCTAATATTGACAAAGAAATGAGGCAAAAGGTCTTAACATACACAAACGAATGGGGTAAACATCTGAAAAGTAATGGGGCTAAACATGAGGGATAAGGGGGACCAGAAAAGCTAATACTATGCTGTTTGGTTATGTGACTGAAGCTGTGGCAGTGGTTTCCATAAAGTATCAGTTAATCACACAATGTTAATAACTGGTCTGACTGATTAACTTTGTTTAATTGTGTATTGCGTTGACATTCATTAAGGTACGCATGGCTAGTCGGTAATTGGTTCACATTTTCTAGAGGATAAATGACATATGAACAGGACTCTTTTATATTAGTTACGGGGGGTCACCTGCTTTTTTTATCTTTCTCTCCTTTTCTCTTGCTTGTATCCATTCGGCCCCATTCAGTCAACTGTTTTAAGACGTTTACCCCCAGTCAGGTGTCAATTTCTTCCTGGCGAGCGATAGCGAGCCAGCATTGTATGGAGAAAACCGGCTTCGCCGGAGACATCTTTCTATCGAAAAATGTACAAGTTTAGCTTGCTGTCAAAACAAAAATATTTATATGCTGGCTCACTACCGCTCGCCAGGAAAAGATTGACGCCTGGATGGGGGTAAACGTCTTAAAATAGTAGGCTGAATGGGGCCGAATGGATACAAGCCAAAGAGAGAGGGAGAAAAAGAGAAACAAAAAGCGAGGTGGGCTCCCTTAAAATAGACATAGCGCTGGATAAACCTAGTGTAGTAATAGACCACACATGTAGAATCCCAATACAAATGCAAATCATTATCGACTTGAGGGATTTTTTTCTTGACTCCTTTCTCCCTCATGTTTAGCCCCATTGTTTTTTAGATTTTAAGACGTTTGCCCCATTAGTTTAGCGATTTTAAGAATTTTCACCCCATATTAAGACCTTTCGTGCCATTCAGGTGTCAATTTTATCCCGGCGAGCGATAGCGAGCCTGTAATTTAAGAGAAACCGGCCTTCGGCCGGGAAATTTTTCTACCGAAAAATTTACAAATTTATCTTGAAAGGGACTCAAGGGGGTCTAATTTTAAGCTTGATGGAGGCCTAGGGAACAAACTAAATACCTCCGCTTAAGGGGGCCCACCTCTGCTAATGTTCTGGTTTTCAAAATGATTCTAGTACCGGTAGTGCTTCAGTGACTTGTGGAGGCAATTGTATCTTTCTAGTCTATTTTGAGTTCAACTGAATGCCATGTGACTTGATTACCTACTTTTCGATGTACTAAAGAGTAGTTATTGAGCTTGATACACGAGCCCAATACTTCCAAGCGTTACTGTACATTTGGTCAAAAAAGTATCTGCACCCCTACCCTGATAATCTGGTGTGCACAGCTTGGTAGGGTCGGCATCTTTACCTGCAGCTATATCCATCTATATACTACCTATCTATACTACCTAAGACCGACTATCTACAACCTATACTACCGAGCTGTACACACCAGATTATCAGGGTGGGGGTGCAGATACTTTTTTGAGCTACTGTACATGCAGATACAACAACATGATCTTACCTCCAGAGCTTACCATAGCGTTTATAAGGGGACCGGATTGTATTATTTATTGTAATTATTATCGGCATATGTATTTTATTTACTTTTCTCTCTAGACCTACTGTATATGAAGCATTAAACACAAACATAGAGATCAATTTGTACAATGTCCCTGCCGGTTCCTAGTAAATGTGTACAATGTCCCTGCCGGTTCCTAGTAAATTACAGGCTCGCTTTCGCATGCCAATAAACATCGACACCGAAATGGTACAACAGCCCTTCATATTGACAAGGAATTAGGCAGAAGTTTAATAATTTGAAAAGTAATGGGGCTAAGCATGAAAGAGAAGGGGGTTTAGGAAAAATAAATAATACTTCCCTTTAAATAGAGTCACCAAAGTATAATATGGTCACAAGACTGGCAGCACTATTCTCAACATAATTCCGTAGTATCAACGGGTACAAACCTAACTGTTGAAAGTATTCTTGTATACGGTCGTATTATCTTAATTTAAAGTTCAATTGATTTTAAAACATAATGCTAAATAGGTTTGGCGAAATAGGTTATTTTCGGTCTTCTATTGTTAATTTGATGGATATACCTTGTCATGCAGGCGAGATGTTTATTAACTCTTTGAGTATCGGTGCTGTTCTATACATTTTCTTCTGGCTAATATTACACAATTGTATTCAGTTTGAAAAGGGCCTCTAGCAATTGACAGGCTTCAAACTATCTTGCTAACCCCATTTACTACCACAGATAATGCTTAAACTGTACAATATAGTATAAATATAGATGGTATAAGTTAAAAAGACGTCGCCGGTACAGAAGCGGTTAAAGTGCGATAAATACCAAATGATTTGTTTACAAATACGGTATAGTCGTATTATTGAATGTAATAGCATAGTGCTAAGCCACTCAAGAGTACTACAACAAATGGACTATAGGACCTGTGTTTAACTCAGGAGAATATACAGAACACCGTTGAATCCAGGTTTTACTCCATTTAAGGGGAGATTTCCACTGGAGGGACTTTTTTCTGGACCCCTTTCTCCCTCATGTTTAGCCCCAATGCTGTTAAGATTTGGAGATAAGTTAGACGATCTTAAGAACTTTCGCCCAATTTCTGTCGATTTTAAGACCGTTCGTGCAATTTAGGTGTCGATTTTATCCTGGCGAGCGATAGCGAGCCTGTAATTTAAGAGTAATCGGCCTTCGGCCGGGAAATTTTTCTACCGAAAAATGTACACATTTATCTTGAAAGGGGGTCAAGGGGGTGAAATTTTAAGATTGCTGGAAGAGTAGGAAACAAACTAGAAACCTCCCCTTAAACCGATCTGGAGAAATATATAAAATATACACTATTCTGTTATATTCTATATACTCAGGCCCAATCCACACTTTTCCATTTTTTTTCTTCTGGGGGTGGCCGACTCAAGACAGAGCCAGAATAGGGACCACACAACAGAAAACAATGAACACACACACACAAAATACACATGCACACCTTATAAAAACTCCAAATAATGCAACACTATAGAGTGTGAACCAAGAAATATCTCCTTATAACCCAACACTCAAATGTGGCGTGATTTTAGCCTAGACTTTGATGATTTTTTTTCGCCTCTCAATTTTCGAACCAGTGTACCTTTCCCGTTCGTGTTGGCTTCCACCACATTACTCTATATTCAGCTAAGGAAAGTTTCTCCGGAAACATGTATATGCTTTATGATTAAGGGGAGGCAGACCGTTTGTTTGGACCCCCTTTCTCCCTAATGTTTAGCCCCACTAGTTTTGAGATTGTAAGACGTTCGGCCCATTAGTTTGGCGATTTTAACACCTTTAGCCCCATTTCGTTGTCAATTTTAAGACCCTTCGTGCCATTTAGGTGTCGATTATTTCCTGGCGAGCGATAGCGAGCCTGCAATTTTAAGAGGCACCGGCCTTGGGCCGGGAAATTTTTCTACCGAAAAATGTACAAATTTATCTTGAAGGGGGGTCTAAGGTTTTTTGTTCTAAGCTTGATGGAGGTCTAGGGAGGAAACTAAAAAGATATATGAATAAATGAATTAACAGACCAAACAAACGGTCTGCCTCCCCTTAAATTAAATTTGGATAAGCATACGGTTTTTTCTCCATTATACTTTCTTCTATCCCTTTATCCACCGCTTTCAAAACATATGCTATAGATCCCGCATTTTCTGTTGGATTCATACATTCTTCTCGCCAGTAGTACTCGCTTTTTCTGGACCCCATTCTCCCTCATGTTTAGCATATTAGGGTTGAGGTGTTAAGACGTTCGTTCCGTTAGTTTGGCGATTTAGAGACCTTTCGCCTCATTTTGTTGTCAATATTTTGACTTTTCGTGCCCTTTAGGTGTCGATGTTTTCCTGGCGAGCGATGGCGAGCCTCTAATTTTAGAAGGAATCGGCCTTTGGCCGGGACATTTTTCTACCGAAAAATGTACCAATTTATCTTGAAAGGGGGTCTAGGGGGTGTTTTCTAAGCTTGATGGAGGTGTAGCGAGGAAACTCAAAAATAAATTAAGAAATAGATATATAGACCAAAAACCAAGCACTGCCCCCTTAACACCTCCAGAGCTTCACAATCACTATAGCCTACTGTCACCCTTTCTGTAGCTTTCTGTAGCTTTCTGTATCTCAAAAAAGGCTAGAGCAATTTGGCTGTAAATCTCCACATCTATCCCTTGACTGACTCTTCCTAAATGCTAGAAATATTAGCTCGATTACTCTAGTCGTGTTTGAGTTACAGAGGTTAGGAGTCATGATTTATCGCCTACTTACAGCGAATTGACTATAGGCTTCATTATATTTTGGTATAGTTTGGTTCAGTTTAGGTGGGAATTGTGTGAGTCAGAGGGATGAATGAGATAGTTTTTACCCCTTTGACTGCTAGAGGGCCTTCCTAAACTGAATAAAACCGCCTAATAATAGCCAGAATATACTGCCCAAAATAGGAACAACATTTGGGAGGCAGGTTGATATTAGTGTTGGCTCTCTTATTGCTACAGATCCTAAGTAAGCTGCAAAGTATCCCTTAATAATAGCTACTTTGAAGGAGGTCTAGGGAGGAAACTGAAGACATAATACAAACATACATAAATAGGCCAACAAATTACCACTACCCCCTTTAATATCTTTGTTCGGGTGCCTTTTGGAGTCATTTATTTTTAACTCCTTCAAACAGACAACGGTATGTTTTGTTTTTTTTTCCTGCTGCCAAATCGGTTTATTCACCTCAAGAACTTCTAGCAATAATCAAAGGTCTAAATACTATCTCGGAATAACTCTCAAACTCTGACAGATCGTGTGTAGGCAGATAGGTAGGCCAGAGATCGTGAACATTAATATCTCTAATTCAAAAAGGGCTAGAGCAAATGGGCTGTAAATATTCCCATCCCTATTCCCTGGCCGACCCTCCCCAAATGGTAGACGTATTAGCTCAATTACTCTAGTCGTATGTGAGTTAAAGAGGTCCATGGACGAGAGTTTTGACCTATTCACTTGGAACAGGGTATAGTATTAAGGGGGTCACCTGCTTTTTTTCTTCTCTTTCTCTCCTTTTCTCTCTTTCTCTGGCTTGTATCTATTCGGACCCATTCAGCCAACTGTTTTAAGACGTTTATCCCCATCCAGGTGTCGATATCTTCCTGGCAAGCGATAGCGAGCCAGCAATCCAGCATTGTATGGATAAATCAGGCTTCGCCGGAGACGTTTTTCTATCGAAAAATGTACACATTTAGCTTGCTCTCAAAACAAAAATATATATATGCTGGCTCGCTACCACTCACCAGGAAAATATTGACACCCGGATGGGGGTAAACGTCTTAAAACAGTAGGTTGAATGGGGCCGAATGGATACAAGCCAGTGAGAGAGGGAGTGAAAGAGAACAAAAGCGAGGTGGGCCCGTTTAAACATTGGTCATTTTATAAAAAGAGTTAAACAGGCAAAGGTATATTAGATCATACTTGTGAAGGTTCTACTGGCCTTGTGACCCCGACTGTGCATAGATAGTGAATTATATATATATATATATGGAGAGAGAGAGAGAGAGAGAGAGAGAGAGAGGTTCTTCCAAAAGTATAGTGAGCCATATTGATACATTTATAGATGCGTTCTCCCAAAAATACCACGGAGAACAATAACGTAATATAAATAAACATTCAGATTGATATACATGAATGGTTATGGTATTGATATACATGAATGGTTATGGTATTGATATACATGAATGGTTACGGTATTGATATACATGAATGGTTATGGTATTGATATACATGAATGGTTATGGTATTGATATACATGAATGGTTATGGTATTGATATACATGAATGGTTATGGTATTGATATACATGAATGGTTATGGTATTGATATACATGAATGGTTATGGTATTGATATACATGAATGGTTATGGTATTGCGTATATAAATAACAATCCCATTATGTTGATATTCATCATTTATCTTAAAGGGACACTGACTGCTATTTTGGCCTATAAATTCATTCATTCATACATTCTTATTTTCCTCGCTAGATATCCCTCAAACTTAGAAAAACATCCCCTAGACCCCCCCCCCCCCCCCTTAAGATAAATTTGTACATTTTTCGGTAGAAAAATGTCCCGGCCGAAGTCCGGTTCCTCTTACAATTACAGGCTCGCTATCTCTCGCCAGGAAAAAATATACACCTAAATGGCACGATAGGTCTTTAAATGTATAACGAAATGGGACAAAAGGTGTTAAAATCGCCAAAAACATGGACCGAACGTCTAAGAATCTAAAAAATAATGGGTCTAAATACGAGGGAGAAAGGGGACCAGAAAAACGGCCTGGCTCCCCTTAAGGCATTATTGAGATTATTGGGATTTGTAATTTTATACCAGCCACCAAAATATTAGGGGGCTAATTTGTGATTACTAAACGTTTGCATATAATTAGAATGTAAACCAAATATGTTCATATAGCTGTTGAAATAGCATGATTTGAATTTACCAGTTAATAATTAATTAAACAAAATATGGGACTGCAGCCAGGAGTGATTACTATATATATTTGTTTGTGTGTGTGTGTCCAAGGATACATATTCCTTTATACATGTTCTCTTAGAGATGGATGTTTTCAATAGAACAGTCGAGTAACCTCTATATAAAAACTAAAAATATCTAAATTAATGTAGAATTGGCTCGAGATTTTCCGGTTTCGGTCTAATTGTATATAAGAAAATGCGAAGTCCTCATCTGGAGTAGCCTAATAAGCAATGTGATAATGGGTTGGGGTACGTAATAGAACTTATGAGGCCAACTGTACCATGTAATAATGGGTAGGGGTACGTAATAGAACTTATGAGGCCAACTGTACCATGTAATAATGGGTTGGGGTACGTAATAGAACTTATGAGGCCAACTGTACCATGTAATAATGGGTAGGGGTACGTAATAGAACTTATGAGGCCAACTGTACCATGTAATAAGGGTTGGGGTACGTAATAGAACTTATGAGGCCAACTGTACCATGTAATAAGGGTTGGGGTACGTAATAGAACTTATGAGGCCAACTGTACCATGTAATAATGGGTAGGGGTACGTAATAGAACTTATGAGGCCAACTGTACCATGTAATAATGGGTTGGGGTACGTAATAGAACTTATGAGGCCAACTGTACCATGTAATAATGGGTAGGGGTACGTAATAGAACTTATGAGGCCAACTGTACCATGTAATAATGGGGTTGGGGTACGTAATAGAACTTATGAGGCCCAACTGTACCATGTAATAATGGGTTGGGTACGTAATAGAACTTATGAGGCCAACACTGTACCATGTAATAATGGGTAGGGGTACGTAATAGAACTTATGAGGCCAACTGTACCATGTAATAATGGGTTGGGGTACGTAATAGAACTTATGAGGCCAACTGTACCATGTAATAATGGGTAGGGGTACGTAATAGAACTTATGAGGCCAACTGTACCATGTAATAATGGGTTGGGGTACGTAATAGAACTTATGAGGCCAACTGTACCATGTAATAATGGGTTGGGGTACGTAATAGAACTTATGAGGCCAACTGTACCATGTAATAATGGGTTGGGATACGTATAGAACTTTTGAGGCCAACTGTACCATGTAATAATGGGTTGGGGTACGTAATAGAACTTATGAGGCCAACTGTACCATGTAATAATGGGTTGGGGTACGTAATAGAACTTATGAGGCCAACTGTACCATGTAATAATGGGTTGGGGTACGTAAAAGAACTTATGAGGCCAACTGTACCATGTAATAATGGTGTGAGGTAATGGAATTTCTTGGGCCAACTGTACAATTGAAAACAAGTAACTTCTTAAGGGGATAATTTGTTTTTTATTTATTTAATTATGTATTTATTAATTAGTTCTATTATTATTATTATTACTACTATTATTATTATTATTATTATTATTATTATATCTTTAATTTCATCCATAAATTTCCATCAAGCTTAAAAAAATACCCTCAAGACCCCCCTTCGAAATATATTTGGTCATTTTTTGGTAGAAAGGTGAATGAGACGAAGAAAAGAATGGGAGAGAAACAAACAAAACGCATATTTTAATGGTGAAGTGACAACAGCACTTTATTTAGCTGCATATTACAGAGCTATAATTTACTCAATAAAATAACACAAGGAAACAATTTTACGCCACGCATACCTTGATCAGAAGTGTCATCATAACTAAATATTTCTTAAAAGTCATATAAACTGTGTGACATCCGAATTCCATATAAATATATGTTAATGCTTCCAGTATAATGGCGTAATTTTCGCTATATTTTGCTAACATTCGACAATTTAAATAGCTTTGGAAGGAGGTCTAGCACGAAAAGCGACAAAATTGATCTCGATTAAAATGTTTGTTGTTAAACAGGCAAAGGTATATTATATTGTGTATACATAAAGAATAAACAGACTGTAGCCTTCATCATTGCCACGTTGTATTTTATAATGGTCTAAATAATTATCCTAGAACATCTTGTGTATATTACATTTGTCTGCTTATTAATTTCAGCTATTGGTCCACAATGTTTTGGAAGAAGACATCTTCCGAAATCTATTCGGAACAAAATTGTAGGAACAAAATAATAGTAATCAAGTTATGTCAATATATGTATCAATGCGTAATCGGATTACACTCTCATAATAAATTAGTTTCTGACATTAGTTAGATTATATATATATATATATATATATATATATATATATAAACAGGGTGACCCAAAACAAGCGCGCCAAACTTCGGGCTTAGGTTACATAATAAAATATAATTTTAAAATGTTATATAAGAAACAAAATCTAAATATGAAAAGGTTGCAGAGCTATTGTATGTTGAAAATAGTTTTACCCATAATATATTTTCCCATAAGGCATGCTGAGCTGTCAAAGGGCTTATCCCACCCTCACTGAAATATGTATATTCTACCATGTTATAATCAAGATATTATAATTATGTAAGTTACAAAATGATTGGAGACATTCTAACTCACATTGGACTTGTTGGAAACCATTTGACATGGAAGAGTTCATTACAGTGGTAAGGAGCAGGACATTATATAAAACCTTCAATATATATTTAACAGCTGAGATTTAAAAAAAAAATATGGAACATATCCAGCTTAAACTCATTCATATATTCATATCCTGAAGTTTGGTACGCCCATATTGGTACACCCTGCATATATATATATATATATTCTTCCACATAACCCAATAGGAGATGTACAGTATTGTTTGATACATTGTTAGAAATGTTTGCATTTTTTCTCCACAATAACTGCTGCAGTAAGTTACTGAAATCCTATATATGCAATTAACCCTATACATACCGTATAGTAAATACAATCCATGTTTATCCATATATATATATATATATATATATATTGCATGCTGCTCTTAGTCAATGCAAGGTTACAGCCCAAGGCCTTATCCTCTCGTATGGGGAGAGAGAGAGAGAGCAAGGTCCGAACCCTACATGAAGGGATGTCAAATAATATGCATATACAGTACTGTATATATACAGTATAGACATGTATACAGTACTGTATATATACAGTATAGACATGTATACACATTGTATGTGCGCGTGTGGACGTGGTACAATCTAAGTATTCTAATTTGCTTTCATAATATAATATTATAATTCCACTACTCCATAATACAATAATTGTATTAGGGCCGGATATCCCTCAAACATAAAGCTACATTTGACTGAACTCCGGCCTCGTTTGCATGGCGTCCCCTGATTATGCTGTCAGGCAAAATTAGAAAACCCGATGAGGAATTTCTCTTAGGACCAACCTATGACCAAGCCGCGCGCACCGGACCCGCATTCATTATTCCCTGCCAGAATATATCCACGTGCTGGCTAAAGGACCTAATTCATGTCCACTCCACCTTAATAATTAATCAAGAAGGCTTTATAGATATTCCAATTATGAATCCCAAAACCTGAGACTGAATTATTTCTAGCGGACCAACGAAGCCCCTCCACACATACATACAAGCATATTCCAACCCCACCCCAGAAAAACCCTCTCCACTCCATCACCACTCCTTGCAACCCCTTCCCTCTGTACTCCATCAGACTTCGCTCTCCCCTAACCTCTCCCCTCCTACACCCAGAGCTCTCTTCCCTATCATCTACCCTCCTCCCAGCCCATCTCGTGCCTACCATCAAGGCCCTAGTACCTCTCCCCTCCTCCTACGCCCACCCCTGCCTACCCATCAAACCCTAATCCCGACAACTTTCCACCTAGATCAAACTAGAGGAACATCGATTTGCGCAGAGGCAGGCGGGCGGACAGGTAGCCTAGGAAGACGGGACTCCCAAGATGACGCCTGCGCAATACCTCCCTCTCTCTCTGTGTCTCTCTCTCCCTTGACCATACACATCGCTCAGCCAAGTCCGCTGAGAGGGGGCGGCGAGGCGGACGGCCGAAATTCATGGTAAATAAAAGAACTGCGTATGAATTCCTTTTAGATAGATATATTTTTTTTCTTCCTGACTACGGGGAAAGTGTGATTTCCCTTAGCCATCCACTCGGCTCAAGCCTTCCTCTTCTGCTCCCCCTCTGTGTGTGTGTGTGTGTGCGTATGTGTGTATGTGTAAGAGAGGGAGAGGAGAGAGAGAGACTTGTTTTGACTGGCAAGGAAGGAGAGGGGGCGAAATGAATGCGTTATCGGGCTTAGGTTATTGGTTTCTGTTATCGGAATTAGTTTTGTTTTCGGACATATTCGTTTTCGTGGGCCTTGTTCTAACAGACTACTCAATTATTGAAACTCAGCCTATGCTGTCCAAATACAGGAATATGAGATGCCAGATGACTTACATATTATTGCGAAATATAAATATATATATATAATATATATATATATATATATATATATATATATATATATATATATATATATATATATATATGATGTGTGAGTGCGTGTTTAGCATTCTATTTTGTATTGGAGACGGTACGAATTTATACAGAAATCATAAATGAATATATTATTTGTACCCAATTATAGGTGAGGTATCACATATAGTCCCTTCTATGGTGTGCACATTAAAAACGTTTAACTATATAGCATTATATATATCAAGTAGGATTGGCATGTAATATTTGTATACCGTTATACCCTATTATTCATGGTTGTGTTAGAGCTATTTGTAGAGAAGATGTATTCAATATAATCATAAATGTTAAATTAGGCTGGTACAGGTTCAACAAGAAAATATATTCATTGCCACATACAGAGCATTAATTGTTGTTTATATAAAGTAGTTTGTACAGCTATAAAAATGCTTACATTAAGCATTTCGTTCGATATATGATGTTGAAATTAAGTATATTTTTAACTTAAGTTCTTTAGATTTCGTATTGCAAATATGCAATTTGATTGTTTCACCTCGGAGTTGTCTTTATCTTGCTACTGAATAAAGGTACCAGTACTAATAATTTTACTTCTGTGTGTGTGTGTGTGTGTGTGTGTGTGTGTGTGTTTTCGTCGTTGTTATATCTCAACTTCTCATATGTTATAAATTATAGGAACCTATTATGGGAATCTTTCATCGAGTTTCCTCTTTGATATGATATAAGTTTGTCTTCATCGCTTTTGTTTCTCCTTCTCTTGCATTATCCTTCTAGAACTTATCATGTTATCTCAATAATGCTGTATGGTCGCTAGGAAGCTTACAAGTCAAAATTGAATTATGGTTTTCAAGTCTTGCCATTAGCTTTCAATTTCACCGGTTTACGAAAATCTTCAAGATTCAGAAGGTTTTCATTGAATCAAGGCATTTCACATTCCGTAATATCTAGAGGGGCACCTAGTAGAGCTCATATATGGTGATATAAATATATTATACGGTGAACATACCAGGTAGCAAAAAGCGTGCTCTCGTCCGCAGACACACCGTGTATGTTTACAATATTTTTTTGATATCATTTTTATTCAAAACGTTACACACTTTCTCGAGAAAACATCAACTGCTTTATTATCTCCAAAAGTATAATATAATTCCAATATCTTTAACAGAAACATAATTTTAAATTCTCCAATATTGCTAAACTAAAATCATGGATACAGTATGGTTTTAAAATCATTTGGCAGATTTTGAAGTAAAATCTGTCTTTCAAATCTCATTGAAATTCAAATTATTAAAATTAAATTGCCTGTCCCATGTTTTATGCAGCAGCAGCTAAGAGAATAGGTACCAAAAACATAAAACTAAAAGTGTTATGTTTCTTGGTATACTTTTATATGGTTTAAAATTAAGTATAGTTTCGGAGTTCCTAATACTGTATAATAATATCTACACTCCGGAATGCAGGAATATCATCCATGTATCTTCAAGGACAGTTCTGTAATCATTACTATACTGTGTGTGTGTGTGTGTGTGTGTGTGTGTGTGTGTGTGTGTGGTAAACAAAAAACTATTCTTATCGCTGAAAAATACACATGCAGTTTATAAAATCAGGATCATAGTATATTTACCTACAGTATAATTCAAAACAATTGTTTTGGAGGATCTATTGCTGTATTATTCAATGCTGGTTGTTATTTGGAAGTATCTATTTTCTTCAAATTTGCATTGCGATATTTGTAGTGTCCTACATTATTATCCATTGTGTAATTTATGAATTCATTGGAATTTTGCATGTTCATGTCCAGTACTCGAGTATTATAAGAGTGTTCATGTCCAGTACTCGAGTATTATAAGAGTGTTCATGTCCAGTACTCGAGTATTATAAGAGTGTTCATGTCCAGTACTCGAGTATTATAAGAGTGTTCATGTCCAGTACTCGAGTATTATAAGAGTGTTCATGTCCAGTACTCGAGTATTATAAGAGTGTTCATGTCCAGTACTCGAGTATTATAAGAGTGTTCATGTCCAGTACTCGAGTATTATAAGAGTTTCTATAATGTTATTCTACGAGTTAAATGGGCATTTTTTGGTTCCAAATGTTATACTTTTGCAGCAGTTTCTCTTATAACTACCAATGGCTGCGTCATATGATTGTGTATCAATATTATATATTGTTTATAGGATCTACAGTATATTGGGAATCGTTGCCTTTACATCCACTATTAGAATGTATATATATAACTTGCTCATAGAGAGGACTGGGTATTACTTTGCAGTACGTTAGCTTTAATACCTAATATATGCATGCAATAACTATTTCTATAACAGTAAGTCATAATATGTGGAATCTACAGCTATTTGTCTGAAATATATAACAGTAAATGTTATTAAAACTTTACAGTATATTAGGAATCAACCATTATGCCATAATATATCTACGGCTATACAGTATATCTGAAGTGTCTAATTATACATTTCAATAAGCTTCCATTGTGAAGATTTAATAATATGCCATGCTATCTTGTGGTAAGCTACATAATAAAAGTCTAAAAGAGTTTCTATAATAAAGATCTACTGCTACATTATCCACCTGCAAATGTTCAGTCCAGTATGCGAGGGAAAGTTCGGGTGGTGGTGGTCCGATCAATTTGGTCCTGAGGTAATTGTCAATTTGTCTGGGATTACGGCCATTGTTGTACGTCTTGGCTGCTGCTCTCCATGTTTTATCTGCAGGAGCTATGGTGAGGGAGGGGGCTCCTGCTCTTAATGTTTTATCTGCAGGAGCTATGGTGAGGGAGGGAATGGAGGAAGAATGTAATGTGGAAGAGGAGAGAGGAGGTGGAAAGGATACGAAGGAAAGGATGAATAAACTGTGGAAGGAGAGAGGAGGTGGAAGGAAAGGAGGAGAGAGGAGATACGAAGGAGACGATGAATGAAAGAGATGGGATTCTAATGGTGGAACAGGGGCAGGAGGAATATACTGTGGAAGAGGAGGGAGGGAGTGGAAGGGAATGAGGAAAGAAGGGATGTGACGAATGAGAGGAGGAAGGAAAGGAGATAGGATGCGCATGGTGGAACAGGGCCAGGAGGAATAAACTGTGGAAGAAGAGGAGTAGGTAGGAGAGATGTGGAAGTAAGAAGGTTACTAGAGGGATACTAATGAGAGGAGCAGGAGGAATACTATGTGGAAGAGGTGAATGAAGGGGTAAGAGAAGAGAAGGGTAGCGAATGGTGGAAGAGGGGCGGGAGGAATAAACTGCGGAAGAGGAGGAGGGGGAGGGGGTTAAATTAGACGAAAGGGTTGCGAAAAGTGGAATAGGGGCGGGAGGAATAAACTGTGGAAGACAAGAAGGGGATGGAGTGAAATGAAAGGGTTGCGAATGGTGGAAGAGGGACAGTAGGAATAATGTGTGGAAGCGGTGGAATATTACGAGAACTGAAGGGTTACGTATGAGTGGAGTAGATGGAATAAGATATAGAAGAGGAGAAGGTGATGGAGACGAAGAAGAAGAAGGAGAGATGGGATACGGATCAGAGGAACAGGAGGAATACGAGGTGGAAGAGGCGAAAGGAGGTGGAAGGAGAAGGGTTACGAAAGAGAGGAGAAGGAAGAGGCAGAGAAAGGGGGAAGCAAGAAAGGGGAGGAAGAGGAAGAACGGAGAAGGAGAGGGGTACGAATGAGGAGAGAAAGGAGAAGCACACCAAGGAGAAGGGGGAGAGAATGGGCATGAAAGAGAGGAAGAGAAGGGTACGAATGAGAGGAGGAGGGAGAGAAAGACGGGAAGGAGAAACAGACAGAGAAGGAAGGGGGAGGAAGAGAATGAAGAGGGGTAGGGAAGAGGGAAGGAGGAAGAAAAATAGGAAGAGAGGCGGTTAGAAAGAGGAAGGGGAAGGAGGAAACCAAGGAGTGAGAAGCAACAGATTATGAAGTAAAAACGTATAATATAACCTATTAATACTATAGTCGGTTTCTTTTCAGTAGACGGTAAACTGAAATGTTCTCTCCTTATTGACTCCGCTATTACTAAGATCGTGTGGTGATATATATAGCCAATTATGAAAGCTTGTTTTTTTTAGGACACCGATACATATTAGTTTCACATTTTTCCAGCAACTATCGAGAAATTAACAGGTAAGGGATTCAATTTACCCTCAGCTGAAAACATTAATAAAAAACAGACTATCGTATATTATAAAAAAGTGTTATTTGAAATCAATCATAATAGTTATACACATCTGTTATAGTTATTTTGTTTATACCCAGGCAAAAATATTATAGTCTAAGGAACTATTTTGGAGTCTAACAATCATGGCTATATTTGTCATTGATAATAATTGGGTACTGATTCAAGGTGTATTTTGTATAGACGTTTTTATTAGAGTAACGTACTCTTAAGGGGGTGACCTGCTTTTTGTTATTTCTGTCCTTTTCTCTCTTTCTCTGGCTTGTATCTATTCGGCCCCATTCAGCCAACTATTTTAAGACTTTTATCCCCATCTAGGTGTCGATTTCTTCCTGGCGAGCGATAGCGAGCCAGCATTATATGAAGAAATCCGGAGACATTTTTCTATCAAAAAATGTACAAATTTAGCCTGCTGTCAAACAAAAATAAAAAATATGCTTGCTCGCTACCGCTCACCAGTAAAAAATTGATACCTGGATGGGGATAAACGTCTTAAAACAGTAGGCTGAATGGGGCCAAATGGATACAAGCCAGAGAAAGATAGAAAAGGACAGAAAAAAAACAGGTCACCCCCCTTAATTTTGCTCTGGCTAACACTTGACGTTGGTTCCCATTTACCGTTGTACTTCCTTTGCTGCACCTTATATACAGTATATATATATATATATATATTGTTTCCCGACAGGTGGGTATTATTCTTTCAGGATGAGGAGATTAATTAATTATATAATGCAGAGGAGACGGGACCTATGTTTAGTAGGGTACGTAGGTCTGTGTGTTGAGGGGGAGGAACTAGCTTCTTCTTTTTTTTGGACCCCCTTCTCCCTCATGTTTAGACCCATTAGCTTTGCGATTTTAGGATGTTCGTTCGCTAGTTTGGCGATTTTGAGACCTTTCGCCCCATTACTTTATCAATATATTAAGACGTTTCGTGCCGTTTAGGTGTCGATTTTTCCCTGGCGAGCGATAGCGAGCAGGTAATTTTTAAGGACATTCAAGGGACATTTGTTTACCGAAAAAAAATTACAAATATATCTTGAAACGGGGTATAGAGTTTTTTGTTCTTTTTTAAGCTTGATTGGGGTCTAGCGAGGAATTAAATAAATTAAATTAAATAAATAAATGAATAAGTAGCCCCCCAAAAAACAAGCACTAGCCCCTTAACCCTTTCTATACCGGCGACGTCTTTTAATGTTCTTCTGGCTTGTACTAATCGATTGTATTCACTTTAGGAAGGATCTTTAGCAAATTATAAGGCTTTGAACCATCTCAATCAACCCTTTTAGCTACCACAGATCCTTTCTAAGCTGCATACAATCGTCTAAATATTGCTAGAATACAATATAACATACGTCGCTGGTACATAAGGGATTAACAGGGGCACTGGCAGAGGTTTGATGCATTTTATGATCACACAGCTTTCTTGTTTTGGCATTATAATTGTAAATAAATAATAAGTGCTTTTTCTATGACTTAATTAAGGGGAGGCAGTTGGTTTTTCGATTCCTCCTCCTCACTCATGTTTAGCCCTATTAGTTATGAGATTTCAAGACATTCGCCCCATTAGTTTGGCGTTTTCAGACCTTTTGCTCCATTTATTTGACAATATTAAGACCTTACGTGCCATTTAGGTGTCGATTTTTTTCCTGGCGAGCGATAGCGAGCCTGTATTTGAAAAGGAATCGGCCGGGACATTTTTCTACCGAAAAATGTACAGATTTATATCGAAGGGGGGTCTTGTGGGTTTTTTTTTTAAAGTTTGATAGAGGTTTAGAGAGCAAACTAAACCCCCTCCTGAAACCATTGAGCCGAACCAGTAATTTATGCTATACACTATACCGTCTGAGCTCCCTTAACCCTCTCCGACATATGACGCGATTTTGAGCCTATTGGGGATACTTTAAAGCCTTTGTTACCATCAGGGGTATTTAGAAACCTTTAGTTTAGTTACTTCAACCTCTGCAGTTGTCTTTGAGTTAGCTGTGGGCAGAAAACTAATTTTGGAGAGGTAATTATAAGAGTGAGAGACCTCTATGTCTTATTGCTAATCTGGCAACCTCTGCGTCATAAATGCGTGAAAGGGTTAATATGTGATAAATATTCACTACTGACTCATATGACACTTTTTCATTTCGATACCCTTTACTACACATACAGCCAGACGATTGTGTTCAACTACAAAAGAATCCCTTTAAGAGGGTTGACCTGCCTTTGTTTTCTCTCCTTTTCTCTCTATTTGTGGCATGTATCCATTCGGCCCCATTCAGTCAACTATTTTAAGACGTTTATCCCCATCTAGGCGTAGATTTCTTCCTGGCGAGCGATAGCGAACCAGCATTATATGAAGAAATCCGGCTTCGCGGGAGACATTTTTCTATCGAAAAATGTAAAAATTTAGCCTACTGTCAAAACCATTTAAAACATATACTGGCTCGCTACCGCTCACCAGTAAAAAATTGACACCTGGATGGGGCTAAACGTCTTAAAACAGTAGGCTGAATTGGGCCAAATGGATACAAGCCAGGGAAAGAGAGAAAAGGAGAGAAAAAAAGCAGGTAACCCCCCTCAACCCCTTCCGTACCAATGACAGCCATTTAACTTTATTCTGGCTACTATTAGACGATTTGTATTCATTTTTAATAGGGCTTACAGCAATTAACAAGTTTCAAACTATCTCACTTAACCCTTTTGATTACCCAAGATCCTTCTTAAGCTTAACAAAATAGTCTAAATATAGTTAACAAAAAATTAAGAAGACGTAGTCGGTACAGAATGGGTTAATATGAAAGAAGTGGTCTTGGAAGTGTGTGTGTGTGTGTGTGTGTGTGTGTGTGTGTGTGTGTGTGTGTGTGTGTGTGTGTGTGTGTGTGTGTGTTGGCTAATAAGAGACTGAAAAACAAGTGCATATTTCGCAAACAATTATTGCGTCATTTCAATTCCAACATTGTACATTTCTGCAAGTGTTTTTGTATCCAGAAGAATGTGAAATTAAAATTATTATATAAGCGATGTGTATTTGACTAATATTCGGTAACATTTTAACCCCCTTGACGATATGACGTGGTTTGGCAGTTTATTCTGGCTATCATTAGACGATTTTATACAGCTTAGAAAGGATCTGTGGGAATTGAAAGGGTATAAAGACTATTTCAATTAACCCTCTGGCTTCCATATACCCTTCCTAATCTGAATAAAATCGTCTAATAATAGCCAGAACACGGAAAAGAAGTACGTCATAATAGTTTGCATTCATTAGGCATATCTATAATCTATTTGGGTTTTTCCTGGCGAAAACAATTAATTTTTGAGTAGCTATTTGTTCTCTAATTAATCTGTTCAGTACCAGCTTTGTCCTTATATTTTAATACTGGATAATAATATACGACATTATTCAGTTAAAAAGGGCCTCCAACAATTACAAAGTTTCAAACTATCTTATTTAACCCTTTTTACTACCAGAGATTCTTCTCAAGCTGCACAACATTGCCTAAATACAGCTAGCATAAAATATGAAACACGTCACCGGTACAGAAGCGGTTAATGAAGATATATCAAACTACATTACCACAGTCAGATATGTGTAGCCTACCAAGTTTTCATGATTAGCAACACATTTGGATATTAAGACATTGAAAAGGTTTAGCAAATAGAAGGGAGACAAGATAATTTGATTGCATATAGCTGTCAATTAATGAATTATACGTGTCTATCTAAAATATTATGTAATCGGTCTTATCTATCTGCATTTCAAATATCAAATCAATATATAAAGCAAAGCAGCTTATCCACAACCTAAGTCAATAATCCCCAAACGGATGAAGAAAATGAAAAAGGAAAACAAAAGATAAAGAAAGAAAACAAACCACTTGATCACTCGGCAACCTGCATCGTCTGCGATAGCAAAAATAAATTAACAAAATCTTCAGAGATTAGGAAAAATCTTAAAGGGGAGACGAGTCGTTTTTTGTAGGCCCCCTTCTCTCTCATGTTAAGCCCCATTAGTTTTCATGTTTTAAGATGTTTGCCCCATTAGTTTGTCGATTTTAAGACCTTTTGTCCCATTTTTTTGTCAATATTAAGACCTTTAGTGCTATTTAGGTGTCGATTTGTTTCCTGGCGAACGATAGTCAGCCTGTACAAATTAATCTAGAAGGGGCATCCAATGGATGTTTTTTAAGCTTGATGGAGGCCTAAGGAGAAAACTAGAAAAATAAATATAAAGATACATAAATGAAAAAATATATAAGCACCCCCCCCCCCCCCCCCTTACATGAGTGTGGTTTGTACTCACATATGTAGAACTGTGCCGCCACATATGTAGAACTGTGCCGCCACATATGTAGAACTGTGCCGCCACATATGTAGAACTGTGCCGCCACATATGTAGAACTGTGCCGCCACATATGTAGAACTGTGCCGCCACATATGTAGAACTGTGCCGCCACATATGTAGAACTGTGCCGCCACATATGTAGAACTGTGCCGCCACATATGTAGAACTGTGCCGCCACATATATGTAGAACTGTGCCGCCACATATGTAGAACTGTGCCGCCACATATGTAGAACTGTGCCGCCACATATGTAGAACTGTGCCGCCACATATGTAGAACTGTGCCGCCACATATGTAGAACTGTGCCGCCACATATGTAGAACTGTGCCGCCACATATATGTAGAACTGTGCCGCCACATATGTAGAACTGTGCCGCCACATATATGTAGAACTGTGCCGCCACATATGTAGAACTGTGCCGCCACATATGTAGAACTGTGCCGCCACATATGTAGAACTGTGCCGCCACATATATGTAGAACTGTGCCGCCACATATGTAGAACTGTGCCGCCACATATGTAGAACTGTGCCGCCACATATGTAGAACTGTGCCGCCACATATATGTAGAACTGTGCCGCCACATATGTAGAACTGTGCCGCCACATATGTAGAACTGTGCCGCCACATATATGTAGAACTGTGCCGCCACATATGTAGAACTGTGCCGCCACATATGTAGAACTGTGCCGCCACATATGTAGAACTGTGCCGCCACATATATGTAGAACTGTGCCGCCACATATGTAGAACTGTGCCGCCACATATGTAGAACTGTGCCGCCACATATGTAGAACTGTGCCGCCACATATATGTAGAACTGTGCCGCCACATATGTAGAACTGTGCCGCCACATATTTGCCATCATTCATTGTTATTCTTCCTTATTCTTGGGGATCGTAGATGGGCCGTGGATTAATCACTTTGATCTGTCACCATCCTTTGCTATACTTAGGTGAAATTAATCATAGTATGTGAATATAACCGATACAAAGTAAACATCCAATGCTATGTTAAATAAGAAATCCGAACAATCAACAATAAGTCATTCACGGTACTATTAACCCTTTGAAGCTCGGACGCGTTTTGGCAGTTTGTTTCGGCTATCATTAGACGATTTTATGCAGCCTAGGAAGGATCTGTGGGTATTAAAAGGGTAAATACTATCTCAATCAACCCTTTGACTTCCATATACCGTTACTAATCGGAATAAAATCATCTAATAGTAGCCAGATAACAGAACAGAAACGCGTATTGGAGCTTGAAAGGGTTAAGGGGAGGTTTTCAGTGTGTTTCCTAGACTTCCATCAAACTTGAAATTACACCCCCATGACCCCCTTTCAAGATAAATTTGTACATTTTCGGTAGAAAATTGTCCCGGCCGAAGGCCGGTTCCTCGTAAATTACAGGCTCGCTATCGCTCGCCAGGAAAAAATAGACACCTAAATGGGACGAAAGGTCTTAAAAGTGACATAAAAGGGGTGAAAGTTCTTAAAATCGCCAAACTAATGGGGCGAACGTCTTAAAATCTCAAAAGCAATGGGGCTAAACATGAGGGAGAAAGGAGTAAAGAAAATAATCCCTCAAGTGGAAATCTCCCCTTAAGATGCTAAGCTGAAAATAGTGCATAGTGAAAATATGAATAAGAATTAGGCCAAACATCTTGACCACTAACCTCTACACCTCAAACATTTAGGGGGTAATCGAGCTTATAATTATGTTGACCATTTGAGAAGAGGCAACAATGGAACAGATGTTGACATTACAACCTATTTGCTCTAGCCCTATTTGAGGTGCAGAAGGTAAGGGTTAAGATTTCTGGCCTACTTGTATTGAATAGACTATAAGCAACCATGGACATATTGTCTATAAGAAGGTCTTCAGGCACGATTTGCTGGAAGCTAGAACTGTATTGCTTTCCCAACAAAAGTGTATGGTAAAGACATATTAAAAAAAAATCCGATTGTTATGTTGCTTAACCAAAACAAAAAATAGATAAATAAATAACTGATAATAATGATAAACAAAATAAGTAGAAAGAAAGAGCTCCATCTATTCGTTTAGCAATAAAACAATATACCCGATCTTGCAAAAGTGTATTTTAAGTGGAGGTTTGTTTTTTTGTTTTGTTTTTCTAGACCCTCTTCTCCCTTATTTTTAACCCTATTAGTTAAAACAGGCTCGCTATCGCTCGCCAGGAAAAAATCGACACCTATATGCCACGAAAGGTCTATATTAACAAGGAAATTGTGCGAAATATCTTAAAATGGTCGAACTAATAAAAACGAACGTCTAAAAATCTCAAAGCTAATGGGACTTAACATGAGGGAGAAAGAGTAACTACCTCCCCCTTAATGTTCAAAGAATCTTTAAGACGGTATACTGTTATCAGTGTGTTTTTGTTTTTATCCTATAGTTCGTGGGACAAGTGGCTACATCAGTGTAATGGTGACTTTGGAGATATTATAGTCTATTCGCTGTAAGTAAGCGAGAAATCATGACTTCTAACCTCTGTAACTCAAAAACAACTAGAGTAATCGAGCTAATGTTTCTACCATTTGGGAAGAGTCAGTCAAGGAATAGATGTGGAAATTTACAGCCAATTAGCTATAGCCCTTTTTGAGTTACAGAGGATAAAGGTCATGATTTCTCGCCTACTTACAGCGAATAAACTTATAGTCACTTACTGAGGCCTAATGATGTCTAACTATTGGTTATGCAGATATCATAGGGTTTTTGTCCATGTGTGTGTGTGTGTGTGTGTGTGTAGAAATGTTGATGGGTATCTACCATATATCTACCTCCTGTGTGGGTAGATTATTTACCTGATCCTGCTGGAGTATACAGTAATATTCTCTCTCTCTCTCTCTCTCTCTCTCTCTCTCTCTCTCTCTCTCTCTCTCTCTCTCTCTCTCTCTCTCTCTCTCTCTCTCTCTCTCTCTCTCTCTCTCTCTCTCTCTCTCTCTCTCTCTCTCTCTCTCTCTCTCTCTCTCTCTCTCTCTCTCTCTCTCTCTCTCTCTCTCTCTCTCTCTCTCTCTCTCTCTCTCTCTCTCTCTCTCTCTCTCTCTCTCTCTCTCTCTCTCAAGAATTAATATGTTTAAGGTATTACTATCCTGTAATCTCTCAATAATAGAGTGCTGCATTATTTTATTTGCATCTCAAATTCACAATAGTCCCAAATGTATACCATTAGATAAAATCGACTTTACGAGATTATTATTGTTCAGGAAAGGCCATTCCTAGTCAAAGGTTTAAGCAGTTATAACAACATTTTCGTAGTTCTTACTTGCATAATTGAATAAGTATAGGAAATAGAACAACTAGCTGAAACGTACACAGCTTTATATACAGTACCTGTAACGAAAACATTATCTATAGATTATTTAATTAGGATTAATAATATGGAGAGAGAGAAAGAGAGAGACAGAGAGATTTACATATATTCACTGGCCACTCAGACCTTACGATTCCGGTGAGGAGGCCAGGACTTATTACTAGCAGAGATAGCAATCCTAAGAGTAAGGGAAAGTGGAAGAAAAGGAGAGCTAAGATGAAGGCTCTCTCCCAACCCTCCGCTCTCTTTGGTAATTCGCCGTACATGAAAACATTTAGAAGTAATACACCTTGCAGGGGTCGGAAATCGCCTGAAGGAACTTACAGCATAGTTAGAAATGGAAAAGTATTGTTATGCATACTTTTGCCTTGTATTTTATTTTATTTTCCCCTTCGGTTCTCTTTAAACTGAAAACAGTGTTCATTTCTGCCTAGTTCTCAAATCACTAATCATGATCTACTCCAGACCAACTTTTACGCTATGAGTCTAACATGTCTTTTAAGGGGAGGTTTCTAGTTTGTTTCCTACTCTTCCAGCAATCTTAAAATGTCACCCCCTTGACCCCCTTTCAAAATAAATTTGTACATTTTTCGGTAGAAAAATGTCCCGGCCGCAGGCCGGTTACTCTTAAATTACAGGCTCGCTATCGCTCGCCAGGATAAAATCGACACCTAAATTGCACGAAAGGTCTTAAAATTGACAGAATGGGGCGGAAATTCTTAAAATCACCAAACTTATGGGGGCAAACGTCTTAAAATCTCAAAAACAATGGGGCTAACCATGAGGGAGAAAGGGGTCAAGAAAAAAATCCCTCAAGTGGAGACCTCCCCTTAATGTGTTTCTTGAGCTGCTGAAATCATTAAGGAGCGTAATCTACTCACTACTTATACTGTGGGTTAAGATTTTTTGTTTAGCTGTGTCTAGGTTCGCTTTCCTGCCTATATATTTTAATGTGTTTCCTCTTGGAGAACTATATTATGTTGATTATTGGCATTTGTGTTACTAAATCCTTTTTAAAATCTGAATACACTCTATATCAGTTGCCCCTTATTCTCCGCTTCTGAAGCGAAAACATATCGAATGTTCTTTAATGGTTCGAAAATGGATATTAATCGTGATCGTGTACTCAGCCTTTAACTGTGTTGGTGGTGTAATGGTTTAGGTGCTTATGTTCTGGGTGTGGTGTCTCGAGTTCGAATCCCGGGAGGACCATATGCTTTCATCAGTTTATTCAAGTGCATTGGGGTTTGTAGTTGATGATTAATGATAAGAACGGGGTGTTGTTTAATTGTATGGGGTGTTATTTAATTTGATGGGATGTTATTTAATTGTATGGGGTGTGATTTAATTGTATGGGGTGTTATTTAATTGTACGAAGTGTTATTTAATTGTATGGGGTGTTATTTAATTGTATGGGGTGTTATTTAATTGTATGGGGTGTTATTTAATTGTATGGGGTGTTATTTAATTGTATGGGGTGTTATTTAATTGTATGGGGTGTTATTTAATTTTATGGGGTGTTATTTAATTGTATGGGGTGTTATTTAATTGTATGGGGTGTTATTTAATTGTATGGGGTGTGATTTAATTGTATGGGGTGTTATTTAATTGTATGGTATATTTCTAAGGGGTGAGAATAATAATGTTACTGTACGCTAAACGGATTCCAGTTTGTCTGTCTTTTATTAAGGGGGGTCACCGTTTTTTTTTTATCTTTCTCTCCGTTTCTCTCTTTCCCTGGCTTGTATCCATTCAGTCCCATTCAGCTAACTGTTTTAAAACGTTTATCCCCATCCAGGTGTCGATTTCTTCCTGGCGAGTGATAGCGAGCCAGCATTGTATGGAGAAATCAGTCTTCACCGGAGACATTGTTCTATCGACAAATGTACAAATTTAGCTTGCTGTCAAACCAATAATATATATATGCTGGCTCGCTACCGCTCGCCAGGAAAATATTGACACCTGGATGGGGGTAAACGTCTTAAAACAGTAGGCTGAATGGTGCCGAATGGATACAAGCCAAATAAAGAGGGAGAGAAAGATAAAAAACGCGAGGTGGGCTCCCTTAAGTAGGGTACCAGAATTACATGGCACACTCTAGATGCAGCCTCACAGTACTTTAGTATAATGGTATCACTAGGCCTTTGCTATGATAATGAACATTTCTTCTAATGACTACTATTGTTTTGTTTACTTTGTTAGCTGCTGATGTGCACTGGCTTATAAATTTTAGCTGTTCGTTTATGAGCACTCCTAGGTTCGAGTCCTTGGAGTGCCACATATATTTGTTGATTTCATTAATTGAGTTTAGAAGTGAAGTTGGTTGGTGGAAAAACATCTATAATTTGATATGTGATACGCTATTAACCTTTCCTCCGTTCATATAATATTCATATATATTGTTTTGGGAGCCTATTTGTGGTATCAGACATTTATATACATTAAAGGGAATTTGTCAATAGTTTGACTACTATGATTTTGTTGACATCTGATTGAAGGTTAAGGGGATACTGGCCGTTTGTTTGGTGTATTAATTTATTTATTCCTATATTTTTTTAGTTTCCTCCCTAAGCCTCCATCGAGGTTAGAAAAACACCCCCTAGACCCCCCTTCAAAATAAATTTGTAAATTTGTCGATAGTAAAATTTCCCGGCCAAAGGCCGGTTCCTCTTAAAAATGCAGGCTCGCTATCTCTCGCCAGGAAAAAATCGACACCTAAATGGCACGAAAGGTCTTAAAATTAACAACGAAATGGGGCGAAAGGTGTTAAAATCGCCAAACTAATGGGCGTTGGGCCCATGGTCTTATAATCTCAAAACTAGTGGGGCTATACATTAGTGAGAAGGGGGTCCAGCAAAACGGTCTGCCTCCCCTTAATTCTAACACTTTCCGAAATAATTATATTTCCTATCTTAGTGTAATTTCGACATTATATTGTTTGATGCCGTTGTCTATATCATTGATGTACATTGTGAACTATATTGGACCCAGTACTGAACCCTGGGGGACTCCAATAGTCAATGAAGTCCAAGCTGATTCTATTCCATTAGTAATTAATTTCGGCTTTTCTTTCATATAACCAGTTTCTTATGCAATCGTTTGTTTTGCCTTGTATTCCTACGCTCTCTACCTTCTGCAGCAATTTGTTATGAGGGATCTTGTTGAAGGCTTCTTGAATATCCAAATACACTATATCAAGACTTTTGATAAAATCATCAATTTGATAATGGTTGCCCTAAAATTAAATATGGTTCGTTGGGCATGAATCTCTTTGTTCTGAATCCGTGTTGACTATTATTGATAATACTGTTTTTCTCTATGATAAGTACAATTTCGTCTTTTATGATAGATTCTATTAGTTTTACAGTTCCGAAGGTTGAGCTAATAGGCCTGTAATTGCCTGATAGATTTGTGTTTCCCAATTTTAGAATAGTGTTGTATTCGCTGTCTGCCAGTCAATGGGTAAAAGTCCAAGTTGGAGTGACACAATGATTTAGAGTCTCAGGAACTTCATCTGTACTAAGATATGTATTTATTTTCAGTAAATCACTATTTCTTATGACATTTGATTGCCAGATTTTGTAGTCACAAAGTACAACTTTCCATGTTTGAGAGAGAGAGAGAGAGAGAGAGAGAGAGAGAGAGAGAGAGAGAGAGAGAGTAAAATATCATTATTCATACCACCATTTCCCTTTAACTAAAGATGAAAACAAATTACAGTCTAGGGTTCGTTCAGTAAAAATAAGCAAACTGACTTTAATATAATTTTATATTTTTCAGATTCTTGAACATGAGGGCGAATAACATGGATCGGTGAGTACACTATTTGTATTCTATTGTATCTTGTTGGGTATTTGGAATTATGATACACACATTTATATTTGCTACTTGTATGTTAGGGTTACTTTAAAAAATAGTTTCTTTATGTACAGTGTATGCAATTAAGGGGAGATTTCCACTTGAGGGACTTTTTTCTTGACCCCTTTCTCCCTCATGTCTAGCCCCATTGCTTTTGAGATTTTAAGACGTTTGCCCCATTAGTTTGGCGATTTTAAGAACTTTCACCCAATTTATGTCACTTTTAAGACCTTTCGTCCCATTTAGGTGTCGATTTTTTCCTGGCGAGCCTGCAATTTAAGAGGAATCGGCCTTCGGCCGGGACATTTTTCTACCGAAAAATGTACAAATTTATCTTGAAGGGGGGTCAAGGGGGTGTAATTTCAAGCTTGATGGATGTCTAGGAAACACACTAAAAACCTCCCCTTAAGGTAGATCTCTATATATTCATTGTTTGTCATGCGTTACTAATGTAGTTATATTTGTTATGATATTCAGTTTTAAGGAAGTGATTGAAAAACTCGTAACACTAAGTGATCTTGGGTTGATTGTCCACAACGGAATCTGCAAATATTGTATATAACTGCATGATATCATCTAATAATCCACATTGAATAGGTTTAGAGGCAGTGCAAACGTTAGATCTGGAAATACCCCGTGTCAACGTTAACGATTTTGAGAGAATCAAGTGTCGTTGGGTTTAATAGAAGATGGACCGTTTTTTTTTTTTTTTTCGATCAAAAAATGTCCAGGCCGAAGGCTGATTCCTCTTAAGTTACAGGCTCGCTATCGCTCGCCAGAAAAAAAATCGACACCTAAATGACACGAAAAGTCTTGATATTGACAACAAAATTGGGTGAAAGGTCTTAAAATCGCCAAACTAATGGGCTGAACATCATAACATCTGGAAACTACTCATCTCTTCTTAAAGGAAGTGTTCTATTATAAGATGCCTACTAAAAGATTAAATATTAAAACTTGATTTGGGCTTGCATAGTAATAGTGCCTAGATATCCTTCAAGCTTAAGATTACACCCCCTTGAGCCCCTTTCAAGATAAATTTGTACATTTTTCGGTAGTAAAATTTCCCGGCTGAAAGCCGGTTCCTCTTAAATTACAGGCTCGCTATCGCTCGCCAGGATAAAATCGACACCTAAATGGCACGAAAGGTCTTAAAATTGACAGAAATGGGTTGAAAGTTCTTAAAATCGTCAAAATAATGGGGCAAACGTCTTAAAATTAGAAAAAACAATGGGGCTAAACATGAGGGAGAAAGAAGTCCAGAAAAAAATCCCTCAAGTAGATATCTCCCCTTAAGATTCTTCGAGGCTTTATTACATATGCAAGTATATAGGTAAATGGCATTATTAATGACAACTTAACCACGCCACTTCAATAGTACTAAATGTAGAGTAACCAATCGTCGATATGTCTAGTTGTTCATGGTTTCATTATACTAATATAAATATGAAAGACAAATACAAATACGGGCGAGGGAACGTGAAAGTGGTCCCGGACCCTGAGAATAGGAACTTTAAATGTTGTTTCTGCTCGGGCTCTGTCTTGTGTCGGCCACCTCCAGCAATGGGGTATGTGCCTGAGTATATGAAACAAAAAAAATACAATCCGCCATGTTGATAAAGACTTTCGAACGTATCAAAGTAGGTTTTTTTTTTTTTTAAATTGACAAACCAACAGAACACTTTAGTCTACCCTAGGAACACTTTAGTCTACCCTAGGAATAAACACTTTAGTCTACCCTAGGAATAAACACTTTAGTCTACCCTAGGAACACTTTAGTCTACCCTAGGAACACTTTAGTCTACCCTAGGAATAAACACTTTAGTCTACCCTAGGAACACTTTAGTCTACCCTAGGAATAAACTGTTTGTGTATGAACATTGGGTCGTAATATCCATAGAGTTGTGTTCGACTAAATATAGCGTGTAGTTTTTTGGCTTTGTTAAGGGGGGTCACCTGCTTGTTTTTTCTTTCTCTCCTTTTCTCTTTTTCTCTGGCTTGTATCCATTCGGCCCCATTCAGCCAACTGTTTTAAGACGTTTATCCCCATCCAGGTGTCGATTTATTCCTGGCGAGAGATAGCGAGCCAGCATTGTATGGAGAAATCCGGCTTCGCCGGAGGCATTTCTCTATCGAAAAATGTACACATTTAGCTTACTGTAAAAACAAAAAATATATATATGCTGGCTTGCTACCGCTCGCCAAGAAAATATTGACACCTCGATGGGGGTAAACGTCTTAAAACAGTAGGCTGAATGGGGCCGAATGGATACAAGCCAAAGAGAGAGGAAGATAGAGAGAACAAAATGTGAGGTGGACCCCTTTAAACCTGTTTTCTGTTATATTTTCGATTTAGTGTATACAATATGTACTTTTTCATACTAATATCGTGGATGCGTGATGTAGCTTCATACTTATCGCGCCCTGCCTAGTTTAACCGATCTTTACTAATTATTCGTATATAAATATATCACCTAATTTCAGCTCGCAACTATCCTTCAATGTAACATATACCCCATATAGTCCAGTCAAATTGTAACTGAACCTGGCACAAATTGCAACATTAATTATTTCACCCGTATTGACTTGTGGAAACCCACAAATATAACATATCAAAAGTCCTCAATAATCCGGATAGTGGAAAGTCCTCAAAATTGCATAATTATGTTAATTAGTCCACTCAAAATGTAACTGGACCTGGAAATACTTGCAACATAAATTATTTCACCAGTATTGGCTTCGGGAAACCCCCAAATACAACATATCAAAAGTCCTCTTAAATCCGGATAAGGGAAAGTCCTCAAAATTGCATATTGATGTTAATTGCTATCGCCATGAGCCGAAAATTGAAAACCAGCATAACTTTACAACCAAGTGTCCGAACATAATAAAAGAGGGGGTTTATACCCATGTGTTCATGGCCAAGGAATCCAATGTACATACAATTATTGTTATGTAATGCATATGGTAGATTACTCTAATGATCATTGAATTCCCTGGCGTTGAAAATATGGGTACAGCCACCTATTGTACTGAGTTTGCACCATTGGTTGCAAGGTTACAAAATGTTCTATTTTGGGGGGCATTTGCTTCTGCTGATTTGCATAATCCATATTATGTAATACCCGAGGGAGGTTAATTGTATGTACATTGGATTCCTTGGCCATGAAAACATGGGTATAAACCCCACTTTTATTATGTTCGGACACTTGGTTGTAAAGTTATGCTGGTTTTCAATTTTCGGCTCATGGCGATAGTAATTAACATCAATATGCAATTTTGAGGACTTTTGATATGTTGTATTTGGGGGTTTCCCGAAGCCAATACTGGTGAAATAATTTATGTTGCAATTATTTCCAGGTCCAGTTACATTTTGATTGGACTAATTAACATAATTATACTATTTTGAGGACTTTCCACTATCCGGATTATTGAGGACTTTTGATATGTTATATTTGTGGGTTTCCACAAGTCAATACGGGTGAAATAATTAATGTTGCAATTTGTGCAAGGTTCAGCCCATATTTCTAGTAGATTGACTGGACTAATACAGCCTTGTTTTGATTTAAAGTAGCTTATTCATATCATACCATAGAGCTTGTCTGTTCTAGGCTGGCTTCATCATTCTAGCCAGTCATTATCTATTAACCCCTTGAGTATTAGGACCAGGGTTACCAAATCAAGTTCGTTAGATAGTCAACAAATGCCGAAAATCGCTAGACTAATGGTGCAATCTCTACAATATCGCTCTAAAATGGCTCAAACTACAGAGTATCGATGGAATTCATGTCGCTAGATGTAAAAAATTGCCTCTAGATAGAAGTAAATACCCTTAGATCTAGCGGGAAAGTAGCTAAATTGGCAACACTGATTAGGACGCATATTAATAATTTAGTCTGGGTATCATTAGACGATTAAATGATGCTTAGGAAGGATCTTTGGCTATAAAGGGTGTAAAATGTATCTCAATTAATTCCAAAGTTCCTTCCTAAGCTGAATAATATCGTTGATTCATAGTCAGAGGTAAACTAAGAAACACGTCATAAAATAGAGTTAAGGGAGCCCACCTTGTTTTGTGGTCTCTCTCTCTCTCCCTCTCTCTCTCTCCCTCTCTCTCTCTCTGGGTTGTATCCTCTCGGCCCCATTCAGCCTACTGTTTGAAGACATTTATATCCATCCAGGTGTCGATTTTTTCCTGGCGAGCGGTAGCGAGCCAGCATATTTTTTAAAATGTTTTTGACAGCAAGCTAAATTTGTACATTTTTCGATAGAAAAATATCTCAGGCGAAGCCGGATTTCTCCATACAATGCTTGCTCGCTATTGCTCGCCAGGAAGAAATCGACACCTGGGTGGGGATAAAAGTCTTACAACAGAAGGCTGAATGGGGCCAAATGAATACAAACCTGAGAAAGAGAGAAAAGGAGAGAAAAAAAGAAGGTACCCCCCTTAAGCTATGCCAACCTCTGCTTCAATGTCTTTTCCACCGCTTGTCACCTAATCAGTTCTTACGGTTGCCTTGATTTGCTATTTTCATGTTGGTGACTGTACAGTTCATGTGCTCTTTTTGACATTATTTAAATATTTTGATAACATGTGAACAAATATGGTGTTCGTTATCTTTTATATAATCCTCATTTCGTTTTATAAAATCTAGTATTGATATGATATGAAAACAATATTCAATATTTATGAAAATAAGTTTTGTGTACAGTATGCATGTATATACTCAGGCACAAACCTCATTGCTGGGGGTGGCCGGCTCGAGACAGAGTTCGAACAGAAACAACATTCAAGGTTTCCAGTTCTCAGGATCCGGGACCACTTTCGCGTTCCTTTTTCCCTTTCTTTTCCTCGTTGAGTAGGAAAATTTTACAAGGGGAGGAGGGTTCCTAGCCCCCTGCCCCCTTAAGTGATAAGTAAGAGCAATTCAAAATGAAGACCATATAATAATACGTAGACACTAGATTAAGAGCCCTTATTGACTAACAACAAATGCAAAATAATAATAAAAAATAGAAACATAAACGGCCCCGATACCTTCATGACATTTACAGTATAAACATTGTAAAATATGCAGTAAATATTAAGTTGACCTAACTTAACTCTTTAAACACTAACAATTTGTATCGCTCTTATATATATACAGTATATATATACAGTAGATATTATATATATATATATATATATATATATATATATATATATATATATATATATATATCGCCATATTTTTCCAGCTTGATACCTAATCCCCTTTGATTTACTGTGTCGTTCTATAAATCACTTTCTCATATCCAGCTCTTCTATACTCTAAAACTCTAGGGTATAATGAAAGGGAAATTTAAATGGTATATAAGATAATTGGGTACATTGATATTCACCTTTCTATACTTGTGTTAGATGCGTTTGTTTCCATCAATATACCTTTAAGGGGCCAGTGCTTGTTACGTTGGCCTATGTATTTATTTAATAACTATATTTTTAGTTTCCTCGCTACACCTCCATCAAGCTTAAACAAATACCACCTAGACCCCGTTTCAAGATAGATTCGTACATTTTTCGGAAAAAACGTGTCCCACCCGAAGACAGGTTCCTTCTGAAATAAAAGTCTCGCTATCGCTCGCCAAGAAAAATCGATAGGTGAATGGCACGAAAGGTCTTAATATTGACCCAAAAAAATGGGGCGAAAAGTCTCAAAATCGCCAAACTAACGGATCGAACGTCACAAAATCTCAAAACTAATACGCTAATCATATGGGAGAAGGGGGTCCGGAAAAAGCGACTACCTCCCCCTTAAATGGGTAGATTATTATGGACACTGTATATTATATCTTGTCCATACTTTTTTTTTTTTTTTTTTTTTTTTTTACAATTCTTCTCATTCTACCTTGCCCTACAGTGACTTACCTTATCCTACCTTGTCCTACAGTGATTTACCTTATCCTACCTTGTCCTACAGTGATTTACCTCATCCTACCTTGTCCTACAGTGATTTACCTTATCCTACCTTGTCCTACAGTGATTTACCTTATCCTACCTTGTCCCACAGTGATTTACCTTATCTTACCTTATCTTACAGTGATTTACCTTATCCTACCTTGTCCTACAGTGATTCACCTTATCCTACCTTGTCCTACAGTGATTTACCTTATCCTACCTTGTCCTAAAGTGATTTGCCTTATCTTACCATGTCCTACAGTGATTTACCTTATCCTACCTTGTCCTACAGTGATTTACCTTATCCTACCTTGTCCTACAGTGATTTATCTTATCCTACCTTGTCCTAAAGTGATTTACCTTATCCTACCTTGTCCTAAAGTGATTTACCTTATCTTACCTTGTCTTACAGTGATTTACCTTATCCTACCTTGTCCTACAGTGAGTTACCTTATCCTACCTTGTCCTACAGTGAATTACCTTAGCCTACCTTGTCCTATAGTGATTTACCTTATCCTACCTTGTCTTACAGTGGTTTACCTTATCCTACCTTGTCCTACAGTGATTTACCTTATCCTACCTTGTCCTACAGTGATTTACCTTATCCTACCTTGTCCTACAGTGAATTACCTTAGCCTACCTTTTCCTACAGTGATTTACCTTATCCTACCTTGTCCTTGAGTGATTTACCTTATCATACCTTGTCCTACAGTGATTTACTTTATCCTACCTTGTCCTTGTGTGATTTACCTTATCCTACCTTGTCCTTGTGTGATTTACATTCTACCTTGTCCTACAGTGATTTACCTTATCCTACCTTGTCTTACAGTGATTTACCTCATCCTACCTTGTCCTACAGTGATTTACCTTATCCTACCTTGTCCTACAGTGATTTACCTTACCCTACCTTGTCCTTGAGTGATTTACCTTATCCTACCTTGTCCTACAGTGATTTACCTTATCCTACCTTGTCCTACAGTGATTTACCTCATCCTACCTTGTCCTACAGTGATTTACCTTATCCTACCTTGTCATACAGTGATTTACCTTATCCTACCTTGTCCTTGAGTGATTTACCTTATCCTACCTTGTCCTACAGTGATTTACCTTATCCTACCTTGTCCTTGTGTGATTTACCTTATCCTACCTTGTCCTTGTGTGATTTACCTTCTACCTTGTCCTACAGTGATTTACCTTATCCTACCTTGTCTTACAGTGATTTACCTCATCCTACCTTGTCCTACAGTGATTTACCTTATCCTACCTTGTCCTACAGTGATTTACCTTATGCTACCTTGTCCTTGAGTGATTTACCTTATCCTACCATGTCCTACGGTGATTTACCTTATCCTACCTTGTCCTTGAGTGATTTACCTTATCCTACCTTGTCCTACAGTGATATACCTTATCCTACCTTGTCCTACAGTGATTTACCTTATCCTACCTTGTCCTTGAGTTATGTACCTTATCCTACCTTCTCCTACAGTGATTTACCTTATCCTACCTTGTCCTACAGTGATTTACCTTATCCTACCTTCTCCTACAGTGATGTACCTTATCCTACAGTGATTTACCTTTTCCTACCTTGTCCTACAGTGATTTACCTTTTCCTACCTTGTCCTACAGTGATTTACCTTATCCTACCTTGTCCTACAGTGATTTACCTTATCCTACCTTGTCCTACAGTGATTTACCTTATCCTACCTTGTCCTACAGTGATTTACCTCATCCTACCTTGTCCTACAGTGATTTACCTTATCCTACCTTGTCCTACAGTGATTTACCTTATCCTACCTTTTCCTACAGTGATTTACCTTATCTACCTTATCTTACAGTGATTTACCTTATCCTACCTTGTCCTACAGTGATTCACCTTATCCTACCTTGTCCTACAGTGATTTACCTTATCCTACCTTGTCCTAAAGTGATTTGCCTTATCTTACCATGTCCTACAGTGATTTACCTTATCCTACCTTGTCCTACAGTGATTTACCTTATCCTACCTTGTCCTACAGTGATTTATCTTATCCTACCTTGTCTAAAGTGATTTACCTATCCTACCTTGTCCTAAAGTGATTTACCTTATCTACCTTGTCTTACAGTGATTTACCTTATCCTACCTTGTCCTACAGTGAGTTACCTTATCCTACCTTGTCCTACAGTGAATTACCTTAGCCTACCTTGTCCTATAGTGATTTACCTTATCCTACCTTGTCTTACAGTGGTTTACCTTATCCTACCTTGTCCTACAGTGATTTACCTTATCCTACCTTGTCCTACAGTGATTTACCTTATCCTACCTTGTCCTACAGTGAATTACCTTAGCCTACCTTTTCCTACAGTGATTTACCTTATCCTACCTTGTCCTTGAGTGATTTACCTTATCATACCTTGTCCTACAGTGATTTACTTTATCCTACCTTGTCCTTGTGTGATTTACCTTATCCTACCTTGTCCTTGTGTGATTTACATTCTACCTTGTCCTACAGTGATTTACCTTATCCTACCTTGTCTTACAGTGATTTACCTCATCCTACCTGTCCTACAGTGATTTACCTTATCCTACCTTGTCTACCAGTGATTTACCTTACCCTACCTTGTCCTTGAGTGATTACCTTATCCTACCTTGTCCTACAGTGATTACCTTATCCTACCTTGTCCTACAGTGATTTACCTCATCCTACCTTGTCCTACAGTGATTTACCTTATCCTACCTTGTCATACAGTGATTTACTTATCCTACCTTGTCCTTGAGTGATTTACCTTATCCTACCTTGTCCTACAGTGATTTACCTTATCCTACCTTGTCCTTGTGTGATTTACCTTATCCTACCTTGTCCTTGTGTGATTTACCTTCTACCTTGTCCTACAGTGATTTACCTTATCCTACCTTGTCTTACAGTGATTTACCTCATCCTACCTTGTCCTACAGTGATTTACCTTATCCTACCTTGTCCTACAGTGATTTACCTTATGCTACCTTGTCCTTGAGTGATTTACCTTATCCTACCATGTCCTACGGTGATTTACCTTATCCTACCTTGTCCTTGAGTGATTTACCTTATCCTACCTTGTCCTACAGTGATATACCTTATCCTACCTTGTCCTACAGTGATTTACCTATCTACCGGTCCTGAGTTATGTACCTTATCCTACCTTCTCCTACAGTGATTTACCTTATCCTACCTTGTCCTACAGTGATTTACCTTATCCTACCTTCTCCTACAGTGATGTACCTTATCCTACAGTGATTTACCTTTTCCTACCTTGTCCTACAGTGATTTACCTTTTCCTACCTTGTCCTACAGTGATTTACCTTATCCTACCTTGTCCTACAGTGACTTACCTTATCCTACCTTGTCCTACAGTGATTTACCTTATCCTACCTTGTCCTACAGTGATTTACCTCATCCTACCTTGTCCTACAGTGATTTACCTTATCCTACCTTGTCCTACAGTGATTTACCTTATCCTACCTTGTCCCACAGTGATTTACCTTATCTTACCTTATCTTACAGTGATTTACCTTATCCTACCTTGTCCTACAGTGATTCACCTTATCCTACCTTGTCCTACAGTGATTTACCTTATCCTACCTTGTCCTAAAGTGATTTGCCTTATCTTACCATGTCCTACAGTGATTTACCTTATCCTACCTTGTCCTACAGTGATTTACCTTATCCTACCTTGTCCTACAGTGATTTATCTTATCCTACCTTGTCCTAAAGTGATTTACCTTATCCTACCTTGTCCTAAAGTGATTTACCTTATCTTACCTTGTCTTACAGTGATTTACCTTATCCTACCTTGTCCTACAGTGAGTTACCTTATCCTACCTTGTCCTACAGTGAATTACCTTAGCCTACCTTGTCCTATAGTGATTTACCTTATCCTACCTTGTCTTACAGTGGTTTACCTTATCCTACCTTGTCCTACAGTGATTTACCTTATCCTACCTTGTCCTACAGTGATTTACCTTATCCTACCTTGTCCTACAGTGAATTACCTTAGCCTACCTTTTCCTACAGTGATTTACCTTATCCTACCTTGTCCTACAGTGATTTACCTTATCCTACCTTGTCATACAGTGATTTACCTTATCATACCTTGTCCTACAGTGATTTACTTTATCCTACCTTGTCCTTGTGTGATTTACCTTATCCTACCTTGTCCTTGTGTGATTTACATTCTACCTTGTCCTACAGTGATTTACCTTATCCTACCTTGTCTTACAGTGATTTACCTCATCCTACCTTGTCCTACAGTGATTTACCTTATCCTACCTTGTCCTACAGTGATTTACCTTACCCTACCTTGTCCTTGAGTGATTTACCTTATCCTACCTTGTCCTACAGTGATTTACCTTATCCTACCTTGTCCTACAGTGATTTACCTCATCCTACCTTGTCCTACAGTGATTTACCTTATCCTACCTTGTCATACAGTGATTTACCTTATCCTACCTTGTCCTTGAGTGATTTACCTTATCCTACCTTGTCCTACAGTGATTTACCTTATCCTACCTTGTCCTTGTGTGATTTACCTTATCCTACCTTGTCCTTGTGTGATTTACCTTCTACCTTGTCCTACAGTGATTTACCTTATCCTACCTTGTCCTACAGTGATTTACCTTATCCTACCTTGTCCTTGTGTGATTTACCTTATCCTACCTTGTCCTACAGTGATTTACCTTCTACCTTGTCCTACAGTGATTTACCTTATCCTACCTTGTCTTACAGTGATTTACCTCATCCTACCTTGTCCTACAGTGATTTACCTTTTCCTACCTTGTCCTACAGTGATTTACCTTTTCCTACCTTGTCCTACAGTGATTTACCTTATCCTACCTTGTCCTACAGTGACTTACCTTATCCTACCTTGTCCTACAGTGATTTACCTTATTCTACCTTGTCCTACAGTGATTTACCTTATCCTACAGTGACTTACCTTATCCTACCTTGTCCTACAGTGATTTACCTTATCCTACCTTGTCCTTGAGTGATGTACCTTATCCTACCTTGTCCTACAGTGATTTACCTTATCCTACCATGTCCTACAGTGATTTACCTTATCCTACCTTGTCCTACAGTGATTTACCTTTTCCTACCTTGTCCTACAGTGATTTACCTTACCCTACCTTCTCCTACAGTGATTTACCTTATCCTACCTTGTCCTACAGTGATTTACCTTATCCTACCTTGTCCTTGAGTGATTTTCCTTATCCTACCTTGTCCTACAGTGATTTACCTTATCCTACCTTGTCCTACAGTGATTTACCTTATCCTACCTTGTCCTACGGTGATTTACCTTATCCTACCTTGTCCTACAGTGATTTACCTTATCCTACCTTGTCCTTGTGTGATTTTCGTTATCCTACCTTGTCCTACAGTGATTTACCTTATCCTTTATGGGGAGATGGGTTGTATTTCTAGGCCCTCTTTTCCCTCATGCTTAGCCCTATTAGTTTTGAGATTTTAAGACTATTGGCCTATTATTTTGTCGGTTTTAAGACCTTTCGCTCCATTTTTGTTCAACATTAAGACCTTTCGTTCCATTTAAGTGTCGATTTGTTATTCCTGGCGAGCGAAAGGGAGCCTTAATTTTGGAGGAACCAGTTTTCTATCGAAAAATGTACAAATTAATCTCGAAGGGGGATCTACTGGATGTTTGCTTTAAGTTTGATGGAGGTCTAAGGAGGAAATTGAAACAAATAATAATATATGACAAAATCGTCCAAAAAATAAACCCTGCCCCCTTATACAGTATATTGTAAATCCTTAAACGGGCCTGCTTAGTTTACCCTTCTGTGCCTTAACCTGCACTAAAACTATCCTTCCTGCCGTTGTATACAGTATGATATGAACTATCTATATTTCCTCTATCCTTCTTTACCTCACATTGGTCTGTTTGTTCTATACAGTTCATTTGCTCCAGCCCTTTTTGAGTTACAGAGGTTAGAGGTTACGATTCCATCTCAACCTAGAATGAACGGACTATATACTGACTTTGCTAACATTGATGTGTATTGCCTGTCTCTGTCTGTCTTTTGTTTTGCATATATTCTACTATGCTTTCCCGTGATGTTCTTTGTTTGTATAAAGCATGTCACTCCTAGCTACTGTATATGTTCACTTTGTCCTAACCCTTCTGTGTGTAATCTTATGCTGCCGTACTCTGCCCGATTCTGACATAGCCCTTTAGCTCCTTGCCCTTCCTTTCCCTACCCTTCCCTTCCCTTACCTTACTTCCCCTGCCTTACCCTTCCCTTACCTTACTTTACTTCCCCTGCCTTACCCTTCCCTTACCTTACCTTACTTCCCCTGCCTTACCCTTCCCTTACCTTACCTTACTTTCCCTGCCTTATCCTTCCCTTCCCTAACCTTACTTTCCCTGCCTTATCCTTACCTTACCTTACTTTCCCTGCCTTGCCTTACCCTTCCCTTCCCCTACCTTACTTTCTCTGCCTTACCCTTCCCTTACCTTACCTTACTTTCCCTGCCTTGCCTTACCCTTCCCTTCCCTTACCTTACTTTCTCTGCCTTACCCTTCCCTTACCTTACCTTACTTTCTCTGCCTTGCCTTTCCCTTCCCTTCCCTTACCTTACTTTCTCTGCCTTACCCTTCCCTTACCTTACCTTACTTTCCCTGCCTTACCCCTCCCTTACCTTACCTTACTTTCCCTGCCTTACCCTTCCCTTACCTTACCTAACTTTCCTGCCTTACCCTTCCCTTACCTTACCTTACTTTATCTGCCTTACCTTACTTTATCTGCCTTACCCTTCCCTTCCCTTACCTTACTTTCCCTGCCTTACCCTTCCCTTACCTTACCTTACCTTACTGTATCTGCCTTACCCTTCCCTTACCTTACCTTACTTTCCCTGCCTTACCCCTCCATTACCTTACCTTACTTTCCTGCCTTGCCTTACCTTACTTTCTCTGCCTTACCCTTCCCTTCCCTTACCTTACTTTCTCTGCCTTACCCTTCCCTTCCCTTACCTTACTTTCTCTGCCTTACCCTTCCCTTACCTTACCTGACTTGATCTGCCTTACCCTTCCCTTACCTTACCTTACTTTCCCTGCCTTGCCTTACCTTACTTTCTCTGCCTTACCCTTCCCTTCCCTTACCTTACTTTCTCTGCCTTACCCTTCCCTTACCTTACCTGACTTTATCTGCCTTACCCTTTCCCTTACCTTACCTTACTTTCTCTGCCTTACCCTTCCCTTACCTTACCTTACTTGATCTGCCTTACGCTTCCCTTACCTTACCTTACCTTACTTTATCTGCCTTACCCTTCCCTTACCTTACCTTACTGTATCTGCCTTACCCTTCCCTTACCTTACTTTCTCTGCCTTACCCTTCCCTTACCTTAGTTTATCTGCCTAACCCTTCCCTTCCCTTAGCTTACTTTCTCTTGCTTACCCTTCCCTTACCTTACTTTCTCTGCCTTACCCTTCCCTTACCTTAGTTTATCTGCCTTACCCTTCCCTTCCCTTACCTTACCTTACTGTATCTGCCTTACCCTTTCCTTACCTTACTTTCTCTGCCTTACCCTTCCCTTACCTTAGTTTATCTGCCTTACCCTTCCCTTACTTTACCTTACTGTATCTGCCTTACCCTTCCCTTACCTTACTTTCTCTGCCTTACCCTTCCCTTTCCTTACCTTACTTTCCCTGCCTTACCCTTCCCTTATCTTACCTTACTTTCCCTGCCTTACCCTTCCCTTACCTTACCTTACTTTCCCTACCTTACTCTTCCCTTCCCTTACTTTACTTTCCCTGCCTTACCCTTCCCTTCCCTTACCTTACTTTCTCTGCATTACCCTTCCCTTACCTTACCTTACTTTATCTGCCTTACCCTTCCCTTACCTTACCTTACTTTCCCTGCCTTACCCTTCCATTACCTTACCTTACTTTATCTGCCTTACCCTTCCCTTACCTTACCTTACTTTCCCTGCCTTACCCTTCCATTACCTTACCTTACTTTCCCTGCCTTAGCCTTCCCTTCCCTTACTTTACTTTCCCTGCCTTACCCTTCCATTACCTTACTTTACTTTCCCTGCCTTACGCTTCCATTACCTTACTTTACTTTCCCTGCCTTACGCTTCCCTTACCTTACCTTACTTTCTCTGCCTTACCCTTCCCTTACCTTACTTCCCCTGCCTTACCCTTCCCTTACCTTACCTTCTCTGCCTTACCCTTCCCTTACCTTACCTTACTTTCCCTGCTTTACCCTACCCTTCCCTTACCTTCCCTGCCGTACCCTTCCCTTACCTTACTTGCCCTGCCTCGTCCTTCCATGCCTTGTTTTTGTATAGCCTTTCCGTGGCAGAAAATCATTTCAACCAATCCAATGTTTCATATTCCATACGGTCACACGTAGGGTTGCAAAGGGTGGGAAAGTTTCCGGGAATTTAGAAACTTTCCAGGGAATATTTCCGGGAATTTTCAGGGTCCGGGAATTTTGGGAATTTTCGGGAATATTCATATTTTTCACACGTTTAGTGTGTGTACTTATAAATAAACCAATTTTGGGTAATATATTTATTAATTAAACTTGTTTGAGCAATTTAAAATTGTATTTCCATATACTTACAATACCTACATGGATGCTATTATAGGCTTGCTTGGAGTTATACAATTCTGGGTAGGAATTAGCAACACTCTTAATTCCTAGGTAACTTAATATATATAATTACTGCATTATTTTTCCTGCCTATCGGTATCCCTTTTGTTTTTCTCTCTCTCTCTCTCTGTTGTGTTTGTGTGTGTGTCAAGCAGGCACTGGATAATACTGTAATTATACAATATAATCTCCATGAAAGTGTGGGAAAATAGTCTTGAACTTCAATTAACACAACACTGTACATGAAAGACAATTTGGTTTACATGGCACTTAAAGTTGTCCAGTTACACTATTTAGGTATAATTCACTGTTTAGCTTCAGTGGCAAAATATGAGAAAATTTAATATAGTGTGCAGTCACTGTGCACCCATCTTCATTACTGAGCAAGTAAACAGTAATGCTTATTTGTTTAGCCTTTCATCACGTACCGGTAGCCTACAATTATATTATGAGTTTCAATTATTCTATAAGGTTTGAATTTAGGAACGTGTTGAAGATATGGTACTTGAAATGAGACTTTACTTGAAACAGCAATTATAGAATTATTACTCAATTGAATATCTGTAGTTAAAGATAGCTTCTACTGTAGTAATAACAAATATGGAATTTACTGCATATATAGAACAATTATTAGAAAAAGATGGAACTAAAGGAATCTCAATATTATTAATTTGTGCCTGGTGAATCGCATTTTATGGATGGTGTATGAAAACCATATTTTGCGCAAAACAAATTGAAATACTATTATTAATATTGGTTTAATTTTCCTTAATATTTTTCTCAAAAATATATGTTACTCAGGAGTCAGGTCACCACTTTACTTTACTTTCTCGTGATAATCTTTAAGTCATTTTGCAAATTCTGAAAGTTCCCGAAAGTTCCCCAAAGTTCCCATAAATTCCCAAAATTCCCATGGAAAGTTTCCCAGTTCAAAATTCCCGGGAATTTTACAACCCTAGTCACACGTCATATTTTGCTTAGTTGCAAGCAAAAATTATCCTCAGATTTCACATGTACTTTTAAATGCTTAGGTATGAAGCTAGGACAAGGTAAACAATTAAGATGTTATGGCAGCTGAGAAAGGAATGAATTAAGCTAAAGAGTAAAGGGAAGGTAGTTTCTACATGTAGGCATGACAGAAGAGCAGAACAATACTCATAGTATGCGAAAGAACAAAATGGGGTTGGGTTAGTGACCCTCCCCCGTGAACAGAAATATACAAGATAGTCGGACGACTTGCCTCGGAATATGGACCTCTGTTTTGGTGATTAAATTGTGTCCACCTTCTCGGGGAGCAAGACTGAATGGGGTAGGAAAGAGCAGGTCAAAACTAAGTAGAATTGGCTGGTATGGAAGAGCAAACTGAGGATAAGTTAGGTTGGAAATGTACGGTGCCCAAGGCCAAGGCAGGGAGTAAAGCTGGATATGTGCGAGAAAAGGGTACATAAAACACACTTGCAGGATAGGGTAAGGACAGGAGAAATTTTGGTCAAGGGAGGTAATAAGAGAGAACAAGGTTAGCAAACATCGAGTCAAAAGAAGAATGGAAGAAACAGCTGTATGTAATTTGTTTTTGGACTAAGCAAATTCACTTTACAAAATACAACTTTTTAGACATTGAAATTTTTTATAAACTTGTCAATATAGCATATAACTATATTATTAGCACATTGACCACTGTATATAACGATTATTCCTGCAGAATCTTTATACCATCCTTTTATTGAAACATTATGTAAGCTATGTGTTAAAGGTAGATATTTTTTAGAGATCAGAATACGGTTCAATACAGAAGCAGTAGAGAAGAAATAAGCATACTTATCAGGCATTGCCAAGTTGAAATAGCCACGACAATTAGAACTAAACCATAAACTAATTTTACTTGCTCATTGTGTTTCCTGCCGTGAACAAATACTATGCTTGGCAAATACCGGGTCATTTTGTCAAGAAATTGTTAAATCTGAGGATAATTTGTGCTTGCAACTAAGCAAAATAATTATGACGCGTGAACGTATGGAATCTGAAATATTGGCCTACAGTATGATGTGATTGAAATTATGTTCTGCCACGGAAAGGCTATACAAAATCTATAGCCGATACTTAGCAGAATTACATGCTATAATACAGTTGCAGTGAAATACATTAACTCGAATCTACCAAATGTTCGATACACAACGGAATATTTGTTAATAGTGTACTGTACTGTATACTAAAACAAAGAAAGAAGCAAGGCTAGAAACAAAAATAAGGCTACTATAGATGACAACCTCAGCCAATAAGTATACCCTAACATGGAAGTGGAGGGAATGTGTCAGCTTAGGACAAATGAAGAGATAGTACGAACAAGTGAAGCAAGCGAAACGTAAGTTAAGGGGAGGTTGTTAGTGTGTTTCCTAGACTTCCATCAAGCTTGAAATTACACCCCCTTGACCCCCTTTCAAAATAAATTTGTACATTTTTCGGTAGAAAAATGTCCCGGCCGAAGGCCGGTTCCTCTTAAATTATAGGCTCGCTATCGCTCGCCACGAAAAAATCGACACCTAAATGGGACGAAAGGTCTTAAAAGTGACATAAATGGGGTGAAAGTTCTTAAAATCGCCAAACTAATGGGGCGAACGTCTTAAAATCTCAAAAGCAATGGGGCTAAACATGAGGGAGAAAGGGGTAAAGAAAAAAATCCCTCAAGTGGAAATCTCCCCTTACTTAATGCAAGTTAACCATTGTATTTTGTCCTGGCAAGGTTAGCGTTAATATTGTATAGGTGTTCAGATTACGAGGAACACATGAGTTACATAGTCCAATATATGATGCTCTCTATTGGTACCCTTGGATCTCTATTGGTACCCTTGGATCTCTATTGGTACCCTTGGATCTCTATTGGTACCCTTGGATCTCTATTGGTACCCTTGGATCTCTATTGGTACCCTTGGATCTCTATTGGTACCCTTGGATCTCTATTGGTACCCTTGGATCTCTATTGGTACCCTTGGATCTCTATTGGTACCCTTGGATCTCTATTGGTACCCTTGGATCTCTATTGGTACCCTTGGATCTCTATTGGTACCCTTGGATCTCTATTGGTACCCTTGACGCTGTTTCGTATTTTGTGCTGGTTATCATTAAGGGGAGGTTTCCACTTGATGGAGTTTTTTCTAGACCCCTTTCTCCCTCATGTTTAGCCCCATTGCTTTTGAGATTTTAAGACGTTTGCCCCATTATTTTGACGATTTTAAGAACTTTCAACCAATTTCTGCCAATTTTAAGACCTTTCGTGCCATTTAGTTGTCGATTTTATCCTGGCGAGCGATAGCGAACCTGTAATTAAAGAGGAACCGGCTTTCAGCCGGGAAATTTTTCTATCGAAAAATGTACAAATTTATTTTGAAAGGGGCTCAAGGGGGTGTAATCTTAAGCTTGATGGATATCTAGAGACCAAACTAAAAACCTCCCCTTAAGCGGCTTTACGGAGTTTAGGAAGGACCTATACGAAATAAAGGCTAAGACCGTCCACATCAGCTCGAACTCAAACCAGTTTTCCTATAGGTAAGCAAAGTTAACCAATAATATTGACTCTTGATTGTCAGAACAATTATTTGACCACAGTTCATTCCCTCATGTTGAAAGTTACAACTGCTACAAATGCCCATCGTCTCGTCCTGCCCGGGTTATGATAATATGTAAATGCATAGTATTGCAGAACAGATAACAAGTTATTTAATGGCAGAGAAAAGATTCCTGAAGTTATTGAGTTAAATAATAGATAGGCTATGTTTACAAGGGAAACGTCAAGTCAGGGTTAGAATATGTAGCTTTCAGTTTAGGAAGTCTGAACAAATATTAAAGCACATTAAGGGGAGGTTTTTAGTTTGTTTCCTACTCCTCCAGCAATCTAAAAATGTCACCCCCTTGACACCCTTTCAAGATAAATTTGTACATTTTTCGGTAGAAAAATGTCCCGGCCGAAGGCCGGTTACTCTTAAATTACAGGCATGCTATCGCTCGCCAGGATAAAATCGACACCTAAATGGCACGAAAGATCTTAAAATTTACAGAATGGGGCGTAAATTCTTAAAATCGCCAAAATAATGGGGCGAACGTCTTAAAATCTCAAAAGCAAGGGGGCTAGACATGAGGGGGAAAGGAGTCAAGAAAAAAGTCCCTCAAGTGGAAATCTCCCCTTAAGCCTCACACCATGTATTAACCAAGTTGTCCTTTTGTCTCTCGGTTGATTATGAATAACGTCACAATCGTGGCAATTAACCACTTGCGAGTTTCAGGCTATAAGGAAGTTGGAGCCATAAACATCGATATCAAGCAGAAATACAATCCTAATGTACGTTTGTGATGGACAAAAGGTATGTTGAATTGGGCTTTATGTATTTATGAATGTACTACGACCGTATTTTAGCTCGTAATTCTGTTAAATATCGATGTCAACAGCTCCAACTTCCTTATAGAACGAAACTCGCAAGTCGGCAATTCCTGTTATACCAGCAATATCAACATGTACGAAATTAAGTGGAAATATGAATTCTCGTAGATCGTGGTAATTCTAATCTACCTACATTGCCACAATCACGGTTTTTCCGGGCATGAGGATTAAATGATACCCATTAATGATATAATGTTAGAATAGGCACATCAGGTCTCAGGAAAGTGCTAGAAGGAAGTATGTCAGGTCATGGCAGGGCAAAAGAATGTGATAACAGACAAGTATGCTTTGCCTGGGTATGATTGCACATTTGCATTGGGTAGATATATTAATGCGCAGTTCCACCGTTTTGTAAACCATATTGTTTTGTTATTTAGAAATATATGTGTTATTATGTGTTCAAAAGTTGTACTTTGAATGTGTTTAAGGGGAGGTTTTTAGTTAGTTCGCTAGACTTCCATCAAGCTTAACATTACAGCCCCTAGACCCTCTTTCAAGATAAATTTGTAAATTTTTCGGTAGAAAAATTTCCCGGCCGAAGGCCGATTCCTCTTAAATTTCAGGCTCGCTGTCGCTCGCCAGGAAAAAAATCGACACCTAAATGGCACGAAAAGTCTTAAAATTTACAAAAATGGGGCAAAAGTTCTTAAGATCGCCAAACTAAGGGGCGAACGTCTTAAAATATCAAAAACAATGGGGCTAACCATGAGGGAGAAAGGGGTCAAGAAAAAAATTCCTCAAGTGGAAATCTCCCCTTAAGTCAGGGGTACATACGGTTTTGCTTAGTACAATAAATGTTCTTGATTTGTGTTTTGGATACCTGTGCAGTTTTTGGATACCTGTGCAGTTTTTGGATACCTGTGCAGTTTTTGGATACCTGTGCAGTTTTTGGATACCTGTGCAGTTTTTTGGATACCTGTGCAGCTTTTGGATACCTGTGCAGTTTTTGGATACCTGTGCAGTTTTTGGATACCTGTGCAGCTTTTGGATACCTGTGCAGTTTTTGGATACCTGTGCAGTTTTTGGATACCTGTGCAGTTTTTGGATACCTGTGCAGTTTTTGGATACCTGTGCAGTTTGTTTATACCTGTGCAGTTTTTGGATACCTGTGCAGTTTTTGGATACCTGTGCAGCTTTTGGATACCTGTGCAGTTTTTGGATACCTGTGCAGTTTTTGGATACCTGTGCAGTTTTTGGATACCTGTGCAGTTTTGGGATACCTGTGCAGTTTTGGGATACCTGTGCAGTTTTTGGATACCTGTGCAGTTTTTGGATACCTGTGCAGTTTTTCGATACCTGTGCAGTTTTTGGATATCTGTGCAGTTTTGGGATACCTGTGCAGCTTTTGGATACCTGTGCAGTTTTTGGATACCTGTGCAGTTTTTTGGATACCTGTGCAGTTTTTGGATACCTGTGCAGTTTTTGGATACCTGTGCAGTTTTTGGATACCTGTGCAGTTTTTGGATACCTGTGCAGCTTTTGGATACCTGTGCAGTTTTGGGATACTTGTGCAGTTTTGGGATACCTGTGCAGTTTTTGGATACCTGTGCAGTTTTTCGCTTTTCCCTCTTCGGCGACAAAAGAAAAGATTTCCTGTAGCTTGACTTTGATATACCAGGGAAACAGGAAGGACATTGAGTGAAGGATATATGCTAGGTTAGGTCAGCGCAGATAATGGCTAGGATGATAATATTAAGGGGAGGTTTTTAGTTGATTCCCTAGACTTCCATCAAGCTTAAAATGACTCCCCCTTGACCCCCTTTCAAGATAAATTTGTACATTTTTCGGCAGAAAAATTTCCCGGCCGAAGGCCGGTTCCCCTTAAATTACAGGCTCGCTATCGCTCGCCAGGAAAAAATCGACACCTAAATGGCACGAATGGTCTTAAAATTGACAGAAATGGGGCGAGGGTTCTTAAAATCGCCAAACTAATGGGGCAAGCGTCTTTAAATCTCACAAGCAATGGGGCTAAACATGAGGGAGAAAGAGGTTCAGAAAAAAACCCTCCAGGTGGAAATCTCCCCTTAAGGACAATGTGAATTCAGAGCATGATATTGAACCATGGGGCCTAGCTTACAGTGCTATGAAAAGTGTTAGAACATACCAGAAAATACAATCTATATTTCAGTGCATGATACACGAGTGAATGTGTCCGTTAAGGGGAGGTTTTTAGTTTGTTTCCTACTCTTCCAGCAATTTAAAAATGTCACCCCCTTGACCCCCTTTCAAGATAAATTTGTACATTTTTCGGTAGAAAAATGTCCCGGCCGAAGGCCGATTATTCTTAAATTACAGGCTCGCTGTCGCTCGCCAGGATAAAATCGACACCTAAATGGCACGAAAGATATTCAAATTGATAAAATGGGGCGTAAATTCTTAAAATCGCCCAACTAATGGGGCGAACATCTTAAAATCTTAAAAGCAACGGGGCTAGACATGAGGGAGAAAAGGGTCAAGAAAAAAGTCCCTCAAGTGGATATCTCCCCTTAACACATTCAGTACCAGAGCCGTCCTTATAACATCATTCAGGTTACTATTAGATGATTGTATTCAGTGTATAAGAGTGCCTTCAGCCATTAATAAGATTCGCACCATCTCTCACTTAACCCTTTTCACTACTACAAATCCTTCTTAAACTGCATAAAATCGTCTAAATATAGGTAAACAACATCAAAAGACATCGCCGGTGCAGAAGGGGTTAAGGATTGCTTTTCAGTTGACACAATATGAAAGTTTGCGAGCAGGGCAAGAAGAATGATACCAGGTTAGTTTGCGAGCAGGGCAAGAAGAATTATACCAGGTTAGTTTGCGAGCAGGGCAAGAAGAATGATACCAGGTTAGTTTGCGAGCAGGGCAAGAAGAATGATACCAGGTTAGTTTGCGAGCAGGGCAAGAAGAATGATACCAGGTTAGTTTGCGAGCAGGGCAAGAAGAATGATACCAGGTTAGTTTGCGAGCAGGGCAAGAAGAATGATACCAGGTTAGTTTGCGAGCAGGGCAAGAAGAATGATACCAGGTTAGTTTGCGAGCAGGGCAAGAAGAATGATACCAGGTTAGTTTGCGAGCAGGGCAAGAAGAATGATACCAGGTTAGTTTGCGAGCAGGGCAAGAAGAATGATACCAGGTTAGTTTGCGAGCAGGGCAAGAAGAATGATACCAGGTTAGTTTGCGAGCAGGGCAAGAAGAATGATACCAGGTTAGTTTGCGAGCAGGGCAAGAAGAATGATACCAGGTTAGTTTGCGAGCAGGGCAAGAAGAATGATACCAGGGTAGGATACAATGTAAATATTTTTGAGGTAAGGCAAAATATGTAGGACAAAGTCAGAGTACGCAGTATATATATACTTCTATATACTGTATATTTCGACCCATTGGATGAAAACTGATTACTATTGGGTGACAATGGGTGTATTGGAAAGAGCAACAGACAAAGCTTTCTTGTCACCCATTAAATGTATGCATATTATGCATTTAAATTAACAATTATGTAGTTTATTAAACAAAATCCGTCGGCTTATTGTGAAAAGCATTTTATTCCTTAGTCAAATTACATATCAGTTATAAGCTAAAATATAAGTTAGATGTTATGAGGAATGCATGTTTGTCATAATATGTGTTACTAGTCCCTAGCACATATATTAGGGTTTATTTTGTTTTAGCTTTAAGAAATTCATGTATTCATTATGAACTAAGGAAAAAGCTAAATAATACTTGTTCAGTGTGGTAACAGTAATATACTATTATAAAAACCTCCAGCAAATAATATATAATGCCCATGATTGAACTGAAACTGAGATATTGCGAACCTTTTCCTGTATTTCAGATAATGAAATACAGTATATATATATAGCTATGTCAGAATACAGTATATAAATATAGCTATGTCAGAATACAGTATATATATATAGCTATGTCAGAATACAGTATATATATATAGCTATGTCAGAATACAGTATATATATATAGCTATGTCCGAATATAGGTTATGTACTACTGGTATTATTAACTAAATAGCTTTCTCATCTATCTAGGCAGTTCAAAACAAATCGTATATAACCTTAAGGGGAGTGACCTGTTTTTGTTCTGTCCTTTTCTATCTTTCTCTGGCTTGTATCCATATGGCCCCATTCAGCCTACTGTTTTAAGACGTTTATTCCCATCCTGGTGTCATTTTTTTATTGGTGAGTGGTAGCGAACCAGCATATTTTTTATTTTTGTTTGACAGCAGGCTAAATTTGTACATTTTTCGATAGAAAAATGTCTCCGGCGAAGCCGGATTTTTTCATATAATGCTGGCTCGCTATCGCTCGCCACGAAGAAATCGACACCTAGATGGTGATAAACGTCTTAAAATAGTTGGCTGAATGGGGCCGAATGGATACAAGCCAGAGAAAGCGAGAAAAGGACAGCAATAAAAAAAACAGGTCACCCCCCTTAATGAGCGGTCTCTTTGCAAACTAAAACAAAATAAGAGATTTCATGTCATTGTTCATTAGAGTTTTCATACTTAGAAATACATTGATATGTATTTGACAGGATACACAATCGAAATACCTCGTCTAGAATTAACCCGTTCAGTACCAGGGGCGTCCTTTTCACCATTTTTTGGCAACTATTGGCCGGCTTTATTAGGCTTAGGAAGGACCTCTAGCAATAATAAGACTTGTATCTATCTCAACCAACCCTTTAAACTACCACAGATCCTTACTAAGCTGCAAAATATTCGTCTAAATATAGCTAGAATACAATATAACACACGTCGCTGGTACTCAAAGGGTTAATGGCATTGTATAAATTATGTGTTGTCATATAATTAGGCCTAGACTCAAGAAGCAAATCGCCGATTACATACGTGTGGAAGTTGAACAGCTTTGATTAAGGGGAGATGGTTCACTTTTTGATCGATTTTTTTTTAATGTATTAATATTTGTTTCTAGTTTCCTCCCTGGACCTCCATCAAACTTAAAACAATAACCTCAGGATCCCCCTTCAAGATAACCTCAGGATCCCCCTTCAAGATAACCTCAGGATCCCCCTTCAAGATAACCTCAGGATCCCCCTTCAAGATAACCTCAGGATCCCCCTTCAAGATATATTTGTACATTATTCGGTAGAAAAATGTCTCGGCCGAAGGCCGTTCCTTCCTAAATTACAGACTCGCTATCGCTCGCCAAGAAAAAAAATCGACACCTAAATGACACGCAAAATCTTAATATTGACAAAGAATAGGGGCGAAAGGTCTTAAAATCGCCAAACTAATGGGCGTTCTGAACGTCTTAAGGGGAGATTTCCACTTGAGGGACTTTTTGCTTGACCCCTTTCTCCCTCATGTCTAGCCCCATTGCTTTTGAGATTTTTAGACGTTTGCCCCATTAGCTTGGTGATTTTAAGAATTTCCGCCCCATTCTGTCAATTTTAAGACCTTTCGTGGCATTTAGGTGTCTATTTTATCCTGGCGAGCGATAGCGAGCCTGTAATTTAAAAGTAACCGGTCTTTGGCCGGGAAATGTTTCTACCAAAAAATGTACAAATTTATCTTGAAAAAGGGTCAAAGGGGTGAAATTTTAAGATTGCTGAAGGAGTAGGAAACAAACTAAAAACCTCCCCTTACACTCTGAAAACTAAAGTGGCTAAGCATGAGGGAAAAGGGTGCCCCGAAAGAACCACCATCTCCCCTTAAAGCTATTAGGCTACATTATAACCAATAAGGATGCTAACTATGTAACATGGGTTAAGGGGAGAGGGCCTTTTTCGGCTCCCCCCTGCTTCCTCATGTTTAGCCCCCATTAGTTTTCCGATTGTAAGACGTTCGGCCTATTCATTTGGCGATTTTAAGACTTTCGCCCCATTTCTTTGACAATATTAAGACTTTTCGTGTCATTTAGGTGTCTTTTTTTTTCTGGCGAGTGATAGCGAGCTTGTAATTTATGAGAACATTTTTCTATCGAAAAATGTACAAATTTATCTTGAAGGAGGGTCTTTGAGAGTGTTTTTTTAAGCTTGATGGAGTTATAGGGAGGAAACTAATAAAATGTTATAAATATCTATAAATGAGCAAATAAAACAACGACCCACCTCCCCTTAAATCCTTATAGAATCTAGCGGCTTACACTCGCGCGGAATGGCTGCGGTAGGCTGAAAACAAAATGGTGGATTGGGGCACGGGTTCGACGACTTGTGTTTATTATTTCGGTAATATTCTATTATGTCTTCATTTAATTTCCTCTGAGCTTGCCACTATGATCTATCTATCTATCTATTTACTCAGGCCCAATCGCCACTTTCTTTTCTTTTCTTTTTTTTGGGGGGAGGGGGGGGGGGGGGCGACTCAAGACAAGGCAAGGATAGGGACAACACAAAACACAGCAGAACACAATGAACACACAAACACAAAATACACATTCACACTCGTCTAGATCATCCTACTACGCCACTATGATACAGTACACATTTGTATTTTATTTCCTTGGCATGATATAAGTAACACCCCGTTCTTAACATTAATCATCAATTACAAACCCCAATGTACTTGAATAAACTAATGAAAGCATATATCTGAAAGTGGTAAGCTTTACTCTCATGTTTGTTTTAATATCCAAACGATCTGAAGTGAGATGCTTCAAAGCCAGTTAATTGCCAGAGGTCCTTCCTAAACTGAATACAATCGATTAGCAGTAGCCACAATACGCCAAAAAGACATCCCCGGTACAGAAGTGGTTAAAACAACTGAATATTTTTAACGGTTAATTTATCACATAAAGACAAAATGTTCAATTAATTATGTGTTTGGAAAAGATGATCAGGCACTTCGTCGAGTTAATTCCTTGTTAAAAGACAAGTTCAGCCGATAATGACGTGAAGAACAAGATATTTAATCAAACATTTTGGTATACGAGCCTCATAATTACAGCATAGTCGCGAATCTTGAATCAGTTCAGACTTCTCAATTTAGCATCTCGATGATGCTCTAAATTATATAATTATATTCACCACACTCTACCCCATATTGACCACACTCTACCCCATATTCACCACACTCTACCCCATATTCACCACACTCTACCCCATATTCACCACACTCTACCCCACCACACTCTACCCCATATTCACCACACTCTACCCCATATTCACCACACTCTACCCATATTCACCACACTCTACCCCATATTCACCACACTCTACCCCATATTCACCACACTCTACCCCATATTCACCACACTCTACCCCATATTCACCACACTCTACCCCATATTCACCACACTCTACCCCATATTCACCACACTCTACCCCATATTCACCACACTCTACCCCATATTCACCACACTCTACCCCATATTCACCACACTCTACCCCTTATTTTATCCAGATATCTAGCCTAATATTCTTCTAGATCATCCTTTCAAGCTATAATGCATAAGTGCGCGGAATTTCGATGTGAGTATCCTAGGTTCGAGTCCTTGGAGTGCCACATGTATTTGTTGATGTCATTAATTGAGTTTAGAAGTATTATGTTCTCTCCACCAACCAACTACCTAAACTCGATTAATGAAATTAACAAACACATGTGGCAGTCCGGGGATTCGAACCTAGGATGCTCACATCGAAAATCAACACACTTATGCATTGCACCACGAAGACAGTTAAAGAAAGGTGGACAAGCCTACGATTTATTATGCAGTTTCGAATCCTGCATATCAATCTAAGCATGTACACACTTTCCAACTGCGCTATCATAGGCTATGCATAGGTGAAAGGAAATAGTAATTAATGGGGCACTTAACCCTAGGGAAGGCCTCTCGATAAATATATAATAAATACACTTCCTCGGATCCTCTTTCTTCTTACTATACCTTCAAGTCATTTAGGGAGGAAAGAGTATATGTATTGGTCAGTTTATATATGTATTGGTCAGTTTATATTATGTATTGGTCAGTTTATATATGTATTGGTCAGTTTATATAATTATGTATTGGTCAGTTTATATATGTATTGGTCAGTTTATATATGTATTGGTCAGTTTATATAATTATGTATTGGTCAGTTTATATATGTATTGGTCAGTTTATATATGTATTGGTCAGTTTATATATGTATTGGTCAGTTTATATATGTATTGGTCAGTTTATATATGTATTGGTCAGTTTATATATGTATTGGTCAGTTTATATATGTATTGGTCAGTTTATATATGTATTGGTCAGTTTATATACTGTATGTATTGGTCAGTTTATATATGTATTGGTCAGTTTATATATGTATTGGTCAGTTTATATATGTATTGGTCAGTTTATATATGTATTGGTCAGTTTATATATGTATTGGTCAGTTTATATATGTATTGGTTTATATATGTATTGGTTTATATATGTATTGGTTTGTATGTATTCGTTTATATATGTATTGGTCAGTTTATATATGTATTGGTCAGTTTATATATGTATTGGTCAGTTTATATATGTATTGGTCAGTTTATATATGTATTGGTCAGTTTATATATGTATTGGTCAGTTTATATATGTATTGGTCAGTTTATATATGTATTGGTCAGTTTATATATGTATTTATTATTACTTTTTTTTTTTCATCTTGTGACTTCCATTAAGGGGGGTCATTGCTTTTTTTTTTATCTTTCTCTCCTTTTTCTCTCTTTCCCTATCTTGTATCCATTCGGACCCATTCAGCCAACCGTTTTAAGACGTTTATCCCTATCCAGGTGTCGATTTCTTCCTGGCGAGCGATAGTGAGCCAGAATTGTATGGAGAAATCTGGCTTCGCCGGAGACATTTTTCTATCGAAAAATTTACAAATTTAGCTTGCTGTCAAATCAAAAATATATATATGCTGGCTCGCTACCGCTCTACAGGGAAACATTGACACCTGGATGGAGGTAAACGTCTTAAAACAGTAGGCTGAATGGGGCCGAATAGATACAAGCCAAAGAGAGAGGGAGAGGTGGGTTTCCTTAAACCCTTCTAGATAAATTTGTACATGTTTCGGTAGAAAAATGTCGCGTCCGAAGGCCGTTTCCTCCTAAATTACAGGCTCACTAACACTTGCACGGAAAACATCGACACCTAAATGGCTCGAACGGTCTTAATATTTCAAAGCAATGACAAAAACATTCCCTAAGGTACAATGTATCTTCTGAACATTTACTAATAAAATATAAAATTACTCACCATCGAAATAACGTAGAGAAAGTATTATAATATTAAGGGGAGACGGACCGGGGTTTTTTTCCGTTTTTCTTTTTTTCTTTGGTCTATTAATTAATGCATTCCTTTATTTCTTCGTTTTTTCGCTAGACCTCCATCAAGCTTAGGAAAACACCCCCTAGACCCTCCTTCAAGATAAATTTGTAATTTTTTCGGTAGAAAAATTACCTATTAAAAAGTCAGGCTCGCTATCGCTCGCCAGGAAATAATCGACACCTAAATGGCACGAAAGGTCTTAAAATTGACAAATAAATGGGGTGAAAGGTCATAAAATCCCCAAACTAATGGAACCAACGTCTTAAAATCTCAAGACTAGTGGGGCTAAATATTAAGGGTTCTTAAGCCAACCTTTGTATACAAGTACAGTATACCTGTATATTGGTACGACCCTCATATAATAACCAATGAAAGTATTCTTCTTTTTTAATTTACGGAAAATTGTGTTAATATCAATTATGTTGCTAATTATGAAACATAGCCGTTAAAGGGGGTGACCTGCTTGTTTTCTCTCATTTTCTCTCTTTCTCTGGCTTGTATCCTTTCGGCCCCATCCAGCCTACTGTTTTAAGACGTTTATCCCAATCCAGGTGTCGATTATTTGCGAGCCATCATTGTCTGGAGAAATCCGGCTTCGCCGGAGACATTTTTCTACCGAAAAATTTACAAATTAAGTTAGCTGTCTAAAACATAATCCAAAATATGCTGGCTCGCTATCGATCGCCAAGTTCAAATCAACACCACTAAGAGGATAAACATCTTAAAACAGTAGGCTGAATGGGGCCGAATGGCATAAGAAAAGTAGGATGCAACTCTAAACGTTGTCATTAAAGTGTTGTTATGGTATTTGTATTCATTCAGTCAACTTGTTTCTTAATTAAGGGGGCCCACCTCGTGTTTTCCTCTCTCTCTCCCTCTCTCTCTAGGTTGTATTCATTCGGCCCTATTCATCCTACTGTTTTATGACGTGTATCCCCATCTAGGTGTTGATTTTTTTTCTGGCGAGCGATAGCGAGCAAGCATATTTGTTAAATGTTTTTTTGACAGCAGGATAGAATGTGCACATTTTTCGATAGAAAAATGTCTCGGGCGAAGCCGGATTTCTCTTTATAATGCTGGCTTGTTATTGCTCGCCAGGAAGAAATCGACACCTGTATGGGGATAAACGTCTTAAAACAGTAGGCTGAATGGGGTCGAATGGATACAAGCCAGAGAGAGAGAGAAAAATAAATTATATAAAAATAAATGAGAGAAAAATAGCAGGTGACCCCCTTAAGCAACAACTGCCAACATAACTATAGATTTAGTGTTACTATATATACAAATCATGACTCAAAAAGCAGCTTTATGATTTTAGGCCACGTTTTGTAGTCTCTGGTTTGACACCCTGATTATAAGGGCACAATACCCCCTATCTTGGGGTGGCCGACTCGAATAACATACGATCAATTATTGTCTTATTGCTATGGTTAAGCAGTTATTACATTAGAAATTTGTTTGTTACGGGAATTATTAACCCCTGCAGTATTCAGATGCGCTAGATTATTTTATTTAGCTTCAGGAGGTTCTGTGTCAATATAAAACGTTAAATTTGATCTCGATTTACCCTCTGTGTCCCTCATGTCCTTCCTAAGCTGAACATTGATAGCCGGAATAGAAGGATGAGACGCGTCCTCATTCACTGAAAGACTACTCTATTTTTCTTTTTGTTATTTTTTCTTTTTTTTTCCTTTTTTGTATACAGTATGTGTATGAAGGAGACAAAAGGCAAAGCTGTCTATAAAAAGTGTCTCCCCTCACAATTGAAGGAATAACAGAGAGCCAAATTCAAAGTATGTTGGAGTCAAAATGCCTGGACATACGGAGTTTGAAGCCTTTAAGTCATAGGATGGGATGTATTTTGGGACGTTACCTGTCTTTGCTCCGATAATTTGAAGGTTTCAAGATGTTTAACTCCATTAGGTTGGTGATAATAATTTGTTTTGCCTCATTTAAATGTCGATTATTATTTTGGGGGGGGGAGGGGGGAGGGGGGTTGCGTGTGATAGCGAGCCAATAACCTCGAAGAAATCATCCTTCTCTGGATATTGTTTTATCTAATAATGTACAAATATAGTCTGAATAAGCATTCCATTTAGTTGCATGGAAGTCTTGGAAGGCGGTTTCGTTACCCTAGGGGACAAATAAGACTACAATGCTTTAACAAGCAAGCAAAATCCTCAATAATAATTAAACAAAATATCCTAATATCCCACAATAGGTCGGACCAGATAGTGTTAACCTACTCTTGTGCATACGATTGTTGTCTTTATTGTGTTTTGTTTTCCATGAGATCTACCTAAGATAAGTATATTTTTTTGTTATTAGCTAAAATGGCAGAACGTGTAGATAGATTGTTATGTTACCATCATAATGTTTTCACCGCAGGACTTCAGAAGATTGTTCGTAAATTAAAAGACTTTCAACAGACACATACAAGTATTTATATTCTCTCTCTCTCTCTCTCGCTCTCTCTCTCTCTCTCTCTCTCTCTCTCTCTCTCTCTCTCTCTCTCTCTCTCTCTCTCTCTCTCTCTCTCTCTCTCTCTCTCTCTCTCTCTCTCTCTCTCTCTTTCTCTCTCTCTCTCTCTCTCTCTCTCTCTCTCTTTCTCTCTTTCTCTCTCTCTCTTTCTCTCTCTCTCTGTCTCTGTATATATATTATACAATTATAGCACCCGAGTCAAATGCTTAAAGTGTAGAATTGTTTGAACCCATCAATTACAAGAAATCTTTTGCACGTTAAATAAAATAGTGTTGTGGGACCTAAACCAAAATAACGTGTTCCTAGTATTAAAGGGATTAATTCTGGCAGTTCCTTTGTCATTTGCATATCATTACCTGGAAGTCGCCAGGTTAAACTAACATTAATCATATGGGTGAATGAAGTAGAACTATTTAATACCAAATATATGTTCAGATAATTGTTACTTAGCATGGGAAATCTGTGAAAAAACGCAATAGCTTTCACTGTAGGATCTAACGTGACAACTGATTGGTGTCTATGTGTAGGAGACAACTGATTGTTGTTTATGTGTAGGAGACAACTGATTGGTGTTTATGTGTAGGAGACAACTGATTGGTGTTTATGTGTAGGTGACAACTGATTGGTGTTTATGTGTAGGAGACAACTGATTGGTGTTTATGTGTAGGAGACAACTGATTGGTGTTTATGTGTAGGAGACAACTGATTGTTGTTTATGTGTAGGAGACAACTGATTGTTGTTTATGTGTAGGAGACAACTGATTGGTGTTTATGTGTAGGAGACAACTGATTGGTGTTTATGTGTAGGTGACAACTGATTGGTGTTTATGTGTAGGAGACAACTGATTGGTGTTTATGTGTAGGAGACAACTGATTGGTGTTTATGTGTAGGAGACAACTGATTGGTGTTTATGTGTAGGAGACAACTGATTGGTGTTTATGTGTAGGAGACAACTGATTGGTGTTTATGTGTAGGAGACAACTGATTGGTGTTTATGTGTAGGAGACAACTGATTGTTGTTTATGTGTAGGAGACAACTGATTGGTGTTTATGTGTAGGAGACAACTGATTGGTGTTTATGTGTAGGTGACAACTGATTGGTGTTTATGTGTAGGAGACAACTGATTGGTGTTTATGTGTAGGAGACAACTGATTGGTGTCTATGTGTAGGTGACAACTGATTGGTGTCTATGTGTAGGTGACAACTGATTGGTGTTTATGTGTAGGTGACAACTGATTGGTGTCTATGTGTAGGAGACAACTGATTGGTTTCTATGTGTAGGAGACAACTGATTGGTTTCTATGTGTAGGTGACAACTGATTGGTGTTTATGTGTAGGTGACAACTGATTGGTGTTTATGTGTAGGAGACAACTGATTGGTGTTTATGTGTAGGAGACAACTGATTGGTGTTTATGTGTAGGTGACAACTGATTGGTGTTTATGTGTAGGTGACAACTGATTGTTGTTTATGTGTAGGTGACAACTGATTGGTGTTTATGTGTAGGTGACAACTGATTGGTGTCAATGTGTAGGTGACAACTGATTGGTGTTTATGTGTAGGTGACAACTGATTGGTGTCTATGTGTAGGAGACAACTGATTGGTTTCTATGTGTAGGAGACAACTGATTGGTGTCTATGTGTAGGTGACAACTGATTGGTGTCTATGTGTAGGTGACAACTGATTGGTGTTTATGTGTAGGAGACAACTGATCGGTGTTTATGTGTAGGAGACAACTGATTGGTGTTTATGTGTAGGAGACAACTGATTGGTGTTTATGTGTAGGAGACAACTGATTGGTGTCTATGTGTAGGAGACAACTGATTGGTGTTTATGTGTAGGAGACAACTGATTGGTGTCTATGTATAGGAGACAACTGATTGGTGTTTATGTGTAGGAGACAACTGATTGGTGTCTATGTGTAGGAGACAACTGATTGGTGTTTATGTGTAGGAGACAACTGATTGGTGTTCATGTGTAGGAGACAACTGATTGGTGTCTATGTGTAGGAGACAACTGATTGGTGTTTATGTGTAGGAGACAAAATACAGGCTGTCTGTAACGAGGTTCTCCCCCAAAGCCAAAAGAGTGACAAAAAACAAAATTCAAGGTACGTTTGGGTTAAAATGCCTGGCCACACGAAGTTTAGAGCAATCTAAGCCACAGGGTGAAGACAAGATTGATTGAAGGAGAGATGTATACCACCTTGTAAACATGCAAAGGTTTAACACAATTATTGGTTATACTTTGATATTGAAGACCTTTCTATCCTTGTATTAGATGTGTATATTACCACCAATATATCTTTAAAGGGGGCAGACTATTATGGACACATTAAATACGCTTTTCACAATCAAAATATTTGTGAACAGTGTAATTAGATTTTAATAACTACGCCACCACACAGAAGCCTTAACCCTTTCAAGCTCCAATACGCGTTTCTGTTCTGTTTCTGGCTACTATTAGACGATTTTATTCAGATTAGTAACGGTATATGAAAGTCAAAGCGTTGATTGAGATAGTATTTACCCTTTTAATACCCACAGCTACTTCCTAAGCTGCATAACATCGTCTAATGATAGCCAAAATAAACTGCTAACACGCGTCAGAGCTTCAAAGGATTAAGGGGCTAGATGTTATTGATATGTGTTAGTTTAAAGGAATAGTAGAGATAGTGGGAGGTCTTATTATTGCTACAGGTCCTCCCTAAACTGAAAAAAATCGTCTAATAGTTGCCAGAATATGATGAAAAGGGCGTCCCTGTGTTGACAGTGTGAAGTAGCTGGTTTGGTAGTGTGTATTCCCCAACGCCCCCTGGTGATAAATAGAGTATGCTTCAATCAGTGAGAATTTTGTTATAATCGTGTGTTTTTTTTAGCTGAGGGTAAATTGCCATGTCTTCTTTCTTATTAATCAACTATTACGAAAATTGCCATGTCTTCTTTCTTATTAATCAACTATTACGAAAATTGCCATGTCTTCTTTCTTATTAATCAACTATTACGAAAATTGCCATGTCTTCTTTCTTATTAATCAACTATTACGAAAATTGCCATGTCTTCTTTCTTATTAATCAACTATTACGAAAATTGTACAGCGAAATATACTGCTAATTATGGATACTTGACATTATAATGTCGTAGATATGGCTTAGTTTCCTATTTGTCCATTAAATATCGGGAAATTTGCTAGTAAGGGATTCAATTTACCCTCATCTGGGAAAAAGGAACTATAGTAACCTTGTTCTTCTCTACTACACATATAACATCATTTAGCCCATGTAGACACTATTTACTTAGCTTCCTTAGACCTTTCTCTACCAGCAACGTCTTTTTATTTTTATTCAAGCTATATTTAGAGGATTTTGTGCCGTTTAAGAAGGATCTGTGGTAGTAAAAATGGTTAAGTGAGATAGTGCAAAGCTTGTTAATTGCTAGAGGCCCTTTTTAAACTGAATAAAATCATCTAATAATAGTCAAAATATAGCTAAAAGGACTGAAGTGGTACTGAACGGGGTAATGTCGATGCAAATTCATATTATGTCTGTGATTATACGACATGGGGTATTTACCATGTCAGTATAAGATGACGTGGGGCTTTCCTTTACTTTGGCTATCAATAGACGATTTTTCATTTTGGGAACGAATTGTGGCCTCAAAGGGTTTTTGTGATAGACTAAAGCGCTTTCATTCCCCGAGAGCCTTCCAAATCTACAAAATATCGTCTATGTTTAATTAAAAAAATATATATATAAACAAAATATCACAGAACTAATATACAGTATATCTTTTTGTTTGTATTAATTCCACTCTCAACACTAAACACCTCTCACATAAATTAATGAAAGCATGTGATCGTCCCGGGATTCGAACCTGGGTTACCACATACAGATCTTAAACACTCTAATCATTACACCATAAAGACAGTTAAAGGTTTATGCACAAGCCTACGACATATTACCCATTCTCGAACACTGGATATTAATCTAAGCCTGTACATATACCCTAATAACATATTATAACATATTATATAACATATGAGGAGGAGCACTTTATAGACGTTTCGCTTATAGCTTCATCAGGTCAATCAAATATGAAATGAAACAGCTTCATGGCATAATGAAAGGGTTAAGTCCCTATTAATATTTGTGTAATTCAAAGAATGGTAACATATCAATATTCCTCCGTTGAAGATATTCCAATAACTCCTATAGACTATTTTGTTTATACTTGATGAATATTCACATACCGTAATATCATAGTGTGCAATATACGCTCACATTTCAGTCATAAGTTCATGGAATTGCCAAATGTACATCTAGGAATGTTACTTATAATTATGTATGCTAACTTTTATACATAAAATGTAAATAAAATGCAAATAAATTCTGCCTAATATACTATCATTATAAAGGATAGTGAAAAGAATTGTATTTCCCTACATACAGTAGAACAGCAGCAATGTGTAGTGAATCTCAGAGGGTTGTTTAATGAGAAACATATGGCATACTTTATATTAGTAGTACAATGGGATATATTTGCATTATCAAAGCTTCCATACAACACATTTGTATTATGAATATATGTGAACCTTACCGTATGTGGAATATATGTGAACCTTACCGTATGTGGAATATATGTGAACCTTACCGTATGTGGAATATATTCGTGTATGTTATGGCATTGTGTAGCATGTCTTATAGTAATGCTTATTCAGTGTATCGAGAGCTGAAATCATTGTTGTGATATATTATTGCCTATAAAATAGTATATGTTTTATAACAAACCAAGTAGAAAATAGAAAATCAAAACATGATTGGCTCAGCAGTTTAGACACATGGTAGTTCGGCTATCACAGGTCAGAAAATAGCTATGAGATCGGATGTAGGTGAGATAATAAATTGGCTATACACTTAAAATTATATTACTTAAAGGGAGGTTTGTGTTTTTTCTGGACCCACTTTTCATTCAATTAGCTATATTAGTTTTGAGAATTTATAACGTTCGTCTGATGAGTTTGGCGACCTTTCGCCATATTTTCTTTCCAATATCAAGATTTAGTGTGCCATTTAGGTGTCGAGTTGTTTCCTGGCGACCGATAGCGAGCCTGTATTAAGGGGAGATTTCCACCTGGAGGATTTTTTCTGGACCCCTTTCTCCCTCATGTTTAGCCCCATTGCTTTTGAGATTTTAAGACGTTCGCCCCATTAGTTTGGCGATTTTAATAACCCTCGCCCCATTTCTGTCAATTTTAAGATCATTCGTGCCATTTAGGTGTCGATTTTTTCCTGGCGAGCGATAGCGAGCCTGTAATTTAAGGGGAATCGGCCTTCGGCCGGGACATTTTTCTACCGAAAAATGTACAAATTTATCTTGAAAGGGGGTCTAGGGGGAGTAATTATAAGTTTGATGGAAGTCTAGGGAATCAACTAAAAACCTCCCGAACCGAAAACCATATCACCTGGGATGAAATAATGGTTGGCTACTGATACACTAGAATCCCTGTGTTAAGAGAGACAGTGGCCTTCCTATTTTATATATATGTATTTATTAATTTATTTATGTATTTATTTTTGTGGACGCCAATTTTGTAGCTTAACCCATTATTTATCGGTGACGTCATTTTGTATTATACTTCAGCTACATATAGGCGATTTTATGGAGGCTTGGAAAGGTATATGTATGGTAGCTAAAAGGGTTGATGGAGATAGCCTGTATACTGTCTCTTAATGGGTAGACGTCCTTCCTAACCTTATTAAAATCGTAGTAGTGCTTGTTTTGTAGTCTATGGAATTACTTCTTCATATATTTTTTTAGTTTTCTCGCTAGACTTCGATTACATTTAATAAATCACCCGTCATACCTCCTTTCAAGATAATTTGTACATTTTTCGGTATAAAAATGTCCCGGCCAAAGATAAATTGCAAGACAAATTTGTACATTTTTCGATTGAAATATGTCCTGGTAAAAGGCCGGTTCCTTCTAAAATTACAGGCTCGCTAGCGCTCACCAGTAAGTAATCGACGCTTAAATAGCACGAAAGTTCTCAATATTGACAACAAAATGGGGCAAAAGGTCTTAACATCACCAAACTAATGGAACAAACTTCTTAAAATCTCAAATGTAGAGGTAAATATGTCCAGAATAAGCTGGCTTTAAGGGGAGATGGGTCGTTTTTCCTGACCCCGTTTTCCCTCATGTTTAGCTGCATTAGTGTTCAGATTTTAAGATGTTTGCCCCATTAGTTTGTCGATTTTAGACCTTTCGCTCCACTTCTTTATCAATATTAACCCTTTCACGCATTTATGACGCAAAATCTGTCCGCTTAGCAATAAGAAATAGAGTTCTCTCACTCTTATAATTACCTCTCCAAAATTAGTTTTCTGCCCACAGCTAACTCAAAGACAACTGCAGAGGTTGAAGTAACTAAACTAATGGTTGCTAAATACCCCTGATGGAAACAAAGGCTTTAAAGTATCCCCAATAGGCTCAAAATCGCGTCATATGCGTGAAAGGGTTAAGACTTTCCGTGCTATTTAGGTGTCCATTTATATTTTCCTGGCGAACGATAGTGAGCCTGTAAATTTGGCTAAAACGGTCGTGTAGCCTACTGCCTCACGTGCCCGGATGCCAGGGGGGGTATACTGGGAATACAACTCGAACTCTTATTGGCTTGTAGCCATTCGGCCCCATTCAGCCTACTGTTTTAAGACGTTTAATCCCATCCAGGTGTCAATATTTTCCTGGCGAGTGGTAGCGAGCCAGCATACATATATTTTTGTTTTGACAGCAAGCTAAATTTGTACATTTTTCGATAGAAAAATTTCTCCGGCGAAGCCGGATTTCTCCATACAATGCTGGCTCGCTATCACTCGCCAGTAAGAAATCAACACCTGGATGGGGATGAACGTCTTAAAACAGTAGGCTGAATGGGGCAGAACGGATACAAGCCAAAGAAAGAGAGAAAAATTGAGAACAATAGCAGGTCACCCCCCTTTACCTCCACCGGTCGTGTCCTGCCTCACGTGCCCAGATGCCAGGTGGGGTATACTGGGAATACAACACGAGCTTGCTAAACCCGTACCTCGGAGCACGTAGGTCAGTCGTGCCGAACCAGTCTCTATTTGTTTCCAGCTGAGGGTAAATTGTCATGTTTCTATCTTTGTTACTCGGCTATAAGGTATATTTTGTAGCGAAAGATGGTGGTTATTCTGAAAACTTGGCATTAATATGACACACAGCCATAGTAGTTTCATATATTTCCATTGAGAATCGAGAAGCAGCTAATAAGAGATTCAATTTACGATCACCTGGAAAAAAATAGAGTATAGTCGCTCTCTCCTAAGTCCTCCTTATGCAGCAGTAAGAGTACACACAGTATATATTATGCAGCAGTAAGAGTACACACAGTATATATTATGCAGCAGTAAGAGTACACACAGTATATATTATGCAGCAGTAAGAGTACACACAGTATATATTATGCAGCAGTAAGAGTACACACAGTATATATATTATGCAGCAGTAAGAGTACACACAGTATATATTATGCAGCAGTAAGAGTACACACAGTATATATTATGCAGCAGTAAGAGTACACACAGTATATATTATGCAGCAGTAAGAGTACACACAGTATATATTATGCAGCAGTAAGAGTACACACAGTATATATATGCAGCAGTAAGAGTACACACAGTATATATTATGCAGCAGTAAGAGTACACACAGTATATATTATGCAGCAGTAAGAGTACACACAGTATATATTATGCAGCAGTAAGAGTACACACAGTATATATTATGCAGCAGTAAGAGTACACACAGTATATATTATGCAGCAGTAAGAGTACACACAGTATATATTATGCAGCAGTAAGAGTACACACAGTATATATTATGCAGCAGTAAGAGTACACACAGTATATATTATGTAAAATTTGACTAATCATCATCATCGTAATCACAATAGAAACTTCTTCAAAATGTATTTTCTATGAAGAATCCCCAATTAAGTACTGATATTATCATCAACCCCTATATATATAGTAGAGTAATGCACCTTGTTAATGTATCATCAACCGCTGTTTATATAGTACAGTAATGTATCGTTGTTATTAATGCAGCTCGTACTTATCTACTATAACTTTGTGCTGTCGTTTAACAACACTGAAGATAACACAGCAAAATTTCGGAATGTTCGCTGATAAAAAAAAAAAAAAAAAAAAAAAAAAAATATATATATATATATATATATATATATATATATATATATATATATATACCGGTATATATTATATATATATATATATATATATATATATATATATATATATATATATATATACAGTATTTCCCGGATTATCCTTTTCTTTCTTTAATTTAAAGAATTATGAAGAAGCAGTATTTGAATGTTCATTATTCTATTATATCATTATACAGTAAGATAGTACATTGAATAGACTTTTTTTAACCCCTTCAATACCGGCGAAGTCGTTTTCATTATATTCTGGCAAGCATTAGACAGACTTTTTTCAGCTTAGGAAGGACGTATAGCAATTAGAAGGGTACAGCCTATCTCAATTAATACCTTTAGTTACCATATATCCTTCCCAAGCTTCATAAAATCGTCTTAATGTAGCTGAAATCAAAGAAGAAAGACGTCGGCGGTACAGATGGGGTTAATACAAGTAGTCTAATCCTATAGTCTATTCGCTGTAAGTAGGCGGGAAATTACGACCTCTATCCTCTATAACTCAAAAGGGGCTTGAGCAAATTGGCTGTAAATTTCGACATCTATTCCTTAAGGGGAGGTTTTTAGTTTGTTTCCCACTCCTCCAGCAATCTTAAAATTTCACCCCCTTGACCCCCTTTCAAGATAAATTTGTACATGTTTCGGTAGAAAAATGTCCCGGCCAAAGGCCGATTACTCTTAAGTTACAGGCTCGCTATCGCTCGCCAGGAAAAAATCGACACCTAAATGGCACGAAAGGTCTTAAAATTGACAGAAATGGGGTGAAAGTTATTAAAATCGTCAAACAAATGGGGCAAACGTCTTAAAATCTCAAAAGCAATGGGGCTAAACATGAGGGAGAAGGAAGTTCGAAAAAAAATCCCTCAAGTGGATATCTCCTCTTAACTGACTCTTCCCAAATGGTAGAAATATTAGCTCTATTACTCTAGTCGTTACGGGGTTACTGAGGTTAGAGGTTAGAGGTCTTTATTTCTCGCCTACGTACAGCGAATAGACTATAGCTGAGTACGGTTATGTTGTTTAAACCACAACAATAGACTATAGCTGAGTACGGTTATGTTGTTTAAACCACAACAATAGACTATAGCTGAGTACGGTTATGTTGTTTAAACCACAACAATAGACTATAGCTGAGTACGGTTATGTTGTTTAAACCACAACAATAGACTATAGCTGAGTACGGTTATGTTGTTTAAACCACAACAATAGACTATAGCTGAGTACGGTTATGTTGTTTAAACCACAACAATAGACTATAGCTGAGTACGGTTATGTTGTTTAAACCACAACAATAGACTATAGCTGAGTACGGTTATGTTGTTTAAACCACAACAATAGACTATAGCTGAGTACGGTTATGTTGTTTAAACCACAACAATAGACTATAGCTGAGTACGGTTATGTTGTTTAAACCACAACAATAGACTATAGCTGAGTACGGTTATGTTGTTTAAACCACAACAATAGACTATAGCTGAGTACGGTTATGTTGTTTAAACCACAACAATAGACTATAGCTGAGTACGGTTATGTTGTTTAAACCACAACAATAGACTATAGCTGAGTACGGTTATGTTGTTTAAACCACAACAATAGACTATAGCTGAGTACGGTTATGTTGTTTAAACCACAACAATAGACTATAGCTGAGTACGGTTATATTGTTTAAACCACAACAAGGGATTTACTTGATTAACTCCAAATAATATATATTCATTGAGTATACATCGATAACTTTATACAGTTAGATACCAAAAATCCTGAAAATTGCCCCTGCTGTGGCACTGTTCACTATATATCCGTAGATTTATTATATTTTGTATGCGCCATTTTGTTTATTCACCATGTACTTCGTTTTTTTTTTTTTTTTAGACCTCTCGTTCTTGAACAAGCAACTAAGCATTTTAATATTAATAAATTGGAAGCTAAAGCATCACATTTTTCCTCTGCCCCTCAACTTTCTCTTCATAATTGCTGAGGGGCACAGGGCCCTGGGTTGGGCTTTGGTTTCCTGGGCGTTTCCGCACCCTCCTCAGCTCCCCGCCATGGAGTGGCTTCGGTCACCCAGGCTTTATTGTGGTCGGCAGGGAGGGTTCTGTTGGGGCGCTTGGTTATGGCCTTGGCCTTGCTCGGGACCTTGGGGCTGTTCGGCCAGGCAGCTTGGGGAACAACAACAACATCAATATTAATAATATGTTTAAGGGGGCCCACCTCGCTTTGTTTTCTTTCTCTCTCTCTCTCTTTGGCTTGTATTCATTCAGCCCCATTCAGCCTACTGTTTTAAGACGTTTACCCCATCCAGGTGTCAATATGTTCCTGGCGAGCGGTAGCGAGCCAGCTTATATATATTTCTGTTTTGACAGTAAGCTAAATTTGTACATTTTTCAATAGAAAAATGTCTCTGGCGAAGCCGGATTTCTCCATACAATGGATGTGGATAAACGTCTTAAAACAGTTGGCTGAATGGGACCGAATGGATACAAGCCAGAGAAAGAGAGAAACGGAGAGAATGATTAAAAAAAAGCCGGTGACCCCCATTAAAGAGCAACGGGCTGATATCAAAGAATACTATACAGTAGTTGTGTTGTGTTGTGTTAATGCTCATATAGTTGCAATGTAAGGAGTTTTGAAGCGAATGATGCGAGGGATATTAAAAGAATAACACTCGTTCTCGGTTTAGAAAGGACCTAATTATATATATATATATATATATAGTTGATAAGATATTCATAATGCAGGTGAAAGTATTGAACCCGTAACATTTCCTAAAGTGATAAATAATTCCTGTTGGTAGGAGCATGGACACTAAATACAATCGGTACATAAATAATAGATTCGCTAATACATAATGTACATCATATGTGTCCACTAATACCAACAACTCTATATATTTGGTTACAAAAAAAACAAAAGTATGCATGTTATAGCTAGTTAACCCTTTGAAGCTCCGACGCGTTTTAGCAGTTTATTTTGGCTATCATTAAACGATTTTATGCAGCTTAGGAAGGATCTATGGGTATTTAAAGGGTAAAGACTATCTCAATCAACCCTCTTACTTCTATATGCCCTTCAAAATCTGAACAAAATCGTCTAAAAATTTCCAGAAAACAGAACAGAAACGAGTATTGGAGCTTGAAAGGGTTAACAACAGGCATTCAGAGGGAAAATAAGTTATTACAATGAGTCTTCTCCCTCCGATTACGAATGCATATATCTAGTTTATACTGTTACAATGTTCATATGTTATCAAGGACTTAACATACCCGGCACATTTATCATACAAAGACTTACCCCTTCAGAATTCGAAGGTGTCATTTGCATTGTTCTTAGGCCACTTTAAGGGGGTAGTAGTTACTTTTTCTGGACCCACTTCTCCCTCATGTTCAGCATATTACTTTTGACCTTTTAAGAAGTTTGTTCCATTAGTTTGGTGATTTTGAGACCTTTCGCCCCATTTATTTGTCAATATTAAGACCTTTCGTGCCATTTAGGTGTTGATTTTTGTTCCTGGCGAGCGATAGCGAGCCTGTAATATTAGGAGAAATCGGCCTTTAGCCGGGACATTTTCCTACCGAAAAATGTACAAATATATCTTGAAGAGGGTTCTAGGGGATATTGTTTTAAAAGCTTGATGGAGGTCTAGCGAGGAAACCCAGAAATAAGTTAACAATAATATACATAGACCAAAAAGCAAGCACTACCCCTTATACAGTTTAACAGCAAATGAAGTACCTCCAATTCTCTGTTATATTCTCTACAACCCTCTCAATCAAACAGGTTCGTAATAAAACATAATAAAATCGTCTAACGGTTGCCAAAGTACTATGAAGAAAGGCGTCATCGTGAACTCCAAGGGTACCTGTCTTCATATGGATAATCTCTGTTTTAAGATTTCTTAGTGACACAATTCACTACCATACTTTGGAATGTCACACTGGAACCTAACAAATTCACTACTATACCATGAAAGGCCACACCGGAACCTAACAAATTCACTACTATATCATGAAAGGCCACACCGGAACCTAACAAATTCAATACTATATCATGAAAGGCCACACCGGAACCTAACAAATTAACTACTATATCATGATAGACCACACAGGAACCTAACAAATGCACTACTATACCATGAAAGGCCACACTGGACCCTAACAAATTCACTACTATGCCATGAAAGGCCACACTGGAACCTAACCAATTCACTACTATGCCATGAAAGGCCACACCGAACCTAACCAATTCACTATACCATGAAAGGCCACACCGGAACCTAACCAATTCACTACTATGCCATGAAAGGCCACACCGAACCTAACCAATTCACTATACCATGAAAGGCCACACCGGAACCTAACCAATTCACTACTATGCCATGAAAGGCCACACCGAACCTAACCAATTCACTACTATACCATGAAAGGCCACACTGGACCCTAACAAATTCACTACTATGCCATGAAAGGCCACACTGGAACCTAACCAATTCACTACTATACCATGAAAGGCCACACTGGACCCTAACAAATTCACTACTATGCCATGAAAGGCCACACTAGACCCTAACAAATTCACTACTATGCCATGAAAGGCCACACTGGAACCTAACAAATTCACTTACTATACCATGATAGGCCACACAGGAACCTAACCAATGCACTACTATACCATGAAAGGCCACACCGAACCTAACCAATTCACTACTATACCATGAAAGACCGTATCACGTTCTAACAAACTCGCATATTGTTAGCTAGAATAAAACAAATAGATAGAAGCTCCCGCACTACAAGAATTACTCATGAGTATTCAATTGCTAGGCTACAGGGCAGACATATAGAAAGACAATGTGCTTATTTTCCAATAGTCAACACGTTTAGTCAGATTTAATTTACTCTAACTTATCTTTACTGATTGTCTAACCTACCGCCACATTGCCTTAGCTGATTTTACAGTGCGGACAAAACAACTTGGGCTAATTGGCTTGTAAACATAATGATCCGTATGCAAGAAGAAGTAAGCATGCTTACAATATTGTGCTTACTTTAAAGACTATATTTGCGAATGAGATGATTGCTACATATTATTCAGATAAATGCTGAATATGCTGTAAAGTTTTCCAACAGTTTGTTTTTGGAAAGTAAATAGTTTAAGCCATTCGAGAGCTATAGCCACTTCTTAGTTTAATGTAAATATATGAATCAACATGGATCCGCTATACAATATTATTCTGGTATCATTCATATTATGGCTTTCAATAGCACATTCAATGCTCAATTTATATTTATAATTCTTCAACTATGGGAATTTACATGGATGATACACTGTTGCGTCTGAAAATCTTGAATATGCATATTGGTGGAGGTTTCTTTAACTAGAAATTGTATATATATATATATATATATATATATATATATATATATATATATATATATATATATATATATATATTATACATAATATTATATTCAAACAAAGCTTTTACACAACAATGCAGATTTGCTAATGAGTTATTCGTATTTATAATTGTTGCACCAGGTAGATGGATTTATACCAATGGTGCAATGTATTTACTTCGTCTATTTATCTCATTTTAGTATCATTATTCATAGAAAAGATATTATACAAAATAGTATTATATATTACAAAACATGAAGTGGTGATGGGCTGGTCTATCAGAGTGAGAACTGAGCGATCTCTGCCATACCCATAGCTTACTCTGACTGTTCCTTTTACTTATATATTTTCTAGATCTCAAGTGACGGCGTCTCTTCCGTGGATTGACCTCCCAATCTACCAAGATTGGAAGCCAAAGCGTCACATTTTTCCTTTGCCCCTCAACTTTCTCTTCATAATTGCTGAGGGGCACAGGGCCCTGGGTGGGGCTTTGGTTTCCCGGGCGTTTCTGCACCCTCCTCAGCTCCCCGCCATGGAGTGGCTTCGGTCACCCAGGCTTTATTGTGGTCGGCAGGGAGGGTTCTGTAGGGGCGCTCGGTTATGGCCTTGGCCTTGCTCGGGGCCTTGGGGCTGTTCGGCCAGGCAGCTTGGGGAACAGCAACAACAACAACAACAAAACATGAATTGCACCGGCTTTTATCTGGTGATTCATGTATTGATCATTAAAAACTAATTCAATTCAATTACTATTTTTGTACATATTTTCTAGAAGGGTTTCAAATATTAACCTATATCAAGTGTTTTCATACCACAACCCAAATTAGGCATATCGTGTTGGTTATTACAGTACTGATATGTTTCCATAAATTGAGTACAGTGCTAGTTTAGTATGCATGATTGATTTTCTAGGTTACAAATTAGTATAAATTGCAAATGTCTCACTAACCTCTTTACCTGCGACGTCTTTTTTTCATTTTACTATAGCTATATTTAGAGGATTGTGTGCAGTTTAAGAAGGATCTGTGGTAGTAAAAAGGGTTAAGCGAGATAATTCGGAGCATGTTAATTTCTGAAGGCCCTTTTGAAACTGAATGAACTCGTCTATTAGTAGCCTGAATAAATGACAAAGGATGTCGCCGGTACAGAAGGGGTTAAGAAAGAAAATTCAAATCCATCCTTAGACCAACTGGACACCAAACCAAAATGACCCAACTCCTAAAGGGCCACAATCCAAACGTCTATTCTATTAAGGGGGGAATTTCCACTTTAGGGATTTTTTTCTGGACCCCTTTCTCCCTCATATTTAGCCTCTGTTTTTGAGATTTTAAGACGCTCGCCCCATTAGATTGGCGATTTTAAGAACGTTCGCCCCATTTCTGTCAATTTGAAGGCCTTTCGCGCCATTTAGGTGTCGATTTTTTCCTGGCGAGCGCAACCCTTAAGCAGCATAGGTCTGGTTAGGTTTATTTAGCTAAGCTAGGCTTGGTTAGGCTAATTTAGCTCGAGTTAGGTTATATTAAGTCGGGTTAGTAAAGAGTAGGCTTAGGAAGTTTAAGAGTTTTTATCTGGACCCCCTTCTCCCTCATGTTTAGCCCCATTAGTTTTGACATTTTAAGATGTTCGCCTCATTAGTTTGCTGCATTTCTTTGTCAATTATAAGACCTTTTGTGCCATAAAGGTGTCCATATATTTCCCGGTGAGCGATAGTGAATCTGCAATTTAGGAGGAACCAGCTTTCGGCCGATGACATTTTTCTGCCGAAAAAATGCACAAATTTATCACGGAAGGTGGTCTTGGGGGTATTTTGTTTAAGCTTTACGGAGGTATAAAGAGCAAACAATAATAAAGCAAAACAAAACAAAAACACCTTAAGGGGGTAGTACTCGCTTTTTATGGACCCCCATCTCCCTCATGTTTTGCATATTAGTTTGGAGTTTTAAGACGTTCGTTCCGTTAGTTTGGCGATTTTGAGACCTTTCGCCTCATTTTTGTGTCAATATTAAGACCTTTCGTGCCCTTTAGGTGTCGATTTTTTTCCTGGCGAGCGAAAGCGAGCCTCAAATTTTAGAAGGTAGCGGACTTCGGCCGGGACATTTTTCTACTGAAAAATGTACAAATTTATCTTGAAAGGGGGACTAGGGGGTGTTTTTCTAAGCTTGATGGAGGTCTACCGAGGAAACTCAAAAATTAATGAATAAATATATATATATATATATATATATATATATATATATATATATATATAGGCGAAATATATATATATATAGGCGAAAAACCAAGCACTACCGCCTTAAATTGAGTAAGGTTAGAGCAGAAGACATAGGCTGTTCTGGTTGTGGTCGTTTCAGTCTGCGGCCATTTTATATTGACACCATCCAGTTGTGAACCCTTATATTGTGCCATATATAAGTGATAGTAGTGTCATATATGGGTGATGGTAGTGTCATATATACTGTAGGTGATAGTAGTGACATATATATTTGATAGTAGTGACATATATACTGTATATATATATATATATATATATATATATATATATATATATATATATATATATATATATATATATATATATATATTATATATATATACTGTATATATATTTTTTTTTTTTGGGGGGGTGGCTGACTCAAGACAGAACCAGAATAGGGACAACACAACAGAAAACAATGAACACACAAACAAAACACAAATTAAGCACTAATAATTTATTCAATGCTACTCCTACAAGAATATAGAAAGTATTTTATATATTTGTACTCGATTGTTGGCTATATTTCTATCGACATTATAAATACTGTCTTGCTAGCGTAATGAATAAGTGCGCACGAATTTCGGTGTGAGTATCCTAGGTTCGAGTCCTTGGAGTGCCACATGTATTTGTTGATTTCATTAATTGAGTTTAGAAGTAAAGTTGGTTGGTGACAAAATATAATACATTGATGTGGGCACAACACTGGAAATTGTTAGTTATTGGCGTTTATTTTGATATTCCGTCAAAATGACATTAAAGGGGTAGTGCTTGGATTTTGGTCTATATATTTATATATTTTATGTATTTTTTAGTTTCCACGCTAGATATTCATCAAGCTTAGAAAAACACCCCCTAGACCACCTTTCAAGATAAATTTGTACATTTTTCGATAGAAAATTTTCCCGGCCAAAGGCCGGTTCCTTTTAAAATTAGAGGCTCGCTAAAGCTCACCAGGAAAAAATCGACACCTAAATGGCACGAAAGTTCTAAATATTGACAACAAAATGAGGCGAAAGGTCTCAAAATCGCCAAACTAACGGAACGAACGTCTTAAAACCGCAAAAGTAATATGCTAAACATGAGGGAGAAGGGGGTCCAGAAAAAGCAAGTAGGTTACTACCCCCTTAACAATTCTCCATATATATCAAAATGTGCCATCATTTTAGCAAATACTGACACAAAACTAGAAATTGGCATTTATTTTGATATTCCGACAATATGACCTTAACCCCTCCTGTACCGGCGACGTCTTTCTAACTTAATTCTGGCTGTTATTAAACGATTTAATTCAGTTTAAAAAGGGCCTCCAATAAATAACAGGCTTTGAACTATCTCACTTAACTTTTTGTTTTCTTTTTTTTACTACCACAGATCCTTCTTAAACTGCAAATACAGAAACCATTACAGATACACCAGTTTTCTTAGCCACTCATAAACGTTCAGGGATCTCTCTGGTTTTCATGATACAAATATAACAAACGGGACCGAAATATGAATACAATTTTATCTATATAATATTTTCGATTGTGTGTGTGTGTGTGTGTGTGTGTGTGTGTGTGTGTCTGTTCTTAATAGGCGGCCGCAGTTTTGGACCTGTGGAGCTGAAACTTAGCATGTGGGTGTCAATTGACCTGGGTCAGGTCATAGAGGGGGCGAGGCCACGATCGGAGGTCTTTTCGAGGCCGAAATTGAAAAAAAAAAATACAAAAATTTACGTTTGGGGCAGGAGGCCTCCGATCGAAAAGGTGTATGGAACGAAAGTTGTTCGCAGCTCCCAAAATGGGGGTACGGATGAGGTCAGATCCAAAATCGGAGGTCATTTAGTGGCCGAAATCGAGGTCGCCGTTTAATGAGGCACAGGGAGGTCGAAGCCGGTAATTATGGTAGCAGTAGTATTGTGATGCATGTGGTAGTAGTGATTGATGATGGTGATTATGGTAGTAGTAGTGGTGGTAGTAGTGATGGTGATTATGGTAGAATTTAAACCCGGGCAACGCCGGGTACCCCTGCTAGTATATATATATAATGAATATTCAATTATTCTTTTAGTATACAATGACGTACTTTTTTCCAATATATTCTGGCTATTACATTAATTTAGGAAACATATGTGGGAGTCAAAGTGTTAATTTCATTCTTAGAGGTCCTTCTTAAGCTGAATAAAAGCGTCCATTGATATACAAATGATGTAATAAATCATGCTGACATACTACTGAAGGGGTTAAAGGGGTAGTGCTTGGTTTTTGGTCTATTATGTAATTATTTATTTTCTAGTTTCCTCCCTAGACCTCCATCAAGCTTAGAAAAACACCCCCTAGACCCCCTTTCAAGATATATGTGTACATTTTTCCGTAGAAAAATGTCCCGGCCAAAGGTCGGTTCCTTATAAAATTAGAGGCTCGCTATCGCTCGCCAGGAAAAAATCGACACCTAAAGGGCACGAAAGGTTTATATATTGACAAAACAATGAGTCGAAAATTTTCAAAATCGCCAAACTAACGGAACGAACGTCTTAAAACCTCAAACTAATATGCTAAACATGAGGGAGAAGGGGGTCCAGAAAAAGCGAGTGTTCTTAACATGGATACAACCTAATGGCGGGGTCACAGTAATAATATGTTTTCGACAAGTTTCTCAATTTCACATATATTTGGCAGCACTTCATACTTTCTTGCCTTGTTCGTTTCCAGCTGATGGTACATTGCTATCTCGCCAACCGGATTACTCGGGTATTATCAAGATTTTGTAGCGAATTATATTGCTGATTTTGAAAACTTGGCAATAGTAGAACGCAGAGATATTGCATTAACATGTAAAACTTGCAAACAGCGCACACCAAATCTGGGACAAAGACAATATAAAGTCAAAACAACTTATCAAAATCATATCCTATCATATTTTTCCATTACGAATCTAGAAAACAGATGCCAAGGGATTCAATTTACCATCAGCTAAGAAAAACTAGACTATAGACTGTAGGGCAACTATAATAGCTACCGTATATGTATAGACTATAGACTGTAGGGCAACTATAATAGGTACCGTATATGTATAGACTATAGACTGTAGGGCAACTATAATAGGTACCGTATATGTATAGACTATAGACTGTAGGGCAACTATAATAGGTACCGTATATGTATAGACTATAGACTGTAGGGCAACTATAATAGGTACCGTATATGTATAGACTATAGACTGTAGGGCACTATAATAGCTACCGTATATGTATAGACTATAGACTGTAGGGCAACTATAATAGGTACCGTATATGTATAGACTATAGACTGTAGGGCAACTATAATAGGTACCGTATATGTATAGACTATAGACTGTAGGGCAACTATAATAGCTACCGTATATGTATAGACTATAGACTGTAGGGCAACTATAATAGGTACCGTATATGTATAGACTATAGACTGTAGGGCAACTATAATAGCTACCGTATATGTATAGACTATAGACTGTAGGGCAACTATAATAGGTACCGTATATGTATAGACTATAGACTGTAGGGCAACTATAATAGGTACCGTATATGTATAGACTATAGACTGTAGGGCAACTATAATAGCTACCGTATATGTATAGACTATAGACTGTAGGGCAACTATAATAGGTACCGTATATGTATAGACTATAGACTGTAGGGCAACTATAATAGGTACCGTATATGTATAGACTATAGACTGTAGGGCAACTATAATAGGTACCGTATATGTATAGACTAGACTGTAGGGCAACTATAATAGGTACCGTATATGTATAGACTATAGACTGTAGGGCAACTATAATAGGTACCGTATATGTATAGACTATAGACTGTAGGGCAACTATAATAGGTACCGTATATGTATAGACTATAGACTGTAGGGCAACTATAATAGGTACCGTATATGTATAGACTATAGACTGTAGGGAAACTATAATAGGTACCGTATATGTATAGACTATAGACTGTAGGGCAACTATAATAGGTACCGTATATGTATAGACTAGACTGTAGGGCAACTATAATAGGTACCGTATATGTATAGACTATAGACTGTAGGGCAACTATAATAGGTACCGTATATGTATAGACTATAGACTGTAGGGCAACTATAATAGGTACCGTATATGTATAGACTATAGACTGTAGGGCAACTATAATAGCTACCGTATATGTATAGACTATAGACTGTAGGGCAACTATAATAGCTACCGTATATGCATAGACTATAGACTGTAGGGCAACTATAATAGCTACCGTATATGTATAGACTATAGACTGTAGGGCAACTATAATAGGTACCGTATATGCATAGACTATAGACTGTAGGGCAACTATAATAGGTACCGTATATGCATTAGTATAACCATTAACCCCTTCTGTACTGGCGAGGTCTTTGTTCTTATATTCCGGCAACTATGAGACGATTTTGTTCAGTTTAATATGGGCCTCCAGCAATAATTAACAGGCTTCAAACCCATCTCACTTAACCCATTTTACTACCACAGATCCTTCTTAAACTGCACAAAATCGTCTAAATAGAGCTAGAATATATTATAAAGACATCACCGGTACAGAAAGGGTTAATAAGCGTACCGTAGTAGTTAGGCTGGAAATGTAGCAAAATTAACCCCTTTTATACCGGCGACGTCTTTGTTATTGCATTGCAGGTACATTCGCACGATTTTATGAAGCTTAGGAAGGATATATGGTAGCTAAAAAAACAAAAAAAAACAAAAAAAAAAACAGTCTGTAGCTTTTTATTGAATAGACATCTTTCCTAAGCTGAACAAAAATCGTCTAATAGTTTCCAGAATATAATGAAAAGTACATCGCCGGTACGGAAGGGGTTAATATCAGCGTAATAATCGTGTGGTTTGTTCCGCCTTTGCAATATACCTTTACAAGATACCGTAGTATTTTGGTGCGTAACGTGGTCTTAAGTGGCTAGTGGCTGTTTGTTTGGTCTATTCATTCATTTAATTTTTAGTTTCCTCGATAGACCTCCCTCAAACTTAGAAAAACACCCCCTAGACCCCCCTTCAAGATAAATGTGTAAATTTTTTGGTAGAAAAATGTCGCAGCCGAAGGCCGGTTCCTCTTACAATTACAGGCTCGCTATCGATCGCCAGGAAAATATCGACACCTAAATGACACGTTAGGTCTTAAAATTGACAACAAAATCGAGCCAAAGGTGTTAACATCGACAAATTAATGGGCCGAACGTCTTAAAACTTCAAAACTAATGAGGCTAAACACGAGGGAGAAAGGGGACCAGAAAAACGACCGTCTCCCCTTAAGAGATACATATATAATTATACTATATTTTATTTTAAACGAGAAGACAAGGAGAGCATGTTATAATAACTACCTCATTATCAGGGACATTTTAGGGTGCATACTATTATTAACCCGACGAAGAATAAGCAGTGCGAAATCGTTTATTGATTGATACTAAAATAAGAGGAACAGGTTAATTCTTCAAGGGGGAGGTACTTGCTTGTTCTCCCTCATGCATAGTTCCATTAGCATTGATATTTTAAGACGTTCGTTCCTTTAGTTTGGCAATTATAAGACCTCTCGTCCCATTTTCTTTGTCAATATAAAGTCCTTTCATGCCATTTAGGTGTCGATTTTTTCCTGGCGAGCGATACCAAGCCTGTAATTTTAGGAGAAACTGGCCTTCGCCCGGGACATCATTCTGCCGAAAAATGTACACATTTATCTTGAAGGGGATCTAAGGGGTGTTTTATTATGCTTGATGGAGGTCTAGTGAGGTTACTATAAAACAGATATATATATATATATATATATATATATATATATATATATATATATACCTAAGTAGACCAAAAACTAGGCACTGCCCCTTTTAAGATAGTGTTGCAATAGATTGGTTTATAGTTCGTAGCTATTAATTAAATGGAATCTTTAACCCCTTGAGGATTATTACGTCATTTGACATTATAATCGGGCTTTCATTAGACGATTGTATGCAGCTTAGGAAGTATCTGTGAGGATAAACTAGGAAGAGACTATCTCAATACACCCTACATAATCTGAACAAAATCGTCAAATCTTCGTATTCTGAAAGAGCTAAGAAAAAAACAATATATAGGTGAAACACGGACAATGAATAGTATTATTGTCCATTTGTTTTATCTAGTTTCTTAATCACGCTAACAAAGTATACCCAATCATATTTGACTGACAGAATGGCCCTTAGCTTGCTAATTATTGTTGAATGTGAAAATTTCATTATGGAAAAAAACACGCTATAATGCATCAAATACTTGTGTAATACTTAGAAACTAATTATGGCCGAATTTAAGTTAGTGAATGCTTATTAGATAACGCCATCCAATAATTATTCATTAATACAGCTTTCATATGAATATATATATTAATGTATGTTCATAACGTAATGGTATCAATAAGAACTATCTAAACTGATTAGACAAAATATACATGACTTAATCAAGCAATTTCAAACCAAATTGAAGGCAATCTAAACTTATTATTCCTTACCTGTTCTCAGCGGCACCAAATATTTTACATGGTGCTAAGTTAGATGCTAACTAACGGTAAATATGTTTGGTCATAAGTAAATTGAATGTATTAACAATTAAGGAGACAGTGGCTGTCTGGTCTATTAATTCATTTATTCATATATGTTTTTTAGTTTCCTCCCTAGACCTCCATCAAGCTTAGAAAAACAACCCCTATAAATGTGTAAATTTTTCGGTAGAAAGATGTCCCGGCCAAAGGCCGATTCCTCCTAAGATTACAGGCTTGCTTTCCCTCGCCAGGAAAAATCGACACCTAAATGGCACGAAGGGTCCTAATATTGACAACAAAATGGGGTGAAAGGTCATAAAATCTCCAAACTAATGGAACCAACGTCTTAAAATTTCAAGACTAATTAGGCTAAACATTAGGGAGAAGAGGGTCCAAAAAAACGGTCTGTCTCCCCTTAAGTAAAACAAACATATGATCCTCTCTGATACTTGTGTGTCAGTTAGCTGAAGCCATCAACAATATTCACATAGAAAGACAAAGAATCGATTCTGAATAGGTGTATATACAGTATACTGTATACTCCACGAAATATAAGGTAAACCAATGCACGCGCGCACACACACACACACACACACACACACACACACACACACACACACACACACACACACACACACACACACACACACACACACACACACACACACACACAACTCATTCATTCACAGACACTCCGAAAATAAACACTTACTACCCTTCGTCTGCCATAGTAAAAAATGCAGCGAGTAAAAAGAGTGAACCGGAAGGGGAGCATAAAAGAGTGAACCGGAAGGGGAGCATAAAAGAAGCATAATCAATGAGAGAAGGAGAAAGAGGAAGAGGAAGAGAGAACGGGAATACCTGTAAGGGGATAGTGGCTACTTTTTGGTCTATTAATTAATTAATTTATTTGTTTTAGTTTCCTCGCTAGACCTCCATCAAGCTTAGAAAAACACCTCCTAAGCCCCCTTCAAGATTAATTTGTACATTTTTCGGTAGAAAAGAATTCCCGGCCGAAGGCCGGTTTTTCATATAATTACGGGCTCGCTATCACTCGCCAGGAAAAAATGGACACCTAATGCCACGAAAGGTCATAAAATTGACAACGAAATTGGGCGAAAGGTGTTAAAATCGTCAAACTAATGGGCCGAACGTCTTTAAATCTGAAAACTAATGGGGCTAAGCACGAGGGAGAAAGGGGTCCAGAATAACGACCCCTCTCCCCTTAATGAGCTCGGCACCTTTAAGATATAACTAGATTAATATTATAATTTGTCGGAGTTTTTATCTCTTCCATTCATCCGTGGCCGCCCTTGCGCTATTAAGGGGGGTCACCTGTTTTGGTTTGTTTCCTCTCCTTTTCTCTCTTTCTTTGGCTTGTATCCATTCGGCCCCATTCAGCTAACTGTTTTAAGACGTTTGTCCCCATTCAAGTGTCAACTTCTTCCTGGCGAGCGATAGCGAGCCAACATTGTATGAAGAAATCCGGCTTCGCCGGAGACAATTTAGCTTGCTGTAAAATATATATATATATATATGCTGGCTTGCTACCGCTCGCCAGGAAAATATTGACACCTGGATGGGGTAAACGTCTTAAAACAGTAGGCTGAATGGGGCCGAATGGATACAAGCCAAAGAGAGATGGAGAGAGAGAGAAAACAAAGTGAGGTGGGCTCCCCTAATAAATGTGTATGCACATAGGATGGAGCTTTATTTTTCCATCATAATTGTCTGAAAGTTTCTTCTTTACAAACAATTATATCTTTATTCGTGTGTATAAGGTTTCATGGGGCTAGTAAATGGCTCTATACGTTAGAATAATGGCACATTGTTCGCATTGCTATTTTAACTACGTGGGATCGGTATTAGCTCCTTTCTGTACCGGCGATGTCTTTTCCATTTTATTCTAGCCATGTCTCCGCGATTCTTTGCAGTTTACGAAGTATCTGTGGTTGTAAAAAGGGTTAAGGGAGATAGTTCGAAGCCTACCAATTGCTGGAGGTCCTTTTGAAACTAAATAAAAGCCAGATGAAAGTTATAAAGACGTAGCCGGTAAAGAAGGGGATAATGTAACTAATTCGCCTGGTTGCAGATGGGCTACTATATAATATGTATACCAGTCATGTGATTGAATAAGTTAGTATATGTAATAGCGTTGTATATATATGTCGACTATAGACTATATACTCACCTAAGTTATGTGACAGAACCCGGAGGAAATTCAAATATAATAAAACAAAATATTGATACACTAGCCCTAAGTCGGAATAGTTTTGGTGACAATACGTATTTCTGCTTGACATTATTTGACAAGCAGACAAACGTATTGTCACCTAATGAAAACTCTTCTAATATGATCCTTTAATCCTTTTGCTTTGGCTATCAATAAACTCATTGGTTTTAGCTTAGGATTAGTTTTCAAAGTCAGTAGACTATCATTAATTTTGTTTATAATTCAGGATATTTATAATGTATAAAATTGGCTTATCGTGCGAAAACACATTATTGTGCTATTGGTTAAAACAAGATTTAATATGTACAATATCCATGCTGAGAATTCATTATTATATAGGGCGACAAAACATATTATATAGGGCGACAAAACATATTATATAGGGCGACAAAACATATTATATAGGGCGACAAAACATATTATATAGGGCGACAAAACATATTCATATTATATAGGGCGACAAAACATATTATATAGGGCGACAAAACATATTATATAGGGCGACAAAACATATTATATTATTATATAGGGCGACAAAACATATTATATAGGGCGACAAAACATATTATATAGGGCGACAAAACATATTATATAGGGCGACAAAACATATTATATAGGGCGACAAAACATATTATATAGGGCGACAAAACATATTTAATTCATTATTATATAGGGCGACAAAACATATTATATAGGGCGACAAAACATATTTAATTCATTATTATATAGGGCGACAAAACATATTTAATTCATTATTATATAGGGCGACAAAACATATTTAATTCATTATTATATAGGGCGACAAAACACATTTAATTAGTCTTATTACTCTCCAAATACATGAATTATAATTATACAAGGAAATTATAGCTGGCAAATATTATGGTTTGCATTTGTGTGTGATGTGATTATTATTATTAATGTAGTTGAGGTATTGTAGAGTGTATTACGAATTTATCTTCTACTGTTTATGCTGTTTAGAAGGTGAACATGTTTAGATTATTGTTATTTTATTCCAAGCTGCTTCTTAATGCCCTTTAGGTCTTACGTATTTCCTACACTTAGCATTAGTCTTTTATTAGCAAACAAATATATATATATATATATATAATAGGAATTATGCGTAAATACTTAAAAACGATATGAAATTTCAGATTTCCATAACATTATACAGTGCTAGCCTGAATAGCATAGAAGACATACGCTTCGAAATGTATGAAATATACATTGGACCCAAACATTACTGACATCACCTACAAGTTTCTAGTAATATCATATTGTTGTTTACTATATTTTGACATTTCCTGTGTGTTATCTGAAAATTACGCCATTTTACTGCATGTTTCGTCACCTTCTGATTTTAGTATTTATATAAATAGGGATGTATTGTAATTCAGCTGCAATCTAAAAGTATATCAATAGATTCATCCGACCACATTGATACAGTTACCACCATACGATTTTATTTCGCTTGTGTAGGACGACTATAATTAAACTGTCAACTGTTTTAAAATATAATACAACATTAACAGTACGGCTACGCTTACATTATTTATTTATATATAATTATATATATATATATATATGTGTGTATATGTGTGTTTTTCTTTTTTCTTCTAGCTGTCATTAGAGCGAGTTTTTCGGGTAAGGACAGATAATTATATGGTAGTCAAAAGACAAATGTATATAGGTTGTAGCCATTTGACTCATAGAGGTTAGTAAATCGTCTACATATATAATTTTGTTATTTATATATTATTTTCCAACTGACGGTAAATTGCCATCTACTAAAACGTAATTACTCGGCTGCAACGGAGATTTTGTAGCGAAATATGATGTTAATTATGGAAGCCCGTAAGGAATAGTACACAAAGACATCGTTAAATCTTTTCCATGTATGTACAATCAACTCGCTTAATCCGCAGAGACTCAGAATATTATTTAGGCTTATTAGAAGGTTAAACATTTATATACAATATGTACTTGTTATACATAAAATGGAAAATGGATGAAACAAGACATTCATAAGCGATTCAGTTACTTACAGCAATCTGAAGAAATATAATTGCATATCTACAATTTATAGGACTGTGGATTAAACGAGTTGACTGTACATATAAAGAAATCAGCTGCTAAAATATTAAACTTAACCCTTTCTGTACCGTCGACATCCTATTAAATTATTCTGGTTATTGTTAAGGTCAGACAACATATCTCTGTGTACCAATTAACAAACACCACACAAATTAAATATGCTAAAAGGATACACATATTTCTCAAACTAGATCTAATCTTTTGAGGGTAGCCTGCATAATATAGATAGGTAAATCGATAGATAGATAGATACATATAGAACGCAAAGAAAATCAATCAATAATAAAACAGTTACAGATGACTATGGTCCATTTAATTGTTCCAAGCGTTATAGCTATGTACAATATGTACACAGAAGAAATACACAAAACACTATACAAAAGCACAAAAGAAAAGATATATCTAAAACACTTGAGCGATTACAAAGTACCTGAACCCTATTGAAATTTGAATTTATTGCAAGAAAAACTCCTTTAGAATATATAAGATATTTTCCAATACTAGCTTGCTAACACATAGCCTAATCCAGATAGTAGTGTTCAGTATTATATCAAATATATAGTAGTTAAACTAACGGGCGTCCTAGTGTCTATTAAGACGACAGTGGTAATTTCTTCTATATTATATAATTATATATTATATAATTATATATTATTTCGTTTCCTCGCTAGACCTTCATCAAGCTTAATAGAACACTCCCTAGACCCCCCTTCAAGATAAATGTGTAAATTTTTCGATAGGGAAATGACCCGGCCGAAGGCTGGTTTATCTTAGAATTACAGGCTTGCTATTGCTCACCAGGAAAAAATCGCCACCTAAATGGCACGAAAAGTCTTAATATTGACGAAGAAATAGGGCGAAAGGTCTTAAAATCGCCCAACTAATGGGCCGAACGTCATAAAATCTGATAACTAATGGGGCTAAACATGAGGAAGAAGGTGGACCAGAAATGTATAATCGTAGAGGAATTGTTACCTCCACTAATGAAGTTGGAGGAGGTTATGTTTATGCCTTCGTCTGTCTGTCTGTTGGTCCGTTTGTCTGTAAACAAGCTACAGTATCTAAAAATGTTATTAACCAATGTTCATTTTTTTTCGTAAAATTCGGAAAATATTGTTTTGAGATGTTGTTTAAAGACAGACAGACAAAAAAAAATACAGGCAAAACATAACCCTCTCCAACTTCGTCGGCAGAGGTAATAAGGATAAACTCTTTTAAATATTTTATTTCGCTACAAACCACTCTTTCTGAACTTTTTGTATAGACTCATTTCGATGTATTTACGTAAAATACTCACATAAAGATTTGTAACATCTTCGCCATTAAATTATTTAAAAAAACAGGTACTATCGTTATTAGTGTATCGGCCACACATGATGGTATTAACCCTTTCACCATGGATGATTTATCTGTTAATATATATATATACCGGTAATCCAACTATTTTATTAATGCTTACAAATATGTGTGGACCTTAGTGTTTTGTAAAATGTTTAATTGATACTGTATGTAGCTTTTTAAACTCAATGTAATTCCTAAGCTGATTAAAATCGTCTTATAGTAACAAAACTGAATATATAATACGTTACACATACTGAAGAAAAAAAATATATACAAGAAACTGTGAGTAAATGTCTGTAGTTTAGTCACGGGTATCGTTTGATGAATCTGCAATATATTGTTCTTCTCGGTCTTGCGAAATCCCCGTCTCCCTAGATGTGTGATTAATGGAAGATTGAACCCCGTGTTGCATGCCACACTTCATCACTGCAACCGGTCTAGGCTGTCAACGCGCTCTTGCAATCTTGTCTCCAGTGTCGTGTGTGTTAAAATATATCCTTTTTTATTTTTATTTATTTTTTTTGTATTTATTTTTATTATTTTTTATTATTTTTTTTATTTTAGAACCATTTAGCATACTTAGAATCGGACGACCTTCTATTATTCTGGCCATCAATAAATGATATAATTTAGCTTAGGAAAGCATTTTGAAAATAGGAGGGTTAATTGAGATAGACTTTGCCTATTTGATTCATACAGAGCCTTCCAAAGCTGAGTAAAATTATCCAATATTATCCAAATTAAAGCTTCATTGTATATTGAAAGGATTAAAAATATTAAGATACGGGCGCGCGTTTCTTCCGTGTATTCTGGCTACTAGTAGATGCTTTTATTCAGATTAGGACAGAAGTGTGGGTGTCAGAGGATTATTTAAAATAATGTTTACCTCTTTGACTATTAGAGGACTTTCAAAAGCTGTGTAAAATCGCTCAAAATTATCCAGAATAAAATTAAAATGCTTCATTGTATGCTGAAATGGTTAAGTTCGATGTGTTCGTCTTGTTTCAGTACTTAAGCCGGAGTCACATGTGCCTTTTTTCGAGCAACTTCTACGGGCAATTATGGTATGGAAGCTTTAAAAAATACACTTTATCAGAATTCAGCCGCCTAACAATATACCTTCAGTTTAATTACCTATACCAGTGCGAAAATTACCCGAAATAATACGAGAAAAAACTTGCTCATGGAAAATTGACGGAAAAAGCGCTCGTGATACAGCGGCTTTAGAATCCGCGTTAATTATCTTTCCATATTTTTTTTTTTGCACCCAATTTCTTGATATTCATTGACAGATACCATTGTATCTCTCCATCATATAGATATTCTTAGGTTAGGTTAGGTTAGGTTAGTACTATGTTTTGGCACTGGTTTGGTTGGTCTGGGTTAGTTTGGCACTGGTTGAGAGCTACTGGTTGAAATGGTCCACTGGTTGAGATGACATGGAACCAGATATTCTATTTCGTTTATATATAATTATACTGTATATATATATATATATATATATATATATATATATATATATATATATATACCGGTATATATATATATATATATATATATATATATATATATATATGAGAATATATCACGTGAGCCACTAAATGTTTCTAGTCTCTCCGTGGGGATCGAACCATCGACCATCAGGACGATCTAGGCAGTCTAGACTGCCGTGGTGTAATTGATTAAAGCGTCGGCTATCGTCCTGATGGTCGATGGTTCGATCCCCACTGAGAGACTAGAAACATATATATATATATATATATATATATATATATCATTTTGAAAACCTAAAAACTTTGATTACTCAAAATGGGCATAACACTAATTCTAGGTACTATATTTGAATTACCAGATCAATTTGTTTCTTTGTGTTATACGTTTAGAATGATACAATGATAGTATATTTATAATTGAGGGACTACGGTAGCTTATAATATATGTTAATGATAATTGCATCTATTTGTATGGCTATTTTCTTATTTGCCCCTTACTAATGGTGATAATACTAATGGTGATAATACTAATGGTGATAATACTAATGGTGATAATACTAATGGTGATAATACTAATGGTGATAATACTAATGGTAATAATACTAATGGTGATAATACTAATGGTGATAATACTAATGGTGATAATACTAATGGTGATAATACTAATGGTGATAATACTAATGGTGATAATACTACTAATGGTGATAATACTAATGGTGATAATACTAATGGTGATAATACTAATGGTGATAATACTAATGGTGATAATACTAATGGTGATAATACTAATGGTGATAATACTAATGGTAATAATACTAATGGTAATAATACTAATGGTAATAATACTAATGGTGATAATACTAATGGTGATAATACTAATGGTGATAATACTAATGGTGATAATACAAATGGTGATAATACTAATGGTGATAATACTAATGGTGATAATACTCCCAAAAATAAGTTACAGTTCCTGCATAGTTCAATTGATTTGGTTACTATTTTGAAATAGATCTTTATATTATAGAATTATTTACAATATCATCGCTGATGCCATTAGCACTCCGTTAAGGGAGCCCACCTCGCTTTTTTTCTCTTTCTCTCCCTCTCTCTTGCTTGTATCCAATCGGCCCCATTCAGCCTACTGTTTTAAGACGCTTACCCGCATCCAGGTGTCAATATTTTCCTGGCGAGCTGTAGCGAGCCAGCAAATATATATTTTTGTTTTGACAGCAAGCTAATTTTGTACATTTTTCGATAGAAAAATTTCTCCGGCGAAGCCGGATTTCTCCATGCAATGCTGGCTCGGTATCGCTCGCCAGGAAGAAATCGACACTTGGATGGGGATAATCGTCTTAAAACAGTGGGCTGAATGGGGCCGAATGGATACAAGCCAGGGAAAGAGAGAAAAGGAGAGAAAGATAAAAACAAAAACGGTGACCCCCTTAATGTATACTATCTGCATTTGATATTTTGGTATTCATAGCATCGGAGGGTCTAAGTTTCCAAACAATATATAAATAAATAAATATATAAATAGATAAATTAATAAAATAAAATACAACGAACTAATATAACGCTCTGAAGATACGAAGACACAGTGGGAGCCAGAGAGGTGTTTGAGATAGCTATAACCCGTTTCATTCCTGCAGGGCTTTTATAATCTAAGGAATATCGTCTAATAGTCGCCATGCAGTATAAAGTGAAAAAGGCGTTCTCGAATACTGAAAGGATTAGCTTTGTCAATATAAAATTAAATCTGACTTGTCTGCCGTTCACTTTAAAATAGTTGATATGTTTCTATTTGATCTAAATATGACAGTCAAAACATATGTCAGCGATGTCGTAAATAATATTTGTATTTCTCATTGTATAATGTCTTCCCTTGACTACATATTACTTGTTATTATAGTCCGTTCATTCTGAGTTGAGCAGGCAGAAATCGTAACTTCTAGCATCTCTTAACTCAAAAAGGACTAGAGTAATCAAGCTAATATGTCTACCAAATATGAAGACTTGGTCAGGGAATATGTGTATAAATTGACAGCTCATTTGCTCTAGTCCTTTTTGAGTTACAGAGGTTAGAGGTTACGATCTCTGCCCAACTTATGAATTGCCTTGTATGTGAAGAGTTCGAATACAACAAGGCTACGATCTAGTCGTGACATAATATACAAGACAGTGTTTTGATACGCTTGTAGTTATAAGGCCAAGCTATGTAAGTGTTGATTATAACCTTACCTCTTAGCCTACTATAGTCTATTCACTGTAAGTAGGCGAGAAATCATCACTTCTATCCTCTGTAACTCAAAAAGGGCTAGAGCAAATTGGCTGTAAATTTCCACATATATGTCTTGACTGACTCTTCCCAAATGGTAGAAATATTTGCTCGATTACTCTAGTCGTTTTTTAGTTACAGAGGTTAAGGAGAGGTTTTTAGCGTGTTTCCTAAACTTCCATCAAGCTTGAAATTACACCCTCTTGACCCCCTTTCAAGATAAATTTGTACATTTTTCGGTAGAAAAATGTCCCGGCCGAAGCAATTACAATCTTAAACTACAGGCTCGCTATCACTCGCCAGGAAAAAATCGACACCTAAAAGGCACGAATGGTCTTAAAAGTGACATAAATGGGGTGAAATTTGTTAACATCGCCAAACTAATTGGGCGAACGTCTTAAAATCTCAAAAGCAATGGGGCTAAACATGAGGGAGAAAGGGGTAAAGAAAAAAAATCCTCAAGTGGAATCTCCCCTTAAAGGTCATGATTTTTCGCCTACTTACAGCGAATAGAATATAGAACCTCTCGAATAACTTATAATTATGCAACAATGTGTGTTCTTGTGTATGGACAGCATTTTCCTTACCATGTCAATCGTTATCACAATAGTCGTCCTGTAGCTATTGTGTTTTGTCAAGGGAGCATTTTCTATTTTTCTCTCCAGATGTTTTCCTATTTATAATTAACTACAATTATTCTGCATGCTCAATTATTCTGCATGCTCAATTATTCTGCACGCTCAATTATTATGCATGCTCAATTATTATGCATGCTCAATTATTCTGCATGCTCAATTATTCTGCATGCTCAATTATTCTGCATGCTCAATTATTCTGCACGCTCACATTATTCTGCACGCTCAATTATTCTGCACGCTCAATTATTCTGCATGCTCAATTATTCTGCATGCTCAATTATTCTGCATGCTCAATTATTCTGCATGCTCAATTATTCTGCATGCTCAATTATTCTGCATGCTCAATTATTCTGCATGCTCAATTATTCTGCATGCTCAATTATTCTGCATGCTCAATTATTCTGCATGCTCAATTATTCTGCATGCTCAATTATTATGCATGCTCAATTATTCTGCATGCTCAATTATTATGCATGCTCAATTATTATGCATGCTCAATTATTATGCATGCTCAATTATTCTGCATGCTCAATTATTCTGCATGCTCAATTATTCTGCATGCTCAATTATTCTGCATGCTCAATTATTCTGCATGCTCAATTATTCTGCATGCTCAATTATTCTGCATGCTCAATTATTATGCATGCTCAATTATTATGCATGCTCAATTATTCTGCATGCTCAATTATTATGCATGCTCAATTATTATGCATGCTCAATTTTTCTGCATGCTCAATTCACTTCCCTGTTCTTATATTGAGAGTCGATATAACCCATCTATCACAAAATACGTTGAATCCCGCATGTTAGACGTAAGGGCAGACATACCGTTTTTCTGGACCACCTTCTCCCATATGTTTAACCCCACTAGTTTTGACATTTTAAGTCGTTGGATTTTATGACCTTTCACCCCATTTCTTTGTCAATATTAAGACCCTTCGTGCCATTTAGGTGTCATTTTTTTCCAGGCGAGCGAAAGCGACCCTGTAATCTTAGGACAAATCGGCCTTTGGCCGGGACATTTTTCTACCGAAAAATTTACAAATCTATCTTGAAGGGGGGGGGGGGGGGGTTCTGAGGGGTGTTTTTTGTAAGCTTGATGGAGGTCTAGGGAGGAAATTAAAAAAAAAATATATATATATATATATATATAGATATATATATACAGTAGCCTATTATATGAATAAATTAATTAATAAACCAAACAAACAGCCACTGTCACCTTCAGTACCTAGATCTTGAATTAGTATTGGCTCAACTTCTTCTGTTATATTTTACGAAACAATACAATACGAAACATTAAGGGAGCCCACCTCGCTTTTTTTTCTCTACCTATCTTTGGCTTGTATCCATTCGGCCTCATTCAGCCTACTGTTTTAAGACATTTACCCCCATCCAGGTGTCAATATTTTCCTGGCGAGCGGTAGCAAGCCAGCATTTATATATATATATATATTTTTTTTTTTTTTTTTACAGCAAGCTAAATTTGTAAATTTTTCGATAGAAAAATTTCTCCGGCGAAGCCGGATATCTCCATACAATGCAGGCTCGCTATTGCTTGCCATGAAGAAATCTACACCTGGATGGGGATAAACGTCTTAAAACAGTTGGCTGAATGGGGCCGAATGGATACAAGCCAGGGAAAGAGAGAAAAGGAGAAAAACAAACTGTGACCCCCATAAAAATGCCTATAACCATATTTGTTTTCTGTTACCACCCATAAACCTTGTCAGCCATGTTGGAAGTTATTTTTATTTTATCTTTTATTTTATTTTATTTGTTATGTTGTTGTTTTGTTATTTGTCTTCCATGTTATAGTCCTTTCTATTACCCTTCACCTATTTTGAGAAGCTGTGGTTGGTTAGTGGCAGAAAACTAAGCTATTCAGTCTTTATATATTATGGTATGGAAATATTGGAGGTCCTGTTATATATGTCAGTGCTCTTTATGATTATATTATATATATATATATATATATATATATATATATATATATATATATATATATATATACTGTATATATATATATATATATAACATTACATTAAGTTACTGATGCTGAAGTAGATGTTCTGGGAAGATTAGGTTTTAATTGTTCTTAAAACTAAAATGTATCCAATAGGTATAATATTTGTAACCACATATGATCATGTTTGCTACACATTATGCGTATGTCGTTACAAATATACATATAGCTGCCAAATATCAAATATTAATTCAATATTATATAATTACCTATCCATATCAGCTTTTCTAACTCTTGAAAAAGTTGAAGAAATATATTATAATTGACCATTTGATATAGGAAGATACGTGGACTGGGTGACACAGCCAGAGCTCCCAAGCTGAGGGGCCGGGATCGAGTCATGATCGCTAACTTCTTCCTTTTATATCATTGTATGTTATCTCCTGTTTTTATGAAATTCCATAGCAGATGTATTATAATATACATAGTAATATTTGGCAGCTATATGTATATCTGTAACGACATAATAAACCTGCTGTGGAATTTCATAAAAACAGGACGTGCCATACAATGATATAAGAGGAAGACCTCAGATAATATTTGACTCGATCCCGGCCCCTCAGCTTGGGAGCTCTGGCTGTGTCATTGGTCCTTGTATATATATATATCTCTCTCTCTCTCTCTCTCTCTCTCTCTCTCTCTCTCTCTCTATATATATATATATATATATATATATATATATATATATATATATATACCGGTATATATACATATATATATATATATATATATATATATATATACAGATAGATAGATGGATGGATGGAAAGATAGATGGATGGATGGAAAGATAGATGGATGGATGGATGGAAAGATAGATACGAGTATGTGACCTTGTTTACCCACAGCATACGATTTGTACTGTCGACGAATTACAGTATTATTGAAAATTGCCAACAACTAAAACGATTATTAGCAAGTTTTTTTATATGTAATTATTGATATTTGACTGCTATTGCTATTTTAATATTAATATAAACAAGTGCAATAATAATTCCGGTCATAAAAATAAGCATTATATGAGGTAATTATATATAAAAAAACAATAATGGAAGGGATATAGATCACATTCATCTTTTAAATATGAATGTGATCTAAATCCCTCCCTGACAGTGTGGAAAAACAACAACAACAACAGCAATACCAATATTAATAATTAAGTAGACGTGCCGTTTCGCCCAAATCAAAACGGCATACCCAACTCTGCGAAGGGTTACCATCATCACTAATATTACCACCATCATCACTACTATCATCATCACTACAATTGTCACCATCATCACTACTACTACCATCATCACTAATTTTACCACCATCAACACTACTACTATCATCACTACAATTGTCACCATCATCAATACTACTATCATCATCACCATTACTATCATCATCACTACTACTATTACAATCATCACTACTACTCTCACCACTGTCATCATCATCAATACCATCATCACTACTGTCATCATCATCACTAAATCTACAACCATCATCACTGCTATTATCACCATCATCACTACTATCAACATTATCTCCACTATTGCTACCATCACTTCTAATGTCAACTAAACTAACTTAACCTAACAAATGCAGGCGAGTTTTTTTCGCCCCCTGAACGAAGGCGGTCTGTGTGAGTGTGCCCCTACGAGGCACACACACACAGAACGCCATCATCATTGCTTGGGAATAGGTACAGGGTGTTGGGTTGGGGTTCTGAGGGGTGAGGGGGGGGGGGGGGTTGCAAAATCATATTCTGGACCTAAAATCATAACTTGCACACATTCAAAAAATATTGTTTTAGTTACCATCACATTCACGCACCAAATGTTTGTGTGAAGTTTGGTGAAAATCTGTCGAACGGTCTAGGACTCTAGGAGGAGTATTCGGACAGACAGACAGACAAACAAAAATATATATATATGCTGGCTCGCATCCGCTCGCCAGGAAAATATTGACACCTGGATGGGGGTAAACGTCTTAAAACAGTAGGCTGAATGGGGCCGAATGGATACAAGCCAAAGAGAGAGGGAGAGAAAGAGAAAAAAAGTGAGATGGGCTCCCTTAACACATTTTGCTAGTGTGTGCGGTATTGTGTTGCCCTTTCAATTTGATGATGAATTTATCCTTTTATCCTAAGTGCATTTATGATGTATTTATACAAAGGCTTAGATGTATGGTAAGAAGAGTTTTTTTAAGTCTTTATCGCTGTGCTTAACAAAAAATGTCATCAATGTGTTCATGTCTTCAATCTGGTGGCGCCCTTTTTGCCTTATAATTATTTTACTTATATTTTTTGTATCATTATTATTATTATTATTATTATTATTAGTATTATTATTATTATTATTATTATTATATATATATTTTTGTTGGAGGGTGCTGACATTAGACAATTTTGCAGTTTATGAATGATCGTTGTTATTTAGCTCCATTAAATATGATAGCATATACTCCTTTGAGGCCGATAGGATATTACAAGCTTTACAGATCGTCTAATGGTATTTAACATAAGATGAAAATTACATCATCGTGCAAAACAAAATATTATTACAGTTAATTTAGCGTTGGCTGGAATATTTGTTTAACTTTATAATCAGATAGATAGATGTTAAAATATCAGCTTACGTACGCTATAATAATCGACTAGGACCTCCCCAAGCTGAATAATACGTGTTGTCTGCTGTAAGTAATATAACATTAGCTCTCATCGGTTTCAAATGTATAACCCTCTCAATGTGCTTTTAATTTGGTTGTTATTACTCGATTTTGCAGAGTTTAGAAAAAATCTGTCGTAGTCAGAAGGGTGATTGAGATTGGCTTTACCCGTTTTATTGTTTGAGACCTTTCATAAGCTGCACAAAGTCGTCTAGTGTTAGCCAGAAGCAAGTTAATAACCATCATCATATTCTTAAAGGGGTAACTAGTATAGTATAGCACAATTACTCAACCTATTTTAATTCTGGACTCACAGGAGCAATAATACAATATTTTATTGTTTTCCTGTTTTCTGTTTTGGTGGTTCATATGCATTGGCACCTGCATGTAAACACGGAGACTGAATAATTACAAAATTATCGAAACATACCAGGAAAAGCCCTTGCATGAGTCTATTTATAAAATTAAAAACAAAAATAATAATAAAATGAAAGTTATCTGGCGGTAGCCAAATTGTATTGTAAACCACATCAACGTTATAACAGGGCATTATATTTTTAAGACAGTTCACTTTTTATCTTATCTTGGCTGTGCAATATCTGCTAATAGTGTTTACTTAGCTTGTGACAGATTTATTGTTAACGGTATCCCTTGTCTCCGTATTCCTCCAACTTCTTATAATTTGACTCATCATAGGAAAACATATTCTGAACAACTGAGAATAAAATGTATTTACTTTTTGGTAGTTTATATTTGTTGCATATCCAGTAGAGAGCAAAGGTGTAAATTACAATCATTTGACTTTTCCTCCCTTACACATTCCATTAACGGAAAATAAAATGTAGATTAATTGAAAACAAATAGACATGTTTATAAAGATTTATTGCTTTGTAGTCAACAATATTTTGCTTATACATTTTATTAGGATCTAATGTCATAAATACATAGCGTTACAAAGTCACTGCTAACATGTGTGATTCTCTCTATACATACATATATAAATAAATACACACATACATAAAGGTCTACCTCTTTACATACATACATAGATACATTTGTTTTCTATATTCCATCAACTCCCTCAGTATATTATACATATATAAATATATGTACTCATATATTGTTATTATAATGAAGTAAATACAAAGATACAAGGTAACTACATGAACCGAAGTTAATTGCAATTATATTATTGTCAGAATTATGACTGGGATGCAAACATGTGGGTTTGTATTTATTATCTACACATTGTGAATTTCAATAATTTGTATAAGTTTGAAATTATATAAACATACGTAACAAGCATTACAAGAGTATATACTTGAATATTCATGAACACTTCAAGCATATAACTCGATAAAAATACTAAAGAAAAAATCATCTGAAATAGTATGTGCAAAAACCAATGTTGTATGAAATTGACAAATACTAAAGTAAAGTATATAGATATACAAAAGGACACTATACTAGTGACATTCACTAACACCATCAATTAGATACACACCAAGTGATATACATATATATATATATATATATATATATATATATATATATATTCATATTCATATATTTATATATTTATTTAATCCTTTATTTTCATGACAAAATATGTTGCATAAAACTGCATGCATTAACACAATCTACGTATATCATGTAAGATATATACATAGCCTACAATAATCCTAGAATAATTACATAAAGTTGAAAGTAAATTAAGCATAAACTACCTACATTAATACAAACCTACATAATGTTTGATTACTGACCAACTTGGCTGCTCACAAGGTAACGTTGTACACTCCTATTAACGTTGTACACTCCTATTAACGTTGTACACTCCTATTAACGTTGTACACTCCTATTAACGTTGTACACTCCTATTAACGTTGTACACTCCTATTAACGTTGTACACTCCTATTAACGTTGTACACTCCTATTAACGTTATACACTCCTATTAACGTTGTACACTCCTATTAACGTTGTACACTCCTATTAACGTTGTACACTCCTATTAACGTTGTACACTCCTATTAACGTTGTACACTCCTATTAACCTGAACAAAACAATTCAAAGCGTCATTCGTCCCGATAGTGTTAAATGTATTATTCTATGATGCATATGTGTTTGTAATTATTGGTATTATTAGACAATGTTGTATGAATTGCATAATGTATATTAAACTATTGCATTAAATAAAAAACACTGAACACAACATCAATAACTACTGTTATACATTCATTGTTATAACAGTCGAGTGTATTCCTTATTTACATAACATGGTGGAGCAACTAAATATATACTGAAATACTGTACTTCTAGATATACAGTATACAGTATACAGTATACAGTATATACAGTATACAGTATATACAGTATACAGTATACAGTATATACAGTAAACAGATATACAGTAGAACACATACTATACGTGTGTATATTTGGAAAGAACTCTCTTTAAATATATTGAGATTGTGACTTTCTCTAACTCTGAACAATTATTCCATACTATTCTATAATTAGAACTTGGAAATATTCTCTCCGAGTGTAGCATATCCTTCCAAATATTCTCTCCGAGTGTAGCATATCCTTCCAAATCGAGCAAAATTCGTGTGTCGGTACATATACAACTAATACTGTTAATTCTATGAAAATATGTTATTTTAATAAGGAATATATATTCATTATATATAGTATAAGTCCCGGTACATACCGCAACCTACCTGCCATGAAGGAGATTACAAATTTATATACAGTATATATATATATATATATATATATACCGGTATATATATTTTTTTTTGTTTTTTGTTTTTTACATAAATATATATTTGGCGTTCAAATTGCCTTGCATGCATTATGAGAGACACTTGCCCCTGCGAACATTCAGATGTAGACTATATCAATTCTGCATCGACCGTCAGACTCTTGACTTGTGCGAGGCCCCGAGGTTGTTCACTCTTTCACACCCTCACTCATAAAACATGCACACACCGGGAGCTGAACACCAAGAACAAAATGTTATATTCTGAAAAAAAATGTTATTTGAACTTGATAGTCGTATGCATCTTTGAACGGAACCTGCAAAGAACCACAGAGTGAGATACAGCCTGCCTCTCTGTGGAAGCCAATAAACCATTTCCAGCAAGACAAAACTTTTAAGGGGGGTCACCGGCTTTTAAGGGGGGTCACCGGCTTTTAAGGGGGGTCACCGGCTTTTAAGGGGGGTCACCGGCTTTTAAGGGGGGTCACCGGCTTTTAAGGGGGGTCACCGATTTTTTTTATCTTTTTTTCCTGGCTTGCATTAGGCCCTATTCAGCCAACTGTTTTAAGATGTTTATCCCCATCCAGGTGTCAATTTCTTCCTGGCGAGCGATAGCGAGCCAGCATTCTATGGAGAAATCCGGCTTTGCCGGAGAAATGTTTCCATCGAAAAATGTACAAATTTAGCTTGCTGTCAAAATAAAAATATGTACATGCTTACTCGCTACCGCTCGCCACGAAAATATTGACACTTGGATGGGGGTAAACGTCTTAAAACAGTAGGCTGAATGGGGCCGAATAGATACAATCCAGACAAAGAGAGAAAAGGAGAGAGAAAAAGCCTGTGACCCCCCTTAACCCCTTCTGTACCGGCGACGTCTTTTTACTTTATCCTGGCTTCTATTATACGATTGTACAGTTTACATATTAGGGCTTCCAGCAATTAAAACACTTCGAACTATCTCACTTAACCCTTTTGACTACCGCAGATGCTTCTTAAACGGCACACAATCGTCTAAATATAGCTAAATAAATTAAACAAAGACGGTGCCGGGGTATAGAACGGGTAACCAAAGAAGTATTCGCGATATAAATGGATTCCTGCCAAATTTGACTTGCACTTAACCATAGGCATAGAAACATTACAATCAAATTATCATGTTAACTACATTCAGTACCAGAGACGTCCTTTTTATCATATTCTGGCAACATTTAGACGATTATATTCAGTTTAAAAAGGGCCTCCAGCAACAATAAGGCTTCAAACTATATCAACCAACCCTTTTAACTACCACAGATCTTTCCTAAGCTGCATAATATCATCTTAATGGAGCTAGCATATAATACAATACACGTCGCTGGTACTCAAAGGGTTAATGAGTATCAAATAACAAAGTGAATAACATTTTTGAATTACCTTTAAATCAATCATATCTCTAGAGCATATTAATATTAAATGAATTACAAGTATATGAATAGTAATACAAATCTAGAGGTTTTCGTAAAGAGAGATGGTGATTTCCCATATTGAGGCGTCTTATACCTCTACACATAAGGAACACCCTTTTATACCTCTACACATAAGGAACACCCTTTCATACCTCTACACATAAGGAACACCCTTTCATACCTCTACACATAAGGAACACCCTCTCATACCTCTACACATAAGGAACACCCTTTCATACCTCTACACATAAGGAACACCCTCTCATACCTCTACACATAAGGAACACCCTTTCATACCTCTACACATAAGGAACACCCTTTCATACCTCTACACATAAGGAACACCCTTTCATACCTCTACACATAAGGAACACCCTTTCATACCTCTACACATAAGGAACACCCTTTCATACCTCTACACATAAGGAACACCCTTTCATACCTCTACACATAAGGAACACCCTTTCATACCTCTACACATAAGGAACACCCTTTCATACCTCTACACATAAGGAACACCCTTTCATACCTCTACACATAAGGAACACCCTTTCATACCTCTACACATAAGGAACACCCTTTCATACCTCTACACATAAGGAACACCCTTTCATACCTCTACACATAAGGAACACCCTCTCATACCTCTACACATAAGGAACACCCTTTCATACCTCTACACATAAGGAACACCCTTCCATACCTCTACACATAAGGAACACCCTTTCATACCTCTACACATAAGGAACACCCTTTCATACCTCTACACATAAGGAACACCCTTTCATACCTCTACACATAAGGAACACCCTTTCATACCTCTACACATAAGGAACACCCTCTCATACCTCTACACATAAGGAACACCCTTTCATACCTCTACACATAAGGAACACCCTTTCATACCTCTACACATAAGGAACACCCTCTCATACCTCTACACATAAGGAACACCCTTTCATACCTCTACACATAAGGAACACCCTTTCATACCTCTACACATAAGGAACACCCTTTCATACCTCTACACATAAGGAACACCCTTTCATACCTCTACACATAAGGAACACCCTTTCATACCTCTACACATAAGGAACACCCTTTCATACCTCTACACATAAGGAACACCCTTTCATACCTCTACACATAAGGAACACCCTTTCATACCTCTACACATAAGGAACACCCTTTCATACCTCTACACATAAGGAACACCCTTTTATTGTTGTAATTTACTGTACAGTAGCCTTGAGTGTTTGCTATGTCGCGTAAGGGGGTTGGGGGGGATGGGCGTATACAATTGCTCATTAAGGGGAGGTTTTTAGCTTGGTCCCTAGATATCCTTCAAGCTTAAGATTACACCCCCTTGAGTCCCTTTCAAGATAAATTTGTACATTTTTCGGTAGAAAAATGTCCCGGCTGAAAGCCGGTTTCTCTTAAATTACAGGCTCGCTATCGCTCGCCAGGATAAAATCGACACCTAAATGGCACGAAAGATCTTAAAATTGACAGAAATGGGTTGAAAGTTCTTAAAATCGTCAAAATAATGGGGCAAACGTCGTAAAATTAGAAAAACAATGAGGCTAAACATGAGGGAGAAAGGAGTCAAGAAAAAAATCCCTCTAGTGGAAATCTCCCCTTAATATATCTTGCTATCATGTCTTTAGTTTCCTCGTTAGACCTCCATCAAGCTTTAAAAAGCACCCCCTATACCCCCTTTCAAGATATATTTGTACATTTTTCGGTAGAAAAATGTCCAGGTCGAAGGCCGGTTCTTTAAAAAATGAGAGGTTCGCTATCGCTCGCCCGGAAAAAATCGATTATATATCGATTCAATTTAACGTCAGCTGATATAAAACCGACTATATGTATATAATTATATGGGCATCATCATTATACTCCAGCAGGCACATTGTCACCTTTAATCATAAATACAAATCGCGTCATATGTCGGAGAGGGTTAATATATATATATATATTAATTTTGAGTTTCCTCGTCAGACCTCCATCAAATTAAAAAAAAAACACCCCCTACCTTTCAAGATATATTTGTACATTTTTCGGTTTCGGCCGGTTCTTTAAAACATTACAGGTTCGCTATCAGCCGCCCGGAAAAAGTCGACACATAAACGACACGAAAGGTCTTAATATTGACAAAGTAATGGGGCGAAAGGTCTCAAAATCGCCAAACTAGTGAACGAACGTAGTCTCAAATTCGCAAAACTAATGGGTCTAAACATGAAGGAGAAGGGGATTCTAACTTGGGACACCACAACCAGACCATAAGCATTTAAGGGGAGGCTTTTAGTTTGGTTCCTAGATATCCTTCAAGCTTAAGATTACACTCCCTTGAGCCCCTTTCAAGATAAATTTGTACATTTTTCGGTAGAAAAATGTCCCGGCTGAAAGCCAGGATAAAATCGACACCTTAATGGCACGCAAGGTCTTAAAATTGACAGAAATGGGTTGAAAGTTCTTAAAATCGTCAAAATAATGGGGCGAACGTCTTAAAATTAGAAAAAAACAATGGGGCTAATCATGAGGGAGAAAGGAGTCGAGAAAAAAATCCCTCGAGTGGATATCTCCCCTTAACCAACACATGTATACTGTTTATTATGGGATGGTTGTAAGGGAAGGTTTCAATTATTACAAAGGAAGGCAAGCAACAACAGGCCTAATGTGTCTTACTAGGCTGCTTATAAAAAAAATAAGATTGCCACAGCCACCAACTAGAGCTTCAGTATGACGCCAATCTACACATTATTCTGGATTACATTAGACGATTTAATGCAACATTGGCAGGCTCTTTAAGAATCGAAGGGTGTCATTTCTATCTCAAATAACCTTCCGACTCCCACAATCCTTCCATGAACTGAATCAAGCCGTTTAATGATAGCCATGATGTAAGGACAAGAGGCGTCCCGGTATAATGAATAGACTATCTTGGCTCAATACATAATATATTTCATTGGAGGTATTGACAATGTATTAGCCATATCATAATACAATCAATCTGACACTCCTGAAGAAGTTACGCGAGGCAAAACTTGGTCAGATTTAATGTTTATGCTTGTAACTAAGACCTAAATAAAGTGTACTCTGGTCTCTTAAATGTTCAGTAGGTATATACAGTGTAAATAGTCTTTGGTTTAAGGGGAGATTTCCACTTGAGGGATTGTTTTCTGGATCCCTTTCTCTCTCATGTTTAGCCCCATTGCTTTTCTAATTTTAAGACGTTCGCCCCATTATTTTGACGATTATAAGAACTTTCGACCCATTTCTGTCAATTTTAAGACCTTTTGTGCCATTTAGGTGTCTATTTTATCCTGGCGAGCGATAGCGAGTCTGTAATATGAGAGGAACCGGCTTTCAACCGGGACATTTTTCTACCGAAAAATGTACAAATTTAATCTTGAAAGAGGGTCAAGGGGGTGAAATTTTAAGATTGCTGGAGGAGTAGAAAACAAACTAAAAACCTCCCCTTAAAGAAGGAGAGGGTTTACAGAAGGAAAGGTAGATTAATTGATGTGCCCATAATAATGAATCCCATAAAGGCATTCAGGTATTGATAAATCCATCTACTGTAAGGAAACAAAACAATATATTTCAAAGATAAATCACACATAAAGATTCCTGTTTGTAATCTTCCTTCCATAAACTTAAGTCTTGATTGTTTACAGTGCATGTATGTATATAGTTAATGCCGTATATATTATGTATTATGTATGTATAGTTAATGCCGTATATATTATGTATTATGTATTATGTATGTATAGTTAATGCCGTATATATTATGCTCTAACTAACTCTTACTTTATACCTCGGATTTGAAGTAACTTGAAAACAAAATTCCAAATTTGACTTATTATAACTTGATGGTAGAGCGCCTAATGTTCAAGGCCACCTTTTATCGGGAATTACGGCGTCTGGGAAACAAAAGGTAGCACGGAAAATGTTTATGTTGTACATCTCAACTACTACATATTAACCCTTTTTCTTGCTTATTTTCTCTTTCTTGGTTGTATCCATTCGGCCCAATGCAGCCTACTGTTTTAAGACGTTTATCCCTATCCGTCGATTTATACCTGGCGAGCGATAGCGAGACACCATATTTTGGATAATGAGTTAAACAGGTGGCTAAATTTGTTCATTTTTCGATAGAAAGATGTCTCCAGCGAAACCGGATTTCTCCATATGCTGGGTCGCTATCGCTCACCAGGAAAAAATTGACACCTGGATGGTGATAAATGTCTTAAAACAGTAGGCTGAATGGGGCCGAATGTATACAACCAAGAAAGAGAACAAATTAAGTAATCCCCCTCATACCTTATTATTTACGATATATGTATAAAGTTTTTCAGTAGACGATGACGCTTGTACTTTTGCATGTATGTACTTTTAGACGTTGTATTCAGCTGAGAAAGGAAAGGCGGCATTCAGGTGGTTAATTGATGGCAAATGCACCCCTTTGATTCAATGGGTCTTCCAATTTGAGAACAATCGTTTAATGTTAGCAATAATAATTTGAACAAAGCGTCATCGAATAGTAAAGGAGTAACTACCAAATTTACTTTGTTACAAGAAAAATTTATTCTTGCAATAACTTATTGTCAATACATAGGGGCTAAGAAGACTTATTGTCAATACATAGGGGCTAAGAAGACTTATTGTCAATACATAGGGGCTAAGAAGACTTATTGTCAATACATAGGGGCTAAGAAGACTTATTGTCAATACATAGGGGCTAAGAAGACTTATTGTCAATACATAGGGGCTAAGAAGACTTATTGTCAATACATAGGGGCTAAGAAGACTTATTGTCAATACATAGGGGCTAAGAAGACTTATTTTTCTATTGAATAATATGTTTATCGTGATGTATTACTTTGCAGACTTCCTGCAAAAAAAGGGCAATATTTCTATATTGAATACAGTTTTGTGGAGCTAGTGAAATAAAAATAAAAATGCAACTCAGAACTCAGTATTACAAGCTTCATTAGCATTATTTAGGTTTCCACTGTTCTATATGAAAATTACTAAATTAGCTATAAACAATATGTGATATAGTAACTAACTTATCGTTGAATATATTCAAGGCTAGGTATAAGACCAGTGAAGGAATAACTATCAGATAGTAAGAACAATAATTCTAGGTGGGATTTGGTATGATATACTAAATTAAGGTTTCGCGATATTAGCCAAATACTTTCCCTTCTAACATCTACACATCATGGTGCCCAAGATCACTTGTCGCTGGTTACCAATGGAAGGGATTGAATTGAACAAAATCAAAATGGCCACTGACTTGCCACTCTCTAAGTCGGAATCAAAGGAGCGTATTTTCCTACAATATTTTACAGGTACCGATTTTCAGGGTAATTTAGTTGCTTTTCTTTAAATGTTTATACGGCAGGCAAAACACACTTAGAATCACGACCCCAAACTTCTCATCAATTAAGAAGGACTTAATTGTTTCTCCTCGTCTCTTGTAACTCAGGGAGGGCTGGAGCAAATCAACTTTTATGTACACATCTATTTACTATCTGACTCTTTCCAATGACAGTAATTTGTAAAACACGGCGAATTTCAGTTTTATTTCTTTTATGCCGGGATTACTACAATGTTTGAGAAATATGAGACCAAAACCTCGGAATTAAAACACTACCAGCAGGCTAGTCGGCCATTCATCAGGTCTGTTTGAAGTAATGCACGTTGTAATTACACCGCACAAAATGTACTGCTGTTAAGTTTCGTGTGTTTATCCACGAACCTATTGTAGTCTCTCTCTCTCTCTCTATCCTCTCTCTCTCTCTCTCTCTCTCTCTCTCTCTCTCTCTCTCTCTCTCTCTCTCTCTCTCTCTCTCTCTCTCTCTCTCTCTCTCCTCTCTCTCTCTCTCTCTCTCTCTATATATATATATATATATATATATATATATATATATATATATATATATATATATATATATACAGTATCTTACGACTAAAACTTCAAGTACCGTGTAGGTATACATTTTGACTCAAACGTACCCGGTATGTCGATTGTTATAAGATAAATGCACTGTAAACACTAAATACTATAGATTAGGTAAGTCAGATATCAAACAGGAATATATAGTTGTGATATATATTTGATTATTTAATATACTTTTCTTCCTTATACTTGATGGATTTATCTATACCTGAAATGCCTTTATGGGATAAATGATTATGGGCATATCAATTCATGTACAAGGGACTGGAGTTTTCGCAGAGAGGCTTCCGTCCTGACGTTATTCTTGACTTACAGTGTGCTGGCTTAATAATCCAATAGGGTTGATAGCCTCTGAAGTCCTATTATAACAATTTATATAATTGATTATAACAATAAATTAATGTACCCTTTCCTTCTTTAAACCATGACTATTTACAGCTACTGGATATATAAGAAATCAGGGTACAGTTTAATAATGTCTTATTTAACCCCTTCTATACCGGCGACGTCTTTTAAAGTTTATTCTCGCTATATTTAGACGATTTTGTGCAGCTTAAGAAAGAGCTATGGTAGTTAAACTGGTCAAGTGGGATAGTTCAGAGTCTGTTAATGGTTGGAGGCCCTTTTTAAACTGAATATAATCGTCCAATAGTAGCCAGAATAAAGTAAATAAGACGTCGCCGGTACAGAAGGGGTTAAGGGGAGATTTTCACTTGAGGGAGTGTTTTTCTGGCTCCTCCTCTTCCTCATGTTCAGCCCATTAGTTTTGCGATATTAAGACATTCGCCGCATTTGTTTGGCGATTTTATGACCTTCCATCCCATTTCCATTCAATTTTAGACCTTTAGTGCCATTTAGATGTTAATTATGTCCTGGCGAGCGATAGCGAGCCTGCAATTTAGGAGGAACCGAACTTCGGCCGCGACATTTTTCTACCGAAAAATTTACAAACTGATCTCGAAGGGGGGGGGGGGGGTCTTGGGGGGGGGGTCTATTTTAGCTTGATGGAGGTCTAGGGAGCGAACCAAAAAAAAAAAATCCCCTTAAAATCATTCAAATGTTACCCATAAAGTGCCGGTGACGTCCTATTTATTGGTGTATAGCTACAATTAGACGTATTAAGGGGAGGTTTCTAGTGTATTGCTTAGACCTCCATCAAGCTTAAAATGACATCCCCTAGACCCCCTTTCAAGATAAATATACATTTTTCGGTAGAAAAATGTCCCGGCCGAAGGCCGATTCCTCTTAAGTTACAGGCTCGCTGTCGCTCGCCAGGAAAAAATCGACACCTAAATGGCACGAAACATCTTAAAATTGGGGCGAAAGTTATTAAAATCGGGCAAACGTCTTAAAATCAATAAAGCAATGGGGCTAAACATGAGGGAGAAAGGGGTCCAGAAAAAAATCCCTCAAGTCGATATCTCCCCTTAATGAAGCTTAGTAAGGATCTGTGGTAGCTAAAAGGATTAATTGAGATAGTCTGTAGCCTTCTAATTGGCGGACGTTCTTCCTTAGTTAAATAGTATCGTCTATTAGTTGCCAGAATATAATGGAAAGGACGTCACCGGTGCTGTATGGGGTTAATATGATCAAGTTTTATCTAGCGTAACTTCTTCAGGAGAATAGAATATACTATTTTTGTTTTTTTTATTTAGCAAAAAAAATGGTACTGTATTGGGTTAATCTGATCAAGTTTTGTCTAGCGTAACTTCTTCAGGAGTATAGAATATAATGTTTTTTTTGTTTTTTATTTAGCAAAACAAACAAAAACTTGTATATACAAATGGATTATAAATAAGCGAGCTAAGGAGTTAGGAGTGTCAGATTTATTGTATTATGATATGGCTAATAAATTGTCAACACCTCCAATGAAATATATTATGTATTGAGCTAAGATAGTCTATTCATTATACCGGGACGCCTCTTTTTCTTACATTATGGCTATCATTAAACGGTTTGACTCAGTTCATGAAAGGATTGTGGAAGTCGGAATGTTTTTTTAAGCTTGATGGATGTCTAACGAGGACACTCAAAATTAAATATATATATGAATACGTAGCCCCCCAAAACAAGCCCTAGCCCCTTAAGTATACCTTGACTCATGTATTCCTCTTATGGCTTGCAATAGATGAGTTTGTCCAGTTTAGGATACATCTCAATTAACCCTCCGACTCTCATATGTCCTTCCTAAACTATATAGTGTGCTTTGGTCTGTTGTGTGTGTGTGGGTGTGCTGTGTGTGTCAATTTTTCACTAGCTTCAAACTGGTGAAAAATGGACTTGTTTTCATCTTGATTACTCGGTTTTTATGAGGATTGTATAAGGAGATATATGGTGTTATTTATGAACATTTGGTATAACTAAGATGCAGATATATTGCATTATCTGTTTTTTTTACCATTAAGTATCGAGAAATTAGGTGGTACGGTAAGTTATTTATATTTGCACCAAGTAGAAAAACTAGACACACACACACACACACACACACACACACACACACATATATATATATATATATATATATATATATATATATATGTATATATATATATATATATACCGGTACTATAACTAGATACGTCTTCTGAAAGTCAGAATATAAGAAGAAAGACATTATGCTAGACTGAAAGGGTTACTGAACTGAGCAGAACTAAATGTACTAATATGTGAAATATCCTCTATTACCTATTCATTATGTTTAGGCCAGAAATATTGACCTCTGTTATTTATAACTCAAATAGAACTAGAACAAATTAACTTTACATTTTCACAACTATTCCCTGGTTGACTCTTCCCAAATTATACAAATACTAGCTCGATTAGTAATGTCTATTATGAGTTAAAAAAAAGGTTAGTTATAAAAATTGTTGGCCTAATTGTAATAAATAGACTACAGTTTATAATAAAGCAATTATTATCAGCCTGACGTTTTGAAATGCAATACAAATAGAAATATTTAGATATAGTTAAAAATTATGATCAATGTAGGCGAACTTCAGTCAATTTATAATGCTAACAAAAATACATAAACCAGGAAGATAGAGAAGGGTTAGTCATTTTTAACGAAGGCATTTTGCTTATAGAATTTGAGTGTATTGTTTTGAGCTACCGAGCACCTATAACACCATATCGTAATTATATGTGTTAGTCCTTAGACGATTATATGCAATATTTGAAGGATCTCTAGCAATAAAAGAGGTAAATACTCTCATGATTAGCCCCCGAACTCCAACAAGTTCTTCCTAAGCTGAATAACATCGCCTACTGATAGCAAAGAGTAATGAAGCATAGCGTCATCATAAACTGAAATGAATAATTAATGTTCACTCTTAATATAGCTTTCGATGTTTTTATGTGTGTGTTTTTTTTTTTTTTTTTTTTTTTTTATACCGAAACACCATTTTCATAAGCTTGTCAAACATATCTCGATTTGACGGCAAAACAAACAAAATCTTCTCAATAAAAAAAAGCCGTCTCAAAGTTTGTTATGTCAATATACAGTACAATAGAATGTAAGGCTTAGAATATCTTTCAAAATATGTCAAATGTCGAAATAACTGTTAATCAAGATCACTCTTGTGTGCCATGTAGCATTTCGCATTTTGACGTAATATTATACAGCCAAAGAGATCTTGACATGTCCTGTGTTTTTGTTATTAATTTATTTTTCTTATTTTGTTTTGTTTTAGTGGTAAATTTGATGACTTTGTTTTATACTTAGCAGAGGTTCTCCAGCGTTGGTATACATTTTCATCTACATATTAGTTTAACCGCTATATCCGCCTATAAATGCAAACATATAAACACTTTTTACCATTACCTCTCCCTTGGATACCTGTGATCCTACTTAAAGTTTTATTCGGGATCTTGTTTGACTTTATACAGTTTAGGAAGGATATTCAGGAATCAAATTTGTAAAAGCTATTTCACAATAGCCCTTTAATTCCCACTACTGAATAACATTGCCTAGTGATAACAACATATAAAGACAATTGGTGTCACCGTATACGTAAAATGTTAAGGGAGCCCACCTCGCATTATTCTCTTTCTCACCCTCTCTCTCTGGCTTGTATCCATACGGCCCCATTCAGCCTACTGTTTAAGACGTTTACCCCCATCCAGGTGTCAATATTGTCCTGGCAAGCGGTAGCGAGCCAGCATATATATATTTTTGTGTTGACAGCAAGCTAAATTTGTACATTTTTCGATAGAAAAATTTCTCCGGCGAAGCCGGATTTCTCCATACAATGCTGGCGAGCGATAGGAAGAAATCGACACCTGGATGGGGATAAACGTCTTAAAACAGTTGGCTGAATGGGACAGAAGGGAGAAATAGAGAAAAGGAGAGAAAGAGAGTAAAAAAACCGCCGGTGGGCCCCCTTAAAGTGTGCGTGTAACATCCGTAGACTTTATGTAAACGTCCAAAGGAGCCGCTTCCATACAGTACATTTTAGCCGTGGTGCGCATCATCAGTCTAGTTTAATGAACATTTATCATTGTCATTAATTGAAATCACATACCTGTACAGAATGTAATTGACCACTTGCGAATTTCAGGCTATAAGGAAGTTGGTGCCGTAAACATCAGTATTAAACAGAAATACAATAATAAAGTAGATGTCTAATGGATAAAACGTATATTGAATTTAGTTGTATGTATTTATAAATCTAATACAACCGCATTTTAGCTGGTAATTCTGCTAAATATCAATGTACAAAATCCCAACTTCCTTATAGCCTGAAACTCGCAAGTGGTCAATTGTATTAACCTTCGATTCAATTGTCCCTTTTTATTAACGGGTAAATATAGAACAACCAAACTTAATGGCAGATATTGAGTAATTTTAATTTGATTTAGCTAATGCATCCCAATGGAGAAGTTAATGGGAGGATATATAATTAATTATTTTAATATGCATATGCAGTATGCCAGTATGTTATACAAAAACATTGATCACAAAAATGAAATATGAACAATTAATTTGAAAGATTGGTAGATAATTGTGCATTAATAAATTGCTGGCTAGCTAGTTATATAGATGCATACATACACACATACATTCAGGCATGCCAATATGCATAATTACAATACTCATGAATTCATACAGTAGCCTACTCGTGCATGTATAATTATAGGATAGATTTAGTGACATCAATCATTCTATTTCGATTCTTTAATATTATATTATTATAAATAATAAATTGCCACTAACATATTTATCAGTAAAATATATATAATATTGTACTCAGTCATTACTTCTGTTCTCGCTTTAACTAAACATTTTCACTTGAACTAAATATCTTTAGACGATACAAGATTTTAAGCAAGAAATAGCAAGATATTTTCTAAATGACCTGCCATTTTAAAATACGGGATAAATGAAACCTAAATTATTAAGTCTAGTTTCCACCTCCGATTTCCCAAGCCTTTGTCTGACCGTTGTGGAATCTCAAGCTATTATTTTATTGCTATCTTGGCTTTTACTATTTGATGTAGTAATGTTGTTCCCTCGGGCCTCCTCTCCAACACCCGGCTCAGCTACAAGACACAAGCTAAAATAGTCAACAGTCTCTCTGTTTAAGGGGGGTGACCTGTTTTTGTTCTGTCCTTTTCTATCTTTCTCTGGCTTGTATCCATTTGGCCCCATTCAGCCTACTGTTTTAAGACGTTTATCCCCATCCAGGTGTCAATTTCTTACTGGTGAGCGGTACCGAGCCAGCATATTTTTTATTTGTGTTAGACAGCAGGCTAAATGTGTTCATTTTTCGATAGAAAAATGTCTCCGGCGAAGCCGGATTTCTTCATATAATGCTGGCTCGCTATAGCTCGCCAGGAAAAAATCGACACCTAGATGGAGATAAACGTCTTAAAATAGTTGGCTGAATGGGGCCGAATGGATCCAAGCCAGAGAAAGAGAGAAAAGGATAGAAATAACAAAAAGCAGGTCACCACCCTTAAGTTTGATGGAGGTCTAGGGAGGAAACTAAAAAATATATATATATATATATATATGAAACAATCGACCAAAAAGTGAACCATACCCCCTTAAATCATAGTGAAGTGAGGGATCTTTAAAGTAATATTTATTGTCTTTTGACAGAATATCATATCTATAAATGTATACAGTTATTTAATTTTGTTCGTATTGGTTAATATCCATGCTTAATAAAACAGTGCATATTTTAATAAAACTAAACGTATTCTTATAAACTGGGACATACAAATCGTGCACACACACACTAACACTATATATATACACACACACACAAAATACTCTGACTTATTTCTATCCAATACTAAAGATGATAGATGAAGGAACAAGATAGGGGGCTAAATGAGGTGGATGTGTAAAAAGGTGCATTAAAGAGGAAGAGAACATTCATTAGCTAATAACGCCTTGTAATGAGTATAGCACCTTTAATACTTACATCCCGTGTGGCTGTGTGTGTGGGTGTGTGTGTGTGTGTGTGTCTGTATATTTAATGTTCTTTTAGACGTTTTAATTCGCCCAGAAATAGGTAGTCAACCAATTAATTATAAATGGTTGAAAAGTGACTCGGCCGAAGGGCGATTCTTTCTAAATTGCTTGCTATCGCTTTCCAGGAAAATAACTAAACCAAAAAGCAAAAGGTATAAAATCACCAAACTAATGGAGCGAACGTCTTAAAATTTCAAAACTAATGGGGTAAATATGGAGGAAAATAGGTCCCGAGCAACACACCCTGCCTTTGAAGTAATACCGTGGCCTCGTGATATATATAGATATAAATATAGATAGATAGATAGATATAGTATTGGGTTATCTACATAAATTGATTAGACACTTAGATAAGAATTCACTGTATAAAGTTGTTTTCCTCGTATTTTACCGGATACTGCTTGTCACAAATAATGTTTACAAATAGTTTAATCATCCGTGTGTGTGTGTGTGTGTGTGTGTGTGTGTGTACTTACTCTAGTTGTACTTACTCTAGTTGTATTGCGGGAGTGAGCATGCTCGTTATTTCCCGCCTCCTATATGTGTAGGTGTTATATGTATCGTTGGAATGGCTGTGGATGTGTGTGTAGTCTGTATTTTTAGCCAATTGGCGACATCGGAAACGAAGGCTTAGGGTGGATCTGTATGGTACCATTCTCACTATAGACGGTACCGTCTCGCCCGAAGGCTTAGGTAGCCATCAGCTTAGGTCAACCATATGATACCCATCTCGCCTTGTATCATTTTTGCCAACCCCAGATGGGACGTCACAACGTCGTCCACTTATTCCATGTACCTATTTACAGCTAGGTGAACTGAGGCTAACACATGAAAGGAGACAAGCCCAATTTGTCTCCGCCCGGCCGGGGATTGAACCCCCGACCCCTCGTGTGTGAGACGAGAGCTCTACCTACTAGGCTACGGGCTGTGTGTGTGTGTGTGTGTGTGTGTGTGTGTGTGTGTGTGTGTGTGTGTCTGTAACTCTTTATTAATTGTAAAGTATCTTAAGGGAAGATGGGTCGTTTTTTTGGTCTCCTTTCTTCTTTATGCTTAGCCCCATTAGTTTTCAGACTTTAAGACGTTCGGTCCATTAGTTTTGCGGTTATAAGACCTTTTCCTCACATGTCCTTGTCAATATTTAGACTGTTCGGTGTCATTTAGGCGTCGATCTTTGGTTTTTGTTGTTTTAATATTGCTATACCAAGTAAACTATTGGTTAGGACCGAATGGTGGGCCTTTTCCAATTTATCTCATTAATTGATTCCATAAAAAGATGGCGTTTAACAATTGTGGCTATTGTGACTAATTTAAGGGGAGACAGACCGTTTTTCTGGACCCCCTTCTCCCTAATGTGTAGCCCCACTAGTTTTGAGATTATAAGACGTTTGGCCCATTAGTTTGGCGATTTTAATACCTTTCGCCCCATTTCGTTGTTAATTTTAAGACCTTTCGTGCCATTTAGGTGTAGATTTTTTCCTGGCGACCGATAGCGAGCCTGCAATTTTAAGAGGAACCGGCCTTTGGCCGGGACATTTTTATACCGAAAAATGTACAAATTTATCTTGAAGGGGGGTCTAGGGTGTGTTTTTCTAAGCTTGATGGAGATCTAGGGAGGAAACTAAAAATATATATGAATAAATGAATTAATAGACCAAACAAACAGCCAGTCTCCCCTTAACTATTCTTGAGGAGTTTGCTTTTGTGTAGCCATTTTGGAGCAATGTATTTGAGTTGGTCCCTAAGGCTACAAAAACAAAAAATCGCCTTCCCAGACTTCCTTCAAACTAGAAAATACCCACCCAGAGGTACTCTAGGTGGCCTTGCCCAGACCCCCTTCTCGATAAATTTGTGTAAATATCCCGATTTCTCCTAGAAAGAAAAAAAAACGACACCTGAATACCTGAGTTGGATGAAGCGTCTTATTATTGTTAAATTCATGGGGTGAAACACCTTAAAATTTCAAAAGTAATGGAGCAAATCAGGGAAGGCCAAAAATACCTCCCTCTGGTCAAATGGGGTTAACACTTTCATTAAGGGGCTAGGTAGCGCCAACGAACTTTACCATTTTCTTGACCCCTTAACTTCTCATAACCCAAAATAAATGAAAGCAATCGAGCTGACATTTCTATCATCAGGGAAGATCCCACCAGGAAATAGGTGTGAATATATACAGCTAGTTTGCTCTAGGCCCTTTTGAGTTATGAGAGGTTAAGGGGTCAAGAAAATTGTCAAGTTAGTTGGCGCTACCTATAGTGGCCGTTTGTTTGGTCTATTAATTAATTTATTCATATATTTTTTTAGTTTCCTCCCTAGACCTCCATCAAGCTTAGAAAAACACCCCCTAGACTCCCCTTCAAGATAAATTTGTACAATTTTCGGTAGAAAAATGTTCCGGTCGAAGGCCGGTTCCTCTTGAATTACAGGCTCGCTATTGCTCGCCAGGATAAAATCGACACCTAAATGCCACGAGAGGTCTTAAAATTTACCGAAATTGGGCGAAAGTTCTTAAAATTGCCAAAATAATGGGCGGCCGTCTTAACATTTCAAAATCAATGGGGCTAAACATGAGGGAGAAAGGGGTCAAGAACAAAATCCCTCCAGTGGAATTCTGCCCTTAAGTGCGTCACCGCTAAATTGGCATTTATCTTAGGAGATGGATAGTTTGTCCTTATTTAACCCTTTCTGTACCAACGACGTCATCCTAATCGCATATTGGCTTTATGTAGACGAGTTTGTGCAGTTTAAGAATGATCTGTGGAAGTAAAGAGGGTTAAGTGAGATAGTTCGCAGCTTGTTAATTTCTGGAGGCCCTTTTTTAACATAATAAAATAATCTATATTTTAGCCAGAATATAGTTAAAAGCATAGCACCGGTATTAAAAGGGTTTAATATAATGCATGCCTTAGACAGTGAGCCTAATACATGAACAATACAACACCGAACTTTGTCTTGATAGAGTAATGGTTAGTACACTGAATTTCGGTGTGAGTATCCTTGTTTCGAATCCTTGGAGTGCCACATGTATTCATCAGTTTTCATTGATTTAATTAATTAGGTATATATGTAAGTTAATTGATGGGTTGGTGATAATATGAATTGGATGATGTTATTAAAGAACCTCCAGTCTTATATATTTATCTAAACATTTACATTTTCTATATTTATCTTAAATGGAATCTGTGAGATATTCCTATTCTCCTGCTTTACCCAGTAACTTTGGGGCATTAAGGGAGCCCACCTTGCTTTGTTTTATGTTTCTCTCCCTCTCTCTTTGGCTTGTATTCATTCGGCCCCATTCAGCCTACTGTTTTGAGACGTTTACCCCCATCCAGGTGTCAATATTTTCCTGGCGAGCGGTAGCGAACCAGCATATATATATTTTTTTGTTTTGACAGCAAACTAAATTAGTACATTTTTCGATAGAAAAATTTCTCAGGCGAAGCCGGATTTCTCCATACAATGCTGGCTCGCTAACGCTCGCCAGGAAGAAATCGACACCTGGATGGGGATAAACGTCTTAAAAGAGTTGACTGAATGGGGCCAAATGGATACAAGCCATGGAAAGAGAGAAAAGGAGTGAAAAATTTAAAAAAAGCCGGTGACCCCCCTTAAATAATCACTTTACAAACTATACTAGGAATACACAAAATAGATGTCTAAGTTTGCTTATGTATCCTTAATACATTTTGTAGTATGTATTTATTTACATAGTTATCAAATTCATGAGTTATTTCTATATAAACAATGACAATAAAGAAGCGGCATTTGCATATTATGATTTCATCTATTATTCGTAAAAGTTTGGCATTACATTATTCGCATTTACAAATTAATTATTATATATATATACTGTATATATATATATATATATATATATATATATATATATATATATATACCGGTATATATACCGGTATATATATATATATATATATATATATATATATATATATATATATATATATATATATATATATACTGTATATATATATATCTTACACTTGCATTCTACCATTTATTCAATTATGAAGAGAAAAAATACCTGAAAATTATGGAGAGGGAAGGAGAATATAAAATACGCATTCAGTGAGAAGGGGAAGACAATAATAATGTTTTAAATTCCTATAATGAGTCCTTCACCTTTAAGGGAGCCCACCTCGCTTGTTTTCTCTTTCTCTCCCTCTCTCTTTGGCTTGTATCCATTCGGCCCCATTCAGCCTACTGTTTTAAGACGTTTACCCCCATCCAGGTGTCAATATTTTCTGGCGAGTGGTAGCGAGCCAGCATATATATATTTTTGTTTTGACAGCAAGCTAAATTTGTAAATTTTTCGATAGAAAAATTTCTCCGAAGCCGGATTTCTCCATACAATGCTGGCTCGCTATCGTTCACCAGGAAGAAATCGACACCTGGATGGGGATAAACGTCTTAAAACATTTGGCTGAATGGGGCCGAATGGATACAAGCCAGGGAAAGAGAGAAAAGGGAGAGAAAAATTAAAAACAGCCGGTGACCCCCGGGGGTTATATGTTATTTTGAAGGAGACCATCCTCCAACGTACAGTGGGCGGGGTTTCCTGCTATCATACGATTGTGTAGTATGCTGCTTGCGTTATTCATATACGATTGTGTAGTATGCTGCTTGCGTTATTCATATACGATTGTGTAGTATGCTGCTTGCGTTATTCATATACGATTGTGTAGTATGCTGCTTGCGTTATTCATATACGATTGTATAGTATGCTGCTTGCGTTATTCATATACGATTGTGTAGTATGCTGCTTGCGTTATTCATATACGATTGTGTAGTATGCTGCTTGTGTTATTCATATACGATTGTATAGTATGCTGCTTGCGTTATTCATATACGATTGTGTAGTATGCTGCTTGCGTTATTCATATACGATTGTGTAGTATGCTGCTTGTGTTATTCATATACGATTGTATAGTATGCTGCTTGCGTTATTCATATACGATTGTGTAGTATGCTGCTTGCGTTATTCATATACGATTGTATAGTATGCTGCTTGCGTTATTCATATACGATTGTGTAGTATGCTGCTTGCGTTATTCATATACGATTGTGTAGTATGCTGCTTGCGTTATTCATATACGATTGTGTAGTATGCTGCTTGCGTTATTCATATACGATTGTGTAGTATGCTGCTTGCGTTATTCATATACGATTGTGTAGTATGCTGCTTGCGTTATTCATATACGATTGTGTAGTATGCTGCTTGCGTTATTCATATACGATTGTGTAGTATGCTGCTTGCGTTATTCATATACGATTGTGTAGTATGCTGCTTGCGTTATTCATATACGATTGTGTAGTATGCTGCTTGCGTTATTCATATACGATTGTGTAGTATGCTGCTTGCGTTATTCATATACGATTGTGTAGTATGCTGCTTGCGTTATTCATATACGATTGTGTAGTATGCTGCTTGCGTTATTCATATACGATTGTGTAGTATGCTGCTTGCGTTATTCATATACGATTGTATAGTATGCTGCTTGCGTTATTCATATACGATTGTGTAGTATGCTGCTTGCGTTATTCATATACGATTGTGTAGTATGCTGCTTGCGTTATTCATATACGATTGTGTAGTATGCTGCTTGCGTTATTCATATACGATTGTGTAGTATGCTGCTTGCGTTATTCATATACGATTGTATAGTATGCTGCTTGCGTTATTCATATACGATTGTGTAGTATGCTGCTTGCGTTATTCATATACGATTGTGTAGTATGCTGCTTGCGTTATTCATATACGATTGTGTAGTATGCTGCTTGCGTTATTCATATACGATTGTGTAGTATGCTGCTTGCGTTATTCATATACGATTGTGTAGTATGCTGCTTGCGTTATTCATATACGATTGTGTAGTATGCTGCTTGCGTTATTTATATAGTGTGATATGGGAAACGCGAAAACCAAATTTACCAAACCAATGGATAAGACAAATCTCTATATTTTGCATATTATTTTTTCCACCAACCCACTTCACTTCTAAACTCAATTAATGAAATCAACAAATACATGTGGCACTCCAAGCTCTCGAACCTAGGATACCCACACCGAAATTCCGCGCAATTTTGCATTACGGTATCAAGACAGTCATGCATTACGATATCAAGACAGTTATGCATTACGGTATCAAGACAGTTATGCATTACGGTATCAAGACAGTTATGCATTACGGTATCAAGACAGTTATGCATTACGGTATCAAGACAGTTATGCATTACGGTATCAAGACAGTTATGCATTACGGTATCAAGACAGTTATGCATTACGGTATCAAGACAGTTATGCATTACGGTATCAAGACAGTTATGCATTACGGTATCAAGACAGTTATGCATTACGGTATCAAGACAGTTATGCATTACGGTATCAAGACAGTTATGCATTACGGTATCAAGACAGTTATGCATTACGGTATCAGGACAGTTATGCATTACGGTATCAAGACAGTTATGCATTACGGTATCAAGACAGTTATGCATTACGGTATCAAGACAGTTATGCATTACGGTATCAAGACAGTTATGCATTACGGTATCAAGACAGTTATGCATTACGGTATCAAGACAGTTATGCATTACGGTATCAAGACAGTTATGCATTACGGTATCAAGACAGTTATGCATTACGGTATCAAGACAGTTATGCATTACGGTATCAAGAGAGTTATGCATAACGGTATCAAGACAGTTATGCATTACGGTATCAAGACGGTTATGCATTACGGTATCAAGACAGTTATGCATTACGGTATCAAGACAGTTATGCATTACGGTATCAAGAGAGTTATGCATTACGGTATCAAGACAGTTATGCATTACGGTATCAAGACAGTTTATTTTGCATATCTGTCCGGTGCATAGAGTAACTAAATTATCATACGTGAATATAAACACCGTATGAGGAGGAACACTTTATTGACAACTCTTCAGGTGACTAACGGTTAGTGCCCTGAAGAAGGTATCTGCGAAGCGTTGTTAATAAAGTGTTTCTCCTCATATCCATCAAGCTTTTAAAAACACCCCTAAACCCCCTTTCAAGATAAATTTTTACATTTTTCAGTAGAAAAATGTCCCGGCCGAAGGCCGATTCCTCTTTAAATTACAGGCTAGCTATCGCTCGCCAGGACAAAATCGACAGGTAAATGGCATGGTGTTTGTACTCATGCTGTCAACTTTTCAAAATTATTTTAATAGCATACGTGAAGTTGGCACTTGGCCACTTGGAACTCTTGCTGAGATATGCAAAAACAGAATTTAAGACGGAAATAGCTAGGTTAAGTCTTCTGTATGTGTTCGATTATTCTGTTCAGGCAATATAGGAGTTGGAACCGTAAACACATATATTATTCTGTTGAGGCAATATAGAAGTTGGAACCGTAAACACACATATTATTCTGTTGAGGCAATATAGAAGTTGGAACCGTAAACACACATATTATTCTGTTCAGGCAATATAGAAGTTGGAACCGTAAACACACACATATTATTCTGTTCAGGCAATATAGGGGTTGGAACCGTAAACACATATATTATTCTGTTCAGGCAATATAGAAGTAGGAACCGTAAACACACATATTATTCTGTTGAGGCAATATAGAAGTTGGAACCGTAAACACACATATTATTCTGTTCAGGCAATATAGGAGTTGGAACCGTAAACACACATATTATTCTGTTGAGGCAATATAGGAGTTGGAACCGTAAACACACATATTATTCTGTTCAGGTAATATAGGAGTTGGAACCGTAAACACACATATTATTCTGTTCAGGTAATATAGGAGTTGGAACCGTAAACACACATATTATTCTGTTCAGGTAATATAGGAGTTGGAACCGTAAACACACATATTATTCTGTTCAGGCAATATAGAAGTTGGAACCGTAAGCACACATATTATTCTGTCCAGGCTATATAGAAGTTGGAACCGTAAGCACACATATTATTCTGTCCAGGCTATATAGAAGTTGGAACCGTAAGCACACATATTATTCTGTTCAGGCAATATAGAAGTTGGAACCGTAAACACACATATTATTCTGTCCAGGCTATATAGAAGTTGGAACCGTAAACACACATATTATTCTGTCCAGGCTATATAGGAGTTGGAACCGTAAACACACATATTATTCTGTCCAGGCTATATAGGAGTTGGAACCGTAAACACACATATTATTCTGTCCAGGCAATATAGGAGTTGGAACCGTAAACACACATATTATTCTGTCCAGGCTATATAGGAGTTGGAACCGTAAACACACATATTATTCTGTCCAGGCAATATAGGAGTTGGAACCGTAAACACATATTATTCTGTCCAGGCTATATAGGAGTTGGAACCGTAAACACACATATTATTCTGTCCAGGCAATATAGGAGTTGGAACCGTAAACACACATATTATTCTGTCCAGGCTATATAGGAGTTGGAACCGTAAACACACATATTATTCTGTCCAGGCAATATAGGAGTTGGAACCGTAAACACACATATTATTCTGTCCAGGCAATATAGGAGTTGGAACCGTAAACACACATATTATTCTGTCCAGGCTATATAGGAGTTGGAACCGTAAACACACATATTATTCTGTCCAGGCAATATAGGAGTTGGAACCGTAAAGACATATTATTCTGTCCAGGCTATATAGGAGTTGGAACCGTAAACACACATATTATTCTGTCCAGGCTATATAGGAGTTGGAACCGTAAACACACATATTATTCTGTCCAGGCAATATAGGAGTTGGAACCGTAAACACACATATTATTCTGTCCAGGCTATATAGGAGTTGGAACCGTAAACACATATTATTCTGTCCAGGCTATATAGGAGTTGGAACCGTAAACACACATATTATTCTGTCCAGGCAATATAGGAGTTGGAACCGTAAACACACATATTATTCTGTCCAGGCTATATAGGAGTTGGAACCGTAAACACACATATTATTCTGTCCAGGCAATAGAAGTTGGAACCGTAAACACACATATTATTCTGTCCAGGCTATATAGGAGTTGGAACCGTAAACACACATATTATTCTGTCCAGGCTATATAGGAGTTGGAACCGTAAACACACATATTATTCTGTCCAGGCATATAGGAGTTGGAACCGTAAACACACATATATTCTGTCCAGGCTATATAGGAGTTGGAACCGTAAACACACATATTATTCTGTCCAGGCAATATAGGAGTTGGAACCGTAAACACATATTATTCTGTCCAGGCTATATAGGAGTTGGAACGGTAAACACACATATTATTCTGTCCAGGCAATATAGGAGTTGGAACCGTAAACACACATATTATTCTGTCCAGGCTATATAGGAGTTGGAACCGTAAACACACATATTATTCTGTCCAGGCTATATAGGAGTTGGAACCGTAAACACACATATTATTCTGTCCAGGCAATATAGGAGTTGGAAACCGTAAACACACATATTATTCTGTCCAGGCTATATAGGAGTTGGAACCGTAAACACACATATTATTCTGTCCAGGCAATATAGGAGTTGGAACCGTAAACACACATATTATTCTGTCCAGGCTATATAGGAGTTGGAACCGTAAACACACATATTATTCTGTCCAGGCTATATAGGAGTTGGAACCGTAAACACACATATTATTCTGTCCAGGCAATATAGGAGTTGGAACCGTAAACACACATATTATTCTGTCCAGGCTATATAGGAGTTGGAACCGTAAACACACATATTATTCTGTCCAGGCAATATAGGAGTTGGAACCGTAAACACACATATTATTCTGTCCAGGCTATATAGGAGTTGGAACCGTAAACACACATATTATTCTGTCCAGGCAATATAGGAGTTGGAACCGTAAACACACATATTATTCTGTCCAGGCTATATAGGAGTTGGAACCGTAAACACACATATTATTCTGTCCAGGCTATATAGGAGTTGGAACCGTAAACACACATATTATTCTGTCCAGGCAATATAGGAGTTGGAACCGTAAACACACATATTATTCTGTCCAGGCTATATAGGAGTTGGAACCGTAAACACACATATTATTCTGTCCAGGCAATATAGAAGTTGGAACCGTAAACACACATATTATTCTGTCCAGGCTATATAGGAGTTGGAAACCGTAAACACACATATTATTCTGTCCAGGCTATATAGGAGTTGGAACCGTAAACACACATATTATTCTGTCCAGGCTATATAGGAGTTGGAACCGTAAACACACATATTATTCTGTCCAGGCAATATAGGAGTTGGAACCGTAAACACACATATTATTCTGTCCAGGCTATATAGGAGTTGGAACCGTAAACACACATATTATTCTGTCCAGGCAATATAGGAGTTGGAACCGTAAACACACATATTATTCTGTTCAGGCTATATAGGAGTTGGAACCGTAAACACACATATTATTCTGTCCAGGCAATATAGGAGTTGGAACCGTAAACACACATATTATTCTGTCCAGGCTATATAGGAGTTGGAACCGTAAACACACATATTATTCTGTCCAGGCAATATAGGAGTTGGAACCGTAAACACATATTATTCTGTCCAGGCTATATAGGAGTTGGAACCGTAAACACACATATTATTCTGTCCAGGCAATATAGGAGTTGGAACCGTAAAACACATATTATTCTGTCCAGGCTATATAGGAGTTGGAACCGTAAACACACATATTATTCTGTCCAGGCAATATAGGAGTTGGAACCGTAAACACACATATTATTCTGTCCAGGCTATATAGGAGTTGGAACCGTAAACACACATATTATTCTGTCCAGGCAATATAGGAGTTGGAACCGTAAACACACATATTATGCTGTCCAGGCTATATAGGAGTTGGAACCGTAAACACACATATTATTCTGTCCAGGCTATATAGGAGTTGGAACCGTAAACACACATATTATTCTGTCCAGGCTATATAGGAGTGGAACCGTAAACACACATATTATTCTGTCCAGGCTATATAGGAGTTGGAACCGTAAACACACATATTATTCTGTCCAGGCTATATAGGAGTTGGAACCGTAAACATACATATTTTAGCGGAATTGTCGGATATAATACGGTTGAAATGCATTTAGAAACACATACAATCCAATTCAATATACTTCTTATCCATCAGATACCTGCATTAATATTGAATTTCTGTTCATTATTGATGCTTACGGCTCCAACTTCCTTATAGCCTGAAGCTCGCAAGGGGTCAATTCCTATATCCGATATCATCCACAAATACAGCAGAATAAAATCACTTATACAGTATATAATGGCATAAATAAATTAGCACTGGGCCAAATGGAGCTCTTACCTAAAACTGATCAATTGTTTTTTGGTATCATATAAACTGATAAATACGTAACACCCAATACATATCAAATACATATCAAATACATATCAAATACATATCAAATACATATCAAATACAAATACATAAAATAATATCAAAGTAATGTCATTAATATCAAACACAAACCCCAATGTACTTGAATACATTTATTTGATAAATATTATAGGTAACACAGTGAGTGGTGTTTTGCCTATTTCCTGACTAGTATATATTATTATTTATATATATTACATATATTATTTATATATTATTATTATATATTATTTTACCTTTTTTACTGACTATTATAGTAGGCATTTCTGTATTGAAGCAGAATTGATATGCATCGGTTAAAATGAAACCCAAACTAGAAATGACTTGCTACAATGTATGTCATGATATTTTACAATGACTAAATGACTATGTTGCTTTATAAGTTTATATAGTAACACAGTACCTTTAGTAACATATGGATTTTTTAATAATGTTTTTAGCTTCCTCCCTAGACCTCAATTAGGCTTAAACAAAATACACCCCAAGACCCTTCCTCAAGGTAAATTTGTACATTTTTGTATAGAAAAGTGTCCCGGCCGAAGGCCGGTTCCTCTTTAATTACAGGCTCGCTGTCGCTCGCCAGGAATAAATCGACACCTAAATAACACGAACACTCCTAATATTGAAAAAGAAATGTAGCGAAAGGTCTTAAAATCGCCAAACTAATGGGCCGAACGTCTTACAATATGAAAACTAATGGGGTTAAGCATGAGGAAGAAGGGGGACCAGAAAACCTGCCCATATCCCCTTAATCCATTCCATAATAGTAGAGGAATACCACTGAACTATCTATATATTTATGACCACAAGAAACAATTATATTTATATGGTTTTATTCTGCTGCATTTGTGGGTGATATTGGATATACGAAGTTACCCCTTGCAAGTTTCAGGCTATAAGGAAGTTGAAGCCGTAAGCATCAATATTGCACAGAAATGCAATAATAATGCAGGTGTCTGATGGATAGGAAGTATATTGAATTTGATTTTATGTGTTTATAAATGCATTCCAACCGTTTGTTATCTAACAATTCCGCTAAATATCGATGTTTACGGTTCCAACTTCCGTATAGCCTGAAACTCGCTTGTGGTCAATTGTCTCTGAACACAACACTAGACATACGCACGATATTGTTACCAAAATAGGCTCTCTTGTATTTTTTAGCAAGGAGGGTTGGGTTCAGGAGAAAAGAATATATGTGCATTACTCATTGAGATGTTGGGTTGATATGAAATAATATCACATAAAATAGAGCTTTAGAGCTGTATACGTATTGGTACTATTAATAGAAAAGACAAATTGGAAAATATTTAGTCATGTTTAATGTTCATGGGTTTTTGAGGCATTGGACAGATGAACAGGGAATTGTACCTTCAAAAGGTAAGGTAATATTTGACACTGTCTACCATTTAATAATTTAATTCATAATGATGTTTTATTCGTTTTTTCTGTACATTTATTACGTGTAACAGTGACAAGTAATTTAATTAATTAGTATAAAAGCAAGGGTAATCTATAATCGTTCCTATTGATATACTATCAATTCGGGTAGGCAAGTCTAATTATTTCATTCGATACTATTCTTCTGTGCTTACGCTAAAAAAATATACCAGCTTTACCTAACGATAATATTCACATGACATTAGAAAAGGTTAGATTTGTCTCCGTTAACCCTTGCAGCACATTCTAAAGCACTCTGGTTTTATATGCTGCGTAATATTAGCGATTATATATATATATATTAGAAAGGGTTTGTGTGATTCAAAGGGTTAATTGAGAACGAATCTGCCCATTTGATTGTAGAGGTTATTCCTAAGCTGTATAAAATCATGTTGTGTTAAGAGGAGGTTTTTAAGTGTGTTTCCTAGACTTCCATCAAGCTTTAACTCCCTTTAACCCCTTTAACTCCCTTTCAAGATAAATTTGTACATTTTTCGGTAGAAAAATGGCCCGGCCGAAGGCCGGTTCCTCTTAAATTACAGGCTCGCTATCGCTCGCCAGGAAAAAATCGACACCTAAATGGCACGAAAGGTCTTAAAAGTGGCATAAATGGGGCTAAAGTTCTTATAATCGCCAAACTAATGTGGCGAACGTCTTAAAATCTCAAAAGCAATGGGGCTAAACATGAGGGAGCAAGGGGTAAATACAAAAAAATCCCTCAAGTGGAAATCTCCCCTTAAGAAGAACAGCATGGGCAAGACGTTATACTGTATATTGAAAGGTATAACATTTGAAAGGACAATATTCTTCCTTAGCTGCATAAAATCATCAAAACAAATTATGAAAATAATTACAGATGTCCGATTGTAAAGCAACTGCATTAACTGTAGCTAGTTGTCTGTAGTATGTGAGCTTTTTTAATTACAGTTGAAGGAAAATTGTCATGTCAATTTGATTACTCAGCCATTATAATAAGCCTGAGCATATAGATAATAGATAGATAGATTAATGTATTTTTCTTTGCAGCGCCTAATACCGAACGAATTTTGTGGGAATGAGTGTTGTTTAGAGAGATTACACGGATTAGCACTCCCATTTCAGAAGCTAGCGTCATCTGTCAAGCTATTTCGTCCATTAACGGCGCTGCAAAGGAAAATAATTGTTTAAGAATAGCACATTCTTCCTCTAAGTGACGAAATATCAGCTACCAAGTGAATACATTGTCTGCCAGATGGACAAAATTATAGTATAGAAGAATGGGAATAGTTTCTTTGCCTGTGTTGTTTTGTATTCAGTGAGCCCCCTCCGGTGTTTAAATAGTCCAGTATAGCCTTGCTACTGTTAGACGATAGTATTAGGCTTAGAAAGGACCTCTAGGAATCAAAGAGCGACAAACTCAATTGCCCCTTCACTTCATACAAACTCAATTGCCCCTTCACTTCATACAAACTCAATTGCCACTTCACTTCATACAAACTCAATTGCCCATTCACTTCATACAAACTCAATTGCCACTTCACTTCATACAAACTCAATTGCCACTTCACTTCATACAAACTCAATTGCCACTTCACTTCATACAAACTCAATTGCCCCTTCACTTCATACAAACTCAATTGCCCATTCACTTCATACAAACTCAATTGCCCCTTCACTTCATACAAACTCAATTGCCACTTCACTTCATACAAACTCAATTGCCACTTCACTTCATACAAACTCAATTGCCACTTCACTTCATACAAACTCAATTGCCCCTTCACTACATACAAACTCAATTGCCCCTTCATTTCATACAAACTCAATTGCCCCTTCACTTCATACAAACTCAATTGCCCCTTCACTTCATACAAACTCAATTGCCCCTTCACTTCATACAAACTCAATTGCCCCTTCACTTCATACAAACTCAATTGCCCCTTCACTCCATACAAACTCAATTGCCCCTTCACTCCATACAAACTCAATTGCCCCTTCACTTCATACAAACTCAATTGCCCCTTCACTTCATACAAACTCAATTGCCCCTTCACTCCATACAAACTCAATTGCCCCTTCACTTCATACAAACTCAATTGCCCATTCACTTCATACAAACTCAATTGCCCCTTCACTTCATACAAACTCAATTGCCACTTCACTTCATACAGATCTTTTGGAACTGTAACACATGATCTAATAACAGCCACCATCAAATGAAAGCATATAGGCCTACCATAGTATACAGACATGACTATGATTATGGATGACAGCCGACACATCTTCAAACCGATGGCTTAGCTTAAGGGGGGTGACCTGCTTTTTGTTATTTCTGTCCTTTTCTCTCTTTCTCTGGTTTGTATCCATTCGGCCCCATTCAGCCAACTATTTTAAGACGTTTATCCCCATCTAGGTGTCGATTTATTTCTGGCGAGCGATAGCGAGCCAGCATTATATGAAGAAATCCGGCTTCGCCGGAGACATTTTTCTATCAAAAAATTTACAAATTTAGCTTGCTGTTAAACAAAAATAAAAAATATGCTGGCTCACTACCGCTCACCAGTAAAAAATTGACACCTGGATGGGGATAAACGTCTTAAAACAGTAGGCTGAATGGGGCCAAATGGATACAAGCCAGAGAAAGAGAGAAAAGGACAGAAATAACAAAAAAGCAGGTCACCCCCCCTTAAGGTTTCTTGTAGACATGTATCTGATATCAATTGGAAAGGGAAGGGAGAAACGAGTCTTCTTATTGGATCACGTTAGTATACCACGACACGTACTGTTACACATTCTTCTGGCATGTATTAAGTTTAGGAAGGATCTGTGAAAGTCAATGAGCTAGTAGAAATAGAGTTCAACCGTTTGTTTCTAGGAGGTCCTTCCTTAGCTGTATAAAATCGGCTTACTGAAAGGTGTTATCACTTTGAGATTATAATATGTCTGTTATTATTGATGACGGTTTTATTCAGACCAGGAATGCCAACTTGGAGTGAGAAAGGTTAGAAGTACGAGGCCCAAAAAGCAAACCTGAATAGAAACGTCCTTTGAGGAGGAGGTATTTCTATTAATTCTGTCAATTTTTCGAAGTTAATTTTAATAAATATTTTCCTACTGCAAGTAAGTTGTCCTAAGGGGTGTGACCTGTTTTTGTTCTGTCCTTTTCTATCTTTCTCTGGCTTGTATCCATTTGGCCCCATTCAGCCTACTGTTTTAAGACGTTTATCCCCATCCAGGTGTCATTTTTTTACTGGTGAGCGGTAGCGAGCCAGCATTTTTTATTTGTGTTTGACAGCAGGCTAAATTTGTACATTTTTCGATAGAAAAAATTCTCCGGCGAAGCCGGATTTCTTCATATAATGCTGGCTCGCTATCACTCGCCAGGAAGAAATCGACACCTACTGTAGATGGGGATAAACGTCTTAAAATAGTTGGTTGAATGGGGCCGAATGGATACAAGCCAGAGAAAGAGAGAAAAGGACAGAAATAACAAAAAGCAGGTGACCCCCCTTAAGGGGAGTAGGGTTTCTTTATTCGTTTATTTGTTTGTTATTTAATATAATTTTAGTGTCCTCCCTAGACCTCTATGAAGCTTCAAAAAACATTCCCAAGATCCCCCTTGGAGCTCAATTTATAAATGTTTCGGTAATAAACAAAGAAATCCAGGCCAAGTGCCGCTTCCTCCAAAATTTCAGGCTTGCTATCGCTCGCCAGGAATAACATCGACACCAAAATAGCACGAAAGGTCCTAATATTGACAAAACAAATGGGGTGATTGGTCATATAATCCACAAACTAATGGGCTAAACAAAAAACAGAAGGTACGGACAAATCGAGGCCCCCCCCCCCTCCCCCCTTTCAAAGATTTTCACGCGATAGTAAAATGGCGCCTGTCCTTGTAACTCCCGACCCGTGTAGCAGCGGCGGTCACCTCTTGTCGCGGGCTTCTTCGTCCGTATTAAGGGAAAAGGGTTGGTTTTTTCTGGCCTCCCCCTTCTCCCTCATGTTCAACCCCATTAGTTTTCAGAATGTATGACGTTCGGCCCAAAAGTTAGGTGATTTTGAGAATTTTTGCTCAATTTCTTTGTCAATATTAAGACCTGTTCGTGCCATTTTGGTATTGATATTTTCCTGTTGACCGATAGCGAGCCTTTATTATAGGAGGAACTGACCTTCGGTCGTGGCATTTTTCTACCAAATTTTTGTTTAAACATTTATCTCGAAGGGGAATCTTAGGAATATTTTCAAGCTTGATGGAGGTCTAGGGAGGAAACTAAACAAATTTAAATAAATATATAATATAGCAATAACTTACCCTACCCCTTAAGGGGAGGTTTTAAGGTTGTTCCCTAGACCTCTATCAAGCTAAAAACTACACCCCCTAGACCCCCTTTCAAGATACATTTGTAATTTTTTCGGTAGAAAAATTTCCCGGCCGAAGGCCGGTTCCTCTTAAATTACTGGCTCGCTATCGCTCGCCAGGAAAAAATTGACACCTAAATTGCACGAACGGTCTTAAAATTGACAGAAATTGGGCGAAAGTTCTTAAGATCGCCTAACTTATCTCCAAATCTTAAAACCATAATGGAGAAAGGGGTCCAGAAAAAAATCCCTCAAGTGGAAATCTCCCTTTAACCCTTTCAGTACCGATCCCGTCCTTTCAACTTAATTGAGGCTACTATTAGACGATTTTATTCAGCTTAACAAATTAACAGGCTTCAAACTGTCTCACTTAACCCTTTTTACTAGCTCAAATCCTTCTTGAACTGCACACAATCTTCTAAAAATAACAAGAATACAATTAGAAAGACGTCGCCGGTACTGAAGAGGTTATTTACCTGTTTTTCTACACTGGTCAACCTTATACGGGTTTGTTAGGATTAGGACGGATCACTGAGTGTTAAGAATCCAATTGAAAGCGTTTGTACCCAATTGCTTCCCTAGATTTACAAACTAATCATTTAATTTTACCCAGATGAAATTAAGAATAGTTAACTAATTCCTTACTATGACACTTACAGTATGTTACTATTAGTCGACAAATGCTTAATACCCATCAGTGTAGGAAGAAACATTCCTTCAGTTTATTTTGACTACTGTTAAACGGATATATTCAGTTCAGGGAGGATCTATGAGATTCAAAGGATTAAGGGGAGATTTCCACTTGAGGGATTTTTTTCTTTACCCCTTTCTCCCTCATGTATAGCTCCATTGCTTTTGAGATTTTAAGACGTTCGCCCCATTAGTTTGGCGATTTTAAGAACTTTCACCCCATTTATGTCACTTTTAAAACCTGTCGTCCCATTTAGGTGTCAATTTTTTTCTGGCGAGCGATAGCGAACCTGTAATTTAAGAGGAACCGGCCTTCGGCCGGGACATTTTTCTACCGAAAAATGTACAAATTTATCTTGAAAGGGGGTCAAGGGGGTGTAATTTCAAGCTTGATGGAAGTCTAGGAAACACACTAAAAACCTCCCCTTAAGTCAGATAGCCATTACCTCTCTGTTATATATTGTTCCTGAAACAGAATATAATCATCCATTAATATAAATCCATTAATATAAATCCATTAAAATAAATCCATTAATATAAATCCATCAATATAAATCCATTAAAATAAATCCATTAATATAAATCCATCAATATAAATCCATTAAAATAAATCCATTAAAATAAATCCATTAATATAAATCCATTAAAATAAATCCATTAATATAAATCCATCAATATAAATCCATTAAAATAAATCCATTAATATAAATCCATTAATATAAATCCATTATTATTAATCCATTAAAATCCAGAACAAAAAGGACAAATTGCGCTATTGTGCTAGAAGAGTTAACACTAGCTAGGCCGACCTCTTCTGGGATATTATGATATTTTGTTTAATTATTGTTGAGGATTTAATTTTATTTAATTTTTTATTTTATTGCCATTTTCGAGCAACAAATTTTTGTATTTGTCTCCTAGGCTAACAAAGAACGCCTTCCCAGACTTTATTCGATCTAATATAATGACCATGTTCAGCTAAACTTGTACATTTGTCGGTAGGAAAATGTCCAGACTGAAGGCCGATCTTGTCTAAGTTAAAGATAACTGAATGGGGTGAAGCGGCTTATTATCGCCAAAACAATGGGGTGAAAGGTCTTAAATTCTTCAAATTCATGGAACGAAGCAGTAGGTCCAAACAGAACCCCCTCGGACCAAATAGGCTTAAGGGGAGATGGGTCGTTTTTCTGGGCCCTCTTTTACCTCATGTTTAGCCCAATTAGTTTTCAGATTCTATGACGTTCGGCCCTTTAGTTTGGCGATTATAAGACCTTTCGCCCCATTTCTTTGTCAATATTAAGAGGCCGGTTCCTCCGAAATTACAGGCTCGCTTTCCCTCGCAAGGAAAAAATCGAAACCTAAATGGCACGAAAAGAAATGGGGCGAAAGTTCTTAAAATCGCCAAACTAGTGGGCCGAACGTCTTAAAATCTAAAAACTGAAGGGGCTAAACATGAGGGAGAAGAGAGGCCAGGAAAATATAACAAACTTCCCCTTAAGGCCCTGTCAGTTGTAAGCCGGAGATACTGGAATACTCTAGTTGCGGATATACTCGGAATCCCTGTATCGGAGTCCATGTATCGGACTCTATGTATCGGAGTCTATGTATCGTAGTCCATGTATCGGAGTCTATGTATCGGAGCCCCTGTATCGGAGTCCCTGTATCGGAGTCCCTGTATCGGAGCCCCTGTATCGGAGTAGAAAGGAGTACAAAGGAGTACAAAGGAAATCAAGCAACAACAGATCTAGTGACCCTTCTAGGTTGCTTGTCCTCCAAAACACTGAGGATCAAGTGTCCAAACAGTGGTTTAGAGTGGGTAAGGGAACATTGGAAAGGGAATTACTGCCCTGGAACTAATGTCCGTGGCAGGATTAGGAAGTTAGTAGGGGACAGATGGGTTAGTAACTGAGGGGGGGATAAAATAAAGTTATTCATTTACAAACGCAGTCAGTCGCGGGTTTGATGCGAGATATTTGTCTAGGCGGAGTGTAAATGAATCAACGGTGATGCAGTCTATAACGTTTCGGGGAAGCCCATTCCACAAGTTGACAACTCGATTGAAGAAGAAATTCTTAGATTCGTGTGAGTTAAAAGATTTACCAATAATTTTGCAACCGTTTCCCCGCGTGTAATTAGATTGGTTGATAGTGAAGTACTTACTAGAGTTCATATTGTCAATGCCTTTGATGATTTTGAACACTTGAATTAAGTCACCTCTTAATCTGCGCTGGGTTAAAGGAAATAGATTTAATTCTCTAAGACGCTCTTCGTATGGTTTGTTCTTTAGGCTAGGTATCATTTTGGTAACTCTACGTTGAACTCGTTCAAGCTTGTTTATATCTTTTTGGTAATAAGGGCACCAGGATTGAACGCAGTATTCCAGAAGAGGGCGGACTAAGGAATTGTAAAGGGTTAGGATAACTTCTTTGGATTTATGCTCAAATGACCTGCCTATAAAGCCAATTATTTTGTTTGCCTTCTTAACAACTTCTGAACATTGTTGACTCGGTTTTAGGTTACTCGATATTGTTACTCCCAGATCGGTTTCTCTGTTTACATTCTTAAGCTGAGTGCCATTCATCGAATAGTTTGCTTTCTCATTTAGGTATCCGATATGTAGTACTTTACATTTATCTGTATCGGAGTCTGTATCGGAGTCTCTGTATCTGATTCTATGTATCGGAGTCCCTGTATATGATTATATGTATCGGAGTCCCTGTATCGGAGTCTATGTATCGGAGTCCCTGTATCTGATTATATGTATCGGGGTCTATGTATCGGAGTCCCTGTTTCGGAGGCAACAATATTCCCAACATTAATCAATTAACAGGTTCCTTATAATGGTGGTATATTATACCTAGAAGCTCACCATCTTTGACAGTCATATTAACGGGGGGAAAAAAATGATGTATTTGTTTGTATATACAGGTATACTTATTTTATGTATTAGTATCCTCCCCAGACCTCCATCAAGCTTATAAATATACCCCCAAAGACCCCATTCGAGATCAATTTCTGCATTTTTCGGTAGAACAAATGCTCCAATCGAAGGTTGGGTCTTCCTAAATTGCAGGTTCGATTTCGCTCACCAGGAATAAATGGACACCTGAGTGGCACGAAAGGTCTTAAAATCTCAAAAACCTAAACAAGAGGGAGAAGGGGGCCCAACTAATGCCGCAGACTTTTCAAAATGTCAGGATAGTGGGTGCTAGACTCCGATACAATTATCTGATAAACTTGCTAATATCACATCAGCTGTACTGTACATTATCGATCGGCAATAAGTTCGATAATATGGAGAAAACAAAACATTGATTGCATTTGGGAATGGAATTGGTGTGACTTTGTCTTAAGGGGGGGTGACCTGTTTTTGTTCTGTCCTTTTCTATCTTTCTCTGGCTTGTATCCATTTGGCCCCATTCAGCCTACTGTTTTAAGACGTTTATCCCCATCCAGGTGTCAATTTCTTACTGGTGAGCGGTAGCGAGCCAGCATATTTTTTATTTTTGTTAGACAGCAGGCTAAATTTGTACATTTTTCGATAGAAAAATGTCTACGGCGAAGCCGGATTTCTTCATATAATTCTGGCTCGCTATCGCTCGCCAGGAAGAAATTGACACCTAGATGGGGATAAACGTCTTAAAATAGTTGTTGAATGGGGCCGAATGGATACAAGCCAGAAAAAGAGAGAAATAGACAGAAATAACAAAAAGCAGGTCACCCCCCTTAACTCAGGTAACTTATTGTGTTGTTATAATATATTTTAGACAAATAAACGTCTCCGATTCACAGAATTATTTGTTTTTATAATTTTAAGCCATCGAATTTTGCATAGAAGATAAGGAAATTGTATTGTAGTTTGTGATCATAACAGCAAACATGCACCTACATTTAATATCGCCTCTTATTTATATTAAACTGGGTAAATTTAAATGTTGTGTATCCATTTAATCCAAGGTATTCTATAATCTGAATAAAATTACAACTATTAGTCAGAATATCACTATAATGATTTATCGTTATTTATTATATTACTCATAAATATTTTCCCAATTAAGTATGTGATAATAAGTCATGAACTGTATATCCATGTTGGTTATTCCGAATTGTAAATGGATTGCGAAGACAGAACATTGCGTTATTTGTGTAGTGTAAATCAATAACTTCAAAGAATAAATGCGCCTATTTGAGTTTTCGTCTAACTGATATATATATGAATATAATTATGCTAATACAAGTACAGCTAACCCGAAATGGCAGCAGACATCGCGGAATGCCTTCAATATTGCTAGGGTTTTACAAATGTATTCAGCTTATAATATGCCGTTCTTATTATTTTAGGCTGTGTCAATCTTTAAATTCGTAAACATAAACCAGACAACCAATGTTTACGATTACGAATTAATGTCGATTTTATCAGTTATCCCGTTATTGTAGTCTTATAATTATGAGAGTGGCTACTATAAGCTATTATTTATAAATAACTTAACGTTCATATTCCGTTACTATTGTTCACAAAAAGTAAAGCTAAGTCTTTCAATACATTGTTATTATATTTATTATCATGATTAGATTGATATCCATAATTCGAAAATGGATATTAATCGTGATCGTGTACTCAACCTTTAACTGTCTTGGTGGTGTAATGGTTTAGATGCTTATGTTCTGGGTATGGTGTCCCGAGTTCGAATCCCGGGAGGGCCATATGCTTTCATTAGTTTATTCAGGTACATTGGGGTTTGTATTTGATATTAATGTAAGAGAACGGGGTGTTACTTATATTAATGTAAGAGAACGGGGTGTTACTTATATTAATGTAAGAGAACGGGGTGTTACTTATATTAATGTAAGAGAACGGGGTGTTACTTATATAATGTTTATTATTAATGTAAGAGAACGGGGTGTTACTTATATTAATGTAAGAGAACGGGGTGTTACTTATATTAATGTAAGAGAACGGGGTGTTACTTATATTAATGTAAGAGAACGGGGTGTTACTTATATTAATGTAAGAGAACGGGGTGTTACTTATATAATGTTTATTATTATGTAAGAGAACGGGGTGTTACTTATATTAATGTAAGAGAACGGGTGTTACTTATATTAATGTAAGAGAACGGGGTGTTACTTATATTAATGTAAGAGAACGGGGTGTTACTTATATAATGTTTATTATTAATGTAAGAGAACGGGGTGTTACTTATATTAATGTAAGAGAACGGGGTGTTACTTATATTAATGTAAGAGAACGGGGTGTTACTTATATTAATGTAAGAGAACGGGGTGTTACTTATATTAATGTAAGAGAACGGGGTGTTACTTATATAATGTTTATTATTAATGTAAGAGAACGGGGTGTTACTTATATTAATGTAAGAGAACGGGGTGTTACTTATATTAATGTAAGAGAACGGGGTGTTACTTATATTAATGTAAGAGAACGGGGTGTTACTTATATTAATGTAAGAGAACGGGGTGTTACTTATATTAATGTAAGAGAACGGGGTGTTACTTATATTAATGTAAGAGAACGGGGTGTTACTTATATTAATGTAAGAGAACGGGGTGTTACTTATATTAATGTAAGAGAATGGGGTGTTACTTATATTAATGTAAGAGAACGGGGTGTTACTTATATAATGTTTATTATTAATGTAAGAGAACGGGGTGTTACTTATATTAATGTAAGAGAACGGGGTGTTACTTATATTAATGTAAGAGAACGGGGTGTTACTTATATTAATGTAAGAGAACGGGGTGTTACTTATATAATGTTTATTATTAATGTAAGAGAACGGGTGTGTTACTTATATTAATGTAAGAGAACGGGGTGTTACTTATATTAATGTAAGAGAACGGGGTGTTACTTATATTAATGTAAGAGAACGGGGTGTTACTTATATTAATGTAAGAGAACGGGGTGTTACTTATATAATGTTTATTATTAATGTAAGAGAACGGGGTGTTACTTATATTAATGTAAGAGAACGGGGTGTTACTTATATTAATGTAAGAGAACGGGGGTGTTACTTATATTAATGTAAGAGAACGGGTGTTACTTATATAATGTTTATTATTATGTAAGAGAACGGGGTGTTTCTTATATTAATGTAAGAGAACGGGGTGTTACTTATATTAATGTAAGAGAACGGGGTGTTACTTATATTAATGTAAGAGAACGGGGTGTTACTTATATTAATGTAAGAGAACGGGGTGTTCCACATATAATGTTTATGGTTAATGTAAGAGAGAACGGGGTGTTACTTATATTAATGTAAGAGAACGGGGTGTTACTTATATTAATGTAAGAGAACGGGGTGTTACTTATATTAATGTAAGAGAACGGGGTGTTACTTATATTAATGTAAGAGAACGGGGTGTTACTTATATTAATGTAAGAGAACGGGGTGTTACATATATAATGTTTATTATTAATGTAAGAGAACGGGGTGTTACTTATATTAATGTAAGAGAACGGGGTGTTACTTATATTAATGTAAGAGAACGGGGTGTTACTTATATAATGTTTATTATTACACTATTACATTTTACTTATCTTAAGAAGGCCCTCTAGGAACCCAAGGGGTAAGCGCTATTCTAATTAACCCTTTGAATCACACAGACTCCTCCTAAACTGAATAAAATCGTCTAGTATAATCAGAATAAATCCTAAGAATGCGCCACGGTACACAGGAAGGATTGAAGGGGAGATTTTCACTTAAGGGATTTATTTTATTTCGAACCACCTCCTCCTTCATGTTTAGCCCCAATATGTTTTAGATTTTAAGACGTTCTGCCCGTTAATTTGCGATTTGAAGACATTTCGCCCAATTTCTGTCAATTTTAAGACCTTTCGTACCATTTAGGTGTCGATCTTTTTCCTGGCGAGCGACAGCGAGCCTGTATTTTAGGAGAAACCGGCCTTCGGCCGGTACATTTGTCTACCGAAAACAATACAAAATTTATTTCGCAGGGGGCCTTGGGGGTACTTTAATATAGCTTGATTGGGGTCCACGAAACAAATTAAAAGTTTCCCCTTAAGGGGAGATTTCCACTTGAGGGATTTTTTTCTTGACCCCTTTCTCCCTCATGTTTAGCCCCATTGCTTTTGATATTATAAAACGTTTGCCCCATTAGTTTAGCGATTTTAAGAACTTTCACCCCATATTAAGACCTTTCGTGCCATTCAGGTGTCGATTTTATCCTGGCGAGCGATAGCGAGCCTGTAATTTAAGAGGAATCGGCCTTCGGCCGGGACATTTTTCTACCGAAAAATGTACAAATTTATCTTGAAAGGGACTCAAGGGGGTGTAATTTTAAGCTTGATGGAGGTCTAGGGAACAAACTAAATACCTCCCCTTAACGTTACCACCTCAGCATCTACAGATCATTCCAAATATTAATAACGTCATCCATCTACGGCTTATATAGAATACTGATGATATAGTATTGTTGATGATAGTTAATTGATGTATAATTAGGACTTTGTCACACGATCGGCTTCACCGGCAATTGGTTATTATTCTTTTTCCGGCAACTAATCGGATTCATCTTAGCATTAATTATATTTAACATAGTTCTCAACACCAATAACACCCCACATGAAATTAATGAAAGTATGTGATTCTCCCAAGACTCGAACCAAGGACATCACACACACAGAGCCCACACGCTCCAACCATTACACCATCCAGACAGTTATAAGTACATCACATAACCACAATTGATAGCCATTGACCGAATCCTGGACATCAATCTAATCATGTACTGCACCCAACTGTTCTATGAATATCGGAAACTATTTTTGACAGAAGGTGGATTGATGTAGGTTAAAATTGTTTGAAGGGATTTTATTTATTTTGTATATAAGTATATTTACCCTAGACCCCCATTAAGCTTAGAAACATACCCCCCCCCCCCAACTCCCCCAACCCCTCACCCCTCCCCTTCCTTCGAGATAAATGTATGTATTTTTCGGTAGTTAAATACCCCGGCCAAAGGGCAGTTTCTCCTAAATTTAAGGCTCGCTTTCGCTCGACAGGGAAAACGACACCTAAATGGCACGAAAGGTTTAAACATTGACAAATAAATGAAGCGAAAGGTCTTAACATAGCTAAACTAATGGGGCGAACGTCTTAAAACTTCAAAGCTAATGGGGCTAAGCATGTGTGAGAAGGGCGTAACAAAATAATAAAGCTGTACTTAGCTCAAATCGTAATACGATAACTAGTATATAATAGTATATAATAGTATATAATATTATATGATATAATAGTATATAATAGTATATAATATTATATGATATAATAGTATATAATAGTATATAATAGTATATAATATTATATGATATAATAGTATATAATAGTATATAATATAATATTCGTAGCTAATCAGCAAAATTAAAGAGGACGTTATAAAAGCAGCCCTCCACTAAAGTGACCCGCAAGACAAATATAAAATCTCCCAAGGAAGAAGAAGAAGAAGAAGAAGAAGAGACAGAAGAAGAGGAAGAAGATGAAGAAGAAGAAGAAGAAGAAGAGACAGAAGAAGAGGAAGAAGATGAAGAAGAAGAAGAAGAGGAAGAACAAAAAGAAGAAGAAGAGAAGGAGTGAAAATATTAGTCCCGGAGAAGGCGGAAGACGTTCATTATATGTTTTAATTTCCGTAATGAGTCTTGCACCTTTAATGATTGTCTGGCGTACGTTTCTGGCTTTGTAGTACAAGCAAGTGGTGTGTTCTGGTTCATTGTGTACTCTTAAGATGGTGGGCGTGTGTGGGTGGGTGGGTGTGGGTGACTCAGGGTATGTATGTGTCTTGTTTGGGTTTATTTGGGCGTGTGTACAGTATATGTGGGTGTGGGCATGTGTATGCTTGTGTTTAATTGGGCGTGTGTATGAGGGGGTGGGGGGTGACTCAGGGTAAGTTCGTGTCTGTTTGTGTTTAAGGATAGAGGTGTTTTTGCTTATGTGTTTGTTTTCGTGTCTGATTGGAAGATTATATATAGTGTGTGTTTTTCGCTGATGTATGGTGTTATTGTTCGAGGTGTGATGTAACTTACTAACTACAATATTATCTAAAACAGTTTTATATTATGTGTTTGTGTGTGTGTGTGTGTAAAATATATATATATATATATATCATTCATTGTTTGACATGAAATATTTGTTGTTTGCAGTACTTTGTTTATAGACAAAATATATATTACATGCATGCGATACGTGTTAAACCAGAAGTACATTTACTGTATTTATGGAGAGCGTTATATTGGCATAGTAGTAGTAGTAATAGTAATAGTAGTAGCAGTAGTAAGGGACTATAGTTAGGTATACAATATAGGCTTCCTAATACACTGACTGATCTTCCGCCCACATTCTACGGACATATATTTATTGGAACTCTGCATTATGATTCACGGTAAAGACATCATAGGTCACGGATTACATGTTTCAGGTTAGGGAAGGTCTATTTATCGTATTAAGTAATGTGTGTATGGCGGTAATATTAGAAGTTCTAGGCATCGAATAATATTTTGTTCTGTGGCTGGAACATATTAAGGAGGGTAGGGTATATTTGTTTATGTATTCATTTATTTATTTAGTATAATTTTAGTTTCCTCCCTAGATCTCAATCAAGCTTAACAAATAATTCCCAAGATCCACCTTCGAGATAAATTTGTACATTTTTCGGTAGAAAAGTTTTCCGGTCGAAGGCCGGTTCCTCCAATAATACAAGCTTGGTATCGTTCGTCAGGAAAAAACGACACCTAAATGGCAAGATAGGTCTTAATATTGATAACAACAACAAATATTGCGAAACGTCTTCAAACCGCCAAACTAATGGGACGAACGTCTTAAAATGTCAAAACTAATGGGGTTAAAGATGAGGGAGAAGGGGATTCTTAAGACTTCAGGCTACTATAATATTCTGAAAATATTATTGCTGCAGTATTGTTTATTTTTATGAATTATAACTCCAGTACGCAATATTTTGATACCAAGCTTTCACTGTATTTTCCATTAATGTTGCAACGTTCGTTGGTCATCACAGTGACGCGGTGTTTCGGTAATAGGAGTTCAATTAAGGGCATATTTGTATTTATTTATTTATACATTTATTTTGTTTATGTTAATGGAATCATATATTTATTCATTATTTTTAGTTTTCTCCCAAGACCTCCATCGGGCTATAAAAATTACCTCCAAAATAGTTTTGTACATTTTTCGGTAGAAAATTGTCCCGACCGAAGGCCGGCTCCCCCTAAAGTACAGGCTTGCTATCGCTTGCCATGAAAACATCGACACCAAATGGCACAAAAGGTCTTAAAATCTCCAAACTAATTAGGCTAAACATGAGGGAGAAGGGGGTCCATAAAAATTAAACCTCCCCTTAACTGCAATATATTTCCTCGACACCGTACATTGTAATAACGTATGATAATCCACAATAATTAAACACTTGCGAGTTTCAGGCTGTAAGGAAGTTGGAGTTCACAGCTCCAACTTCCTTATAGCCTAAAACTCGCACGTGGTAAATTTACGCATTCTTTATACTGTACATGAATACTTGCTCTTTCTCATTGACAGTATCAAAACGTAAGATCAGACTCTTAACCCTTTCACGCTTATGACGCGATGTTGTCCCTATTGGGGATACTTTAAAGCCTTTGTTACCATCAGGGGTATTTATAAACCTTTAGTTTAGTTACTTCAACCTCTGCAGTTATCTTTGAGTTAGCTGTGGGCAGAAAACTAATTTTGGAGAGGTAATTATAAGAGTGAGAGAACTGTATTTCGTATTGCTAATCTGGCAACCTCTGCGTCGTAAAAGCGTGAAAGAGTTAAAAACGTATAATAGGGTTGATATATTCAATTTGCATGTAGTCTCTCAAGTACTCACTAACCAGTGTTTAGTTTCAGTATTATAAACATTAGCAAAATCAATAATTGAGTAAGACATTTTATAAACATCATTACACAATTGTATGTATTATTAACTGTCATAATTTGTTCCCATAGGTCAATAATAATGGATGTAATTACAAAGCAGTATCATAAGATGCCTTCAAACCTTTACTTATACTTTGAAACGATTATTTTGGCAGCCTAGTAAATTAATATAATCCTATAGAAGCATGTTGATAATATACTTAAATTATCATATCTCGAAAACATGACTATTCACAAACGTTGCAGTATATTATGGGATACTAACATAAACTATTGAGGCTAAACAAAGTAATATGTCGTTTATATATATATATATATATATATATATATATATATATAGAGAGAGAGAGAGAGAGAGAGAGAACAATCTTGTTATAGTTGCTGCAATAGCAAGTGTCCTACAATAAAGAATTCATAACATGCAATAGATAGGATACAATAAATTACTTTATCACATACATCCATAGTATATACAAATATTAAGAACTAATATTGTGACTGTTATATCAAACAACTGTGTCTTATAAACGTGTCAAACTATTGCAAACGATACAACAAGGGAATGTAGTACGTATATTCTGGCTTTACTTATAATTATCGTATATTCTGGCTTTACTTATAATTATCGTATATTCTGGCTTTACTTATAATTATCGTATATTCTGGCTTTACTTATAATTATCGTATATTCTGGCTTTACTTATAATTATCGTATATTCTGGCTTTACTTATAATTATCGTATATTCTGGTTTTTTTTTTTTTTTTTTTTTTTTTTTTTAAGAGACAATGAACGGAGGAAGGAAAAACACAGATAAAACAAAAAGGTCCATGTGCCTAAAGGCATCCTCCATTCATAAAATGTTTGTAACAACTGGATTTAAACATTTGTTGATTGTAAGTTTGTGGAAAGCAATTCGAGGGAAGTGAATTCCAAAGAGTAGTAGCTCTGGGGATAAATGAATTCTGATAAGCAGAAGTTCTGCATTGTGGAGGAGAAAGTGTAAATTCATGGGCGCTCTCAGCTGCCCTAGTTCTACGGGGAAAGATGTGGAGAGGCGGCACAATTGAAGCAAGTTCCTCGGAACAATTGCTGTGAAAATATCTGTAGAATAATGCAAGGGATGCAACGTTTCTTCGTATGGCTAATGTAGGAAGGTCCTAGTGCCTTACCTTTACTTATAATTATCGTATATTCTGGCTTTACTTATAATTATCGTATATTCTGGCTTTACTTATAATTATCGTATATTCTGGCTTTACTTTTAATTCTTGTATATTCTGGCTTTACCTATAATTATCGTATAATCTGGCTTTGCCTATAATTATCGTATATTCTGGCTTTACTTTTAATTCTTGTATATTCTGGCTTTACCTATAATTATCGTATATTCTGGCTTTACCTATAATTATCGTATAATCTGGCTTTGCCTATAATTATCGTATATTCTGGCTTTACTTTTAATTATCGTATATTCTGGCTATACTTTTAATGATAGTATATTTTGGTTTTACTTTTACTTATAGTATATTCTGGCTTTACTTTTACTTATAGTATATTCTGGCTTTACTTTTAATTCTCGTATATTTTGGCTTTACTTTTAATTATAGTATATTCTGGCTTTACTTTTACTTATAGTATATTCTGGCTTTACTTTTAATTCTCGTATATTTTAACTTTACTTTTAATTATAGTATATTCTGGCTTTACTTTTAATTATCTACTATCACAGTATTATTATTTCAGATTGTATTAGATTACGAAAGTACGATGACTATTCCTGTACGACAATGTTAGAAATATGATATAATAAAATATTGAGACTATGGAAGACATTAATTAAAGCAGAAACATCATTATATATTCTATTTACCTTAGGCGGAGACACTCAGAGTACAGAATATAAAGCTAAAACTACCACTTTTAATCTTTCATGAGCAATAATGACAAATATAGCAGAACCTAATACTATTATGATGATATTCTGTATATTTTGTTAAGGGAGCCCACCTCGCTTTTTTTTTTTCTCTTTCTCTCCCTCTCTCTTTGGCTTGCATCCATTCGGCCCTATTCAGCCTACTGTTTTAAGACGCTTTCCCCCATCCAGGTGTCAATATTTTCCTGGCGAGCGTTAGCGAGCCAGCAAATATATATTTTTGTTTTGACAACAATCTAAATTTGTACATTTTTCGATAGAAAAATTACTCCGGCGAAGCCGGATTTTTGCATACAATGCTGGATCGCTATCGCTTGCCAGGAAGAAATCTACACTTGGATGGGGATAGACGTCTTAAAACAGTTGGATGAATGAGGCCGAATGGATACAAGCCAGGGAGAGAGAGAAAAGGAAAGAAAGATAAAATAAAGCCGGTGATCCCCCTTAATGAATTTCCAGTCGTATATATACAGTTGTAATGATATATAAACCTATTTTATACCGGCGTACAATAATAAAACCATATGGAAATGAATGCCCGATATTGTTCCGGCAACAGCAATAACCATGTACAAAGGAAATCAAGCAAAAACAGGATGGGGTAGTGTATTATGCTTCCCCATTTTGGAAACTCCCTTCTTATTAAGAATTATTGGAAGTGATAGCGAAACACTCTCATAACTTTGCATGTAGATTGTATTTTTTAAGTCTATCGTGTATGGCTATGTTTTGAAGGCGTGAGTTTGTATTCGAATGTGTGTGTGTGTGTGTGTGTGTGTGTGTGTGAGTTAGTGTGCGTGTTTTATATGTGATTATCTAGAAATAACAGGCATGTTTTGTACTAATATTACAGCTTGTAATGCTGAAATACCTTAAGGTTAAAATACGTAAGAAACTAAAGGGCGCTGACATATTAAATATTATATACAATCATGTCTGTATCCTATGTATATGTGTAGAATATTTTCACACACACACACACACACACACACACACACATACACACACACACAAACACTTAAACACCCTATATTATTGCCCCTGATTTTTGGTGACATGCCAGGCAAAATAAGGGTAGGGGAGTATAAGAGTAATGCCGCATAATCTATGAAGAGGAAGAGGAACACATCTATCACTGCTTAAATACCTCTAATGAGTCCAGCACCTTTAAGGGGGCCACCTCGCTTTTTGTATCTTTCTCTCCTTGTTCTCTCTTTATCTGGCTTGTATCCATTCGGCCCCATTCAGCCGACTGTCTTAAGACGTTTATCCCCATCCAGGTGTCGATTTCTTCCTGGCGAGCGATAGCGAGTCAGAAATGTATGGGGAAATTCGGCTTCGCCGGAGAAATTTTTCTATCGAAAAATTTACAAATTTAGCTTGCTGTCAAAACAAAATATATATATATGCTGGATTGACACCTGGATGGGAGTAAACGTCTTAAAACAGTAGGCTGAATGGGGCCGAATGGATACAAGCCAAAGAGAGAGGGAGATAAAGAGAAAAAAGCGAGGTGGGCCCCTTAAATATTTACCTGGTCTGGCTGGCTAGTTTCTCAAATTGTTTTTCCGGGATATTAGTTTGTGTCTGTGTTTCGGTTTGTGTGTTTTATTATATGTGTTTATTAATATGTGTTTTATTATATTGTGTTTATTGTTTGTAATTTCAGAGCGTGGTGATGTGTTTTTGCCACGGTGTGAGATATTCGGCACCAAGGTTTCTGTGAGTGTTATTTATTTGTTCGTTTGTGGCAGATATAAATGCATTTTCGTGCTTTGTATATGTGCAGCTTCTTATATTTTGAATATATATTTGATGTATATATATATATATACTGTATATATATATATATATATATATACTGTACATATATTTATATATATACAGTATACTGTATATATATATATATATATATATATATATATATATATATATATATATATTATATATATTATTATATTATATATTAACATATTGTGTGTTAGTAAAGATCTAATATATACAGTATGACAGTTTCAAGTAATACAATCATATCATACTATATAATTATACAGGCTTCAAAAGAGAATATATGTTATCTGATATAATAAGAGACAAGTATTTCTTTTTCTTTTTCATTTTAAACTCTTCATCAATTGACTATCATTAGTGTGGTAATCATTTGAGTGTGTGTATCAAATTACAGTATGACTATTCTTGAGTTTATATATATATATATATATATATATATATATATATATATATATATATATATATATATATATATATTGCTACTGTGTATAATGTATATATATATATATATATATATACAGTATATACTATATAATTGCAATTTTCTGTATATATCATATCATAAACTGTCCATGCGTGTATGTGTGTGTTTATACAGACTGTTATTCTTAACTAAACGTTCCTCTCTAGCGAGTTTATCATATACTGTAATATAGATGTACGGAGCGAAGGAGAATTTGTCTATGTAACGCTAAGGCATTACAAGATCAATTTTATCCTGGTAGTATATTTCTAAAACTGTTGCCAGTATAATGATAATGTGAAATTTGATATGTTATTCTTCAGTGATGTGTGATTTTACCGATAAAAATTCAATATTTATCATAATCATCATATTACAAGATTGCCGTTGCTTTTGTTGGTGTATATCTGTGAGGGTGACCGGTCAACTCAACCAATAAACCATTTCAACCAGTAGCTCTCAACCAGTACCAAATCAACCAATACGGTTAGGTTAGATTAGGTTACGTTAGGTTAGTACTATATTTTGGCACTGGTTTGCTGGGTCTGGGTTAAGTTGGCACTGGTTGAGAGCTACTGGTTGAAATGGTCTACTGGTTGAGAAGACATGGAACCGTCTGTGAGGTGTAATGGTATGGGCCTTAGTATATTGGGTGTGGTGTGTTGAGACTTTGGTGTGATGTACGATCGGGGTCATATATTCTTATAAAATTTGAGCCCTCAAGCTGATTCAATTGGCCTGCAAAATGAAAATATCAGGTGAAGAATTAATAAGGAGTTTCATTTCAGCTCGAGATAAATTCGAAAAATTATAGGAAGCATTATTGATCGCGATTATACAGTATTATCCTATCTCCATAGATTAAATTCCAGTTAAGGGGGTAGTACTCGCTTTTTCTGAACACCCTTCTCTCTCATGTTTATATAGGATATATGTTTTTAGATTTTAAGACGTTCGTTCCGTTAGTTTGGCGATTTTGAAACCTTGCGCCTCATTTTTGTTGTTTTCAATATTTAGACCTTTCGTGCCCTTTAGGTGTCGATTTTTTTTTCCTGGCTAGCGATAGCTAGCCTCTATTTTTAGAAGTAAGAAAAATGTACGTCTAGGGGGTGTTTTCTAAGCTTGATGGTAGATCTATCGAGGAAACTCAAAAATATATTAATAAATAAATATATAGACCAAAAACCCAAGCACTACCCCCTTAACTATGTATTCATGAGTGATAAGAAAATCCTTAATCTATACATACAAAGCCTTTATATTGAAGGTATGTTCAGTGGGATTCACTAGTATTTTTGTATTTATTCAATAGACGAAAAGGTATTTGAAATTAATAAGGTGGAATACCGGCTATTTTACGTATATCGGGTGTACTGAATATGTGGGTGATTTTCCGTAGAGTTTATATATAATTAAATAACACCCCGTTCTTAACATTAATCATCAACTACAAACCCCAATGCACTTGAATAAACTAATGAAAGCTTATGGTCGTCCCGGGATTCGAACTCGGGACACCACACCCAGAACATAAGCATCTAAACCATTATAGTTTTTTAATAATGTTTGTTATGTAATATATTTTTGACATAGGGTTGCGGTGAGTGGCAGTGAACATGTGATTAGTGTTCTATGCTGTACTCTTCCATAATGTGATGCAATTTAGTGGCGTTATGTGCATTGTGATGTTCCCATTAATGTGCCTGATATGATATGATATTATATGGTATGTATGGTAGGTAGGGTTTACTTTTTGGTCTATTTATCTTATTATATTTATTTATTTATTTATTTATGTTTTTGAATGTCCTCGCTAGATCTCCATCAAGCTTAAAAAACATTCCCTATACCCCCCCACCCCCCACCCCCACCCCCCTTCCCAACCTTCGAGATATATGTGTACATTTTTCGGTAGAAAACTGCCCCAGTCGAAGGCCGATTCCTCCTAAGATTTCAGGCTCGCTTTCGCTCGCCAGGAAATATGGGACACATAAATTACTTATGTTCTGGGTGTGGTGTCCCGAGTTCGAATCCCGGGAGGGTCATATGCTTTCATTAGTTTATTCAGGTACATTGGGATTTGTATTTGATATTAATGTTAAAGAACGGGGTGTTACTTATTATGAACAGAATATTATGCCTGAATATTACGGCATACCTGGTAATATACTCACTATCACATATATGCTTTCATTAATTGCATTGGAGGTGTTTGGTGTTCTGGTGAAATTAATAAAACATAGATTTGCAGTTGGTGGAAATACGGACCCCTTAGTAGCTGATTGTGTATTGATAATTCATGAAGAAATAAGAAAGTTGTATGTATTTTCATTATGATATTGACATTTTGTTCATAATTATCAACTTATTTGACTATACACTTTGCAAAAGCTGTAAAATCAAAATAGAGAAAAAGTAATGTTTCACTGGCAAACATAAATTATATACCGGTAGTGTATATCTGTAGGAGTTTGAGCTGACATCGTTTCTTGAATGCGAACGGGTTTTCTTAAGCTGTATAATATCTGCTGACAGTTGTATATTAAACTAACCGAGTCAACACCAGACCTAAGGGTAAATTATATGATTGAGAATGATTGTATTAAATTAGGAAATCGCTTGATAAAGTAACGCCCCGTTCTGATCATTAACCATCAATTTTCAAACCCCAATGCACTTAAATAAACTAGTGAACGTGTATGGTCCTCCCGGGATTCGAACTTGGGACACCACACCCAGAACATAAGCATCTAAATCATTACACCACCAACACAACAATGCCTATGTAAGATAAACGATTACATGTAGAAACCAGCAATTCTAAGATATGAGATATTAGACGATTTTATAATGCTTAGAAGGTATCTCTAGCAGTCAGGTAGCATTTATCTCAATTACTCTTTTGACTGCCAATGATCCTTTCTAAAAGTGATAAAATGGTCAAGTCTTAGCTAAAATAAACTGACAGAATGCGTCATATTATACTAAGAGAACTAATACGCAATAAGTTGAAATGAAGTATTATAATGACGCTGTTGTATGATATTGTGTGATCAGGATGTTGGTACTACGGTCAACGTAATTCAATGGACCATTTCAATAACATGTCGTCCATTATATATCACTCTTGCTAATTCTAGACGATATTTTGCAGCTTAGAAAGGATCTCTAATAATCAAAAGGAGTAAAATCCATCTCGGTTAACCTTTTCATTCTTTCAAAAACAAAACAAAAATGCTAAGCTTATTTGTATGGTGTAATTTTTAACCAGAATCAAAATCTATACTGTCATGGTATACAGAGAATGTTAGAATCTATACTGTCATGGTATACAGAGAATGTTAGAATCTATACTGTCATGGTATACAGAGAATGTTAGAATCTATACTGTCATGGTATACAGAGAATGTTAGAATCTATACTGTCATGGTATACAGAGAATGTTAGAATCTATACTATCATGGTTTACAGAGAATGTTAGAATCTATACTGTCATGATATACAGATAATGTTAGAATCTATACTGTCATGGTATACAGAGAATGTTAGAATCTATACTGTCATGGTATACAGAGAATGTTAGCATCTATACTGTCATGGTATACAGAGAATGTTAGAATCTATACTGTCATGGTATACAGAGAATGTTAGAATCTATACTGTCATGGTATACAGAGAATGTTAGAATCTATACTGTCATGGTATACAGAGAATGTTAGAATCTATACTGTCATGGTATACAGAGAATGTTAGAATCTATACTGTCATGGTATACAGAGAATGTTAGAATCTATACTGTCATGGTATACAGAGAATGTTAGAATCTATACTGTCATGGTATACAGAGAATGTTAGAATCTATACTGTCATGGTATACAGAGAATGTTAGAATCTATACTGTCATGGTATACAGAGAATGTTAGAATCTATACTGTCATGGTATACAGAGAATGTTAGAATCTATACTGTCATGGTATACAGAGAATGTTAGAATCTATACTGTCATGGTATACAGAGAATGTTAGAATCTATACTGTCATGGTATACAGAGAATGTTAGAATCTATACTGTCATGGTATACAGAGAATGTTAGAATCTATACTGTCATGGTATACAGAGAATGTTAGAATCTATACTGTCATGGTATACAGAGAATGTTAGAATCTATACTGTCATGGTATACAGAGAATGTTAGAATCTATACTGTCATGGTATACAGAGAATGTTAGAATCTATACTGTCATGGTATACAGAGAATGTTAGAATCTATACTGTCATGGTATACAGAGAATGTTAGAATCTATACTGTCATGGTATACAGAGAATGTTAGAATCTATACTGTCATGGTATACAGAGAATGTTAGAATCTATACTGTCATGGTATACAGAGAATGTTAGAATCTATACTGTCATGGTATACAGAGAATGTTAGAATCTATACTGTCATGGTATACAGAGAATGTTAGAATCTATACTGTCATGGTATACAGAGAATGTTAGAATCTATACTGTCATGGTATACAGAGAATGTTAGAATCTATACTGTCATGGTATACAGAGAATGTTAGAATCTATACTGTCATGGTATACAGAGAATGTTAGAATCTATACTGTCATGGTATACAGAGAATGTTAGAATCTATACTGTCATGGTATACAGAGAATGTTAGAATTATACTATCATGGTATACAGAGAATGTTAGAATCTATACTGTCATGGTATACAGAGAATGTTAGAATCTATACTGTCATGGTATACAGAGAATGTTAGAATCTATACTGTCATGGTATACAGAGAATGTTAGAATCTATACTGTCATGGTATACAGAGAATGTTAGAATCTATACTGTCATGGTATACAGAGAATGTTAGAATCTATACTGTCATGGTATACAGAGAATGTTAGAATCTATACTGTCATGGTATACAGAGAATGTTAGAATCTATACTGTCATGGTATACAGAGAATGTTAGAATCTATACTGTCATGGTATACAGAGAATGTTAGAATCTATACTGTCATGGTATACAGAGAATGTTAGAATCTATACTGTCATGGTATACAGAGAATGTTAGAATCTATACTGTCATGGTATACAGAGAATGTTAGAATCTATACTGTCATGGTATACAGAGGATGTTAGAATCTATACTGTCATGGTATACAGAGAATGTTAGAATCTATACTGTCATGGTATACAGAGGATGTTAGAATCTATACTGTCATGGTATACAGAGAATGTTAGAATCTATACTGTCATGGTATACAGAGAATGTTAGAATCTATACTGTCATGGTATACAGAGAATGTTAGAATCTATACTGTCATGGTATACAGAGAATGTTAGAATCTATACTGTCATGGTATACAGAGAATGTTAGAATCTATACTGTCATGGTATACAGAGAATGTTAGAATCTATACTGTCATGGTATACAGAGAATGTTAGAATCTATACTGTCATGGTATACAGAGAATGTTAGAATCTATACTGTCATGGTATACAGAGAATGTTAGAATCTATACTGTCATGGTATACAGAGAATGTTAGAATCTATACTGTCATGGTATACAGAGAATGTTAGAATCTATACTGTCATGGTATACAGAGGATGTTAGAATCTATACTGTCATGGTATACAGAGGATGTTAGAATCTATACTGTCATGGTATACAGAGGATGTTAGAATCTATACTGTCATGGTATACAGAGGATGTTAGAATCTATACTGTCATGGTATACAGAGAATGTTAGAATCTATACTGTCATGGTATACAGAGAATGTTAGAATCTGATACTAAGAACCAGAAACATATGAAGATGCCCTGTTAAAGGGAAGGGGTGGGGTGGGACGGGCGGTTAGTTTGCTCCGTAGACCTCTAGCAAGCTTAAAACACTCACACACACACACACACCAAGACCCCCCATCGAGATAATTGTTTACATTTGTCGGTAGAAAAAGTCCTGGCCAAAGGCCGAATCCTCCTAAAATCGACACGTAAATGACACAGAAGGTTTTAATATTGGCAAATAAATTGGACGAAGGTCTTAAAATCGGCAAACTAATGTGGCGAACATTTTAAAATCTCAAAACTTATTGGTCTAAACATGAGGGAGAAGGAGGTCCAGAAGAAAGAAAAAGCTCCCCTTAACTAATGATTGAGTAAAGAATTAAGATTCCTTTTGAAGCCTGCACTGGTTACTATCTCGGTACCCTAACGCCTGTTTGTGGTAAGCTGGCTATAGGTGTAATCTTTGTGCTTAGGACAAGTGGCATATAGGCAAGAGATTGTGTATTTCTTCGGTAACATGGCGTCTGTTATATGATTCATTTAAACATCAGACAATTCCATACAGAGTAGGATTGCATTCAGATTGGTACACTCAATTTCAATTTTCGCTTTGACTCTCACATGCCTTTCTCTAAATGTTAACCCCTTCAGCATGATGACATTCTTTTTACCCATTATTGTGGCTAAAGATAGGTCCTTCTTTAAATGCATAAAATCGTCTATGTTATTCAGAGGGTTTATCGAGCTCGTATTCACCCCATTAAGTCCTACTGTAGGTAAAGGTAGATGATTTTATGCAGTTTAAGAAGGACCTGTGTTATTCAGAGGGTTTATCGAGATCGTATTCACCCCATTAAGTCCTACTGTAGGTAAAGGTAGATGATTTTATGCAGTTTAAGAAGGACCTGTGTTATTCAGAGGGTTTATCGAGATCGTATTCACCCCATTAAGTCCTACTGTAGGTAAAGGTAGATGATTTTATGCAGTTTAAGAAGGACCTGTGTTATTCAGAGGGTTTATCGAGATCGTATTCACCCCATTAAGTCCTACTGTAGGTAAAGGTAGATGATTTTATGCAGTTTAAGAAGGACCTGTGTTATTCAGAGGGTTTATCGAGATCGTATTCACCCCATTAAGTCCTACTGTAGGTAAAGGTAGATGATTTTATGCA